>WHYT01015015.1:122834-152463 GCA_009806455.1 Tetrax tetrax
GCGGCTGGAGGGAAGCCCGTGACGGTATTTTTCTCGGAAAAAAACCCCAAACCCCGAAGCAGCCCGCCTTGCGGGGAGGCGGCGGGGCGGGCAGCGCGGTCCCTCCGCGGGGGCGGCGCGGTCCCGGCGGGTCCGCCCCGGCGGGGCGGAGGGGAGCGCAGCACCCCGCGCTCTTGGCTCTGCCTTCCAAGAGATTAAAACAAACAAACAAGAAAAAAATCCCGATTTTAAATCGGTTTAAAACCAATTCTGCCGTGTCGCAGCGTGATGGGCGGTTTTGTTCGTTGTTCGTGAAATGCCGTTTGGCCAGTTCACTGGGAAGAGCGGACCAAGCGAAATGACAGGCTCATGAAAGACTGACCAATGTATCTTCCTAGAATTTAATTAGGATGAAAATGTTTAAAAGTGAAAAATTTCACTGCACAGATAAGTATGTGAGTTATGGCTCAGCTTTTGATTTTTTTTTTTTCTTTTGGAGTAAGTACTTTCTGTGAGGGAAGAGCATTCTGAGCAGCACTGACGACACACATGTACGTGTTTGCTCTCGTAGAGCACTGTAGGCTTGAGCGATGCTGTAAAAAACTGGACGGACAGAAAGGTGCTTTGCAAGATAGTGAAGAAAAAGAGGACAATATTGGAAATAAGTTGTTTGGTTTTTTTTTTTAATCTTCCTTCACAATTTAACCAAGTACTTATATATCCCCTCTCCCCTGGTGTGTTAGACCCGCTTTTACTTTCCATTTTGGTGTGACCAAAGCAGCAGGAGGGTAGCACAAACCCCCTGGGCTTACTCTTCCTCTGGAAATGCCTGTTTGCCCCTGTGGTGCAGAGCAGCAGAGAGAGCTGGGGTGAGCACAGTTCTGAGTTGATCCCTAATTTTAACCTGGCCTTTGATTCTTGCTCTCTCACATGTGCCCGTGCCCAGGGGCTGCCAGCGAGGCACAGCAGCCTGGTGCTGAGCACCTGTGGTTTCTGAATCATTTCCTTTTCCAGTTGCACTCTGAGTTTGCTGAATGTGTGGCAGCCGTGATGCTGTTTTCTTGCAGTCAGAATACTAATGGAGGTTTTAATGTAATTTAACTTTCTGTGCGTTGTTGTTACTATTTACTCTTGTAAGCAGTTTTAGAAAGAAACTTTCTGATGGAAAGCCTAAAAATCTATTTACTTTGTATGGCTGGTATTGGAAAAGGACAGTACTGGTTGTCAGTGAAAAACAAAATAAGAGACTACTGAATTCTTCTCACAAGTTCCTTACCTCAGTGCTTGGTGCTATCTTGCAATCAGTTCCTGTACCGGTTCGAGTTCATTTCCTGAGGCAGCTGCATCCCACCTCGGTGTCTGGTTTTTGAGGCCCACAATAAAAGGCTCTGACTGCGAGGGGGGTGGCATCCGGACTGGGCAGTGGAGAGGGTTAAACAATATTCAGGTGGCCTTAGCACCGGAGTGACAACACTGTAAGACCCAGAATAATGAACTGGGTCAGAGAGTGCTGGGAGGAGCAGTTCCCCTAATTGTCCACTGACCTCAGTTGCAACTGGTTGAAGTGGCCCCTATTCACAACTAGAAAGGCACTTCCCAGCCTAAGCCTTTTTGAATGCTGCGGGAAGTAAAAAAAAATTCAATTACCGCCCAAACAATTCACAATAACAGGAGCTAGAGTTTTATTTTACAGGATTTTTTCCTCTTTGAGAAAATTTAGTGGAAAGATTTTGTCCTCATTGTCACAGAGCTGTGGAGGGCAGGAGAGGGGCTGTGTATTTAAAGAAAACACCGAAAATGAGACATTTTACGTCAGAGGAAAAAAAAAAAGAGAAACCCCAAGTACTTCCCTAAAAATCTTACTTAGTAAAGCAAATAAGCCATTCTCTTTCCAGAATGATTTGTCAGAAGAATGTTAACAAGTGTTGGATTTCCCATGGTCAACATAATGGAAACTTTACTGTCTTCTTCATCCTTTAGCTGTTTGCCCAGGGATTTTGTGCACAAAATTCTGATGCAAATTCAAGCTATAGTGCAATGACTTCTGTTGGTATCTTTGCTTCTAAGATATCTATCTTTTGCGCTAGGAAGATACTAGGTTTGATTCACTTTCTTGGGTATGCACGAATATGCCATTTGCTCCATTGGCTTCATTCATAATACAGGGCAGGCATCGCTGTCTTCCCATTGCCAGGCAGGCAAAGTGTCTTAGAGCAGTCTTCAAACCCAACAGACCCTGGATCAGCTTTCCTGCACTGTATTCATTTTACATTTTAGTGCATGACACAAGCAGCTAATCAGACACAGCATAAACTTTACAACTGTATCATCCAGAGAGTCATAGGCTTGAACCAGCATGGGGTTTTTTTCAGCATTTTTTTCCAGTATGGAGGTTGTGTCTACTCTGTTTCCATCTCCCATGAAGGACTGATTTACAATCTAGTGTTGGTCAGGTCAGATTTTTTAAAGGTAGGATAGTGCCGTGTATGTGCTTTGCACATTTTTCATTTGTTTGCAAGAATCCTGCATTAAGATACAGTGCATGTTTTTTCTTTATTTTAAAATAAAACAAATGCCTCCCCTGAAGCACAGAATGGCACCGTTCTCCCTGGGAAATTGCTAACGCTGCTCTCATGGTGAGTGTACAAAGTTCCGCTGAATTCGAACCAGCATATGTGAAAACATTTGATTCTGCAGACTAACATTGAACAGCCATTTCTCTCTCTGTTGGAGTAAACTTTAACTTTTCCATTGACTTTCAGGTGGGCAGCATCCAACTTCAAATCGTGGGCTAAGTTATGGTCTGCTAAGAACAGAGACGCTAGCTCATGTCTCCCTTCAGTGGCAATAGCACATAGTGATTTTGTATTGAAGGGAATCCAAAATTCAGCAAGCCAGCAATAAGACTTCTGAAGTGCTGAGAACATTTCCAGTTTTATTTACTCATTACTGAAAGCAAGGTGGGAGCTTGGGTTAATTGCTTGCTCTGGAGCATGTGGTGAAGCAGAGCACAGGTCAAGCCCTGCCCTGAGCGTGCAGCGGTGTAAGATCCTGATGTACATGTGATTTACAGCAGAATGCAACGGTCAGAAGTGCAGGTTGCTGCCAGAGAGCAGGTTTGGTGTTCTGAGCGAGCTCCGGTAGAGATCTCATTTTCCAGTCGATGTGAATGCTTGATGAGCTGGCTCAGGGCTAAATAGTTTTCATGCAAGCTTATAGAGCCAGATCAGTGTTCACAGACAGTATTGTCAGAAAAGCCCTTTGTTAAAGGTAATGTGATTAAAAAGAATATTCACTCTTTGCCATCATTTGCCCATGACAGCATAATTTCAGAGCCCTGCACACCTGCCATAGTATGGTCAGCTTTGATCTCACAAAGACTTGATGGATACTGCTTTTCTTTCTGTTTTATGATGCAGGAACACACTTTTTGGTGGAACAAGTTTAACACTAATCCCTCTTCAGTGGGCCATGGCTGGACGCTGTACTGAAAAAGTCCAATAAAGAATTTAGGCAGATAGCTCTGGATTTCCACATCTCTGAAGTTTATGATCTTTAAAAGTCGTCTTATGTGTATAGCGATCCTGATTCTGTGGCTGTTCCTGTTTATCTTCCAGTATGTGTAGATAACATCCATTTTATGTGCCTGAATTTATCTGCATTAGTCTTTCTCATTCTTTCAGGAGGATGGATGAGACTATGAGCTTTATTTTTATTGATGAGGATTTCTGTTGCATAGGATAGTTGGGGAGAGGAAAATACATCAGCTGTGTTTCAGGCTGAGAATACCTGTATGTTTGTCCATACTTTATTGCAAAGTTTAGAAGGCTCTCTTGTGTAGTGTGCAAGCAGGAGCAGAAAAGATCCTTTATATGAAAAAGTCTCACAAATTGTGAAAACAAGCATTTCTTTAATGTTTTTGGCTCAAATCACTGCATAAAAAAATTTTCACTAACTTTTCAGATGGTTGAGCTGCTTAAGACTCAGAATGGACCCTTTGTGCTTCCTGTCCTAATTAGGAATTAATTTTTAATTATATCAGCTGAACATTTTTTATTATGAGCACTTGTATTAGCCTGAGGCCCCTGGCTGTTCCTTTGTCAAGGAGTGGCACTGGTTTGTGTAATATTGTCTGTCCTGTGACATTTTATGGTATTGTTTCTGTCTTCATTATCTGAGTTTGTTAAATAAGTCTTTGTGGAAAACTTTGATTAAAACTTTATGCAAGTTCGCTGTTCTCAATTGTTTAGACATATTTCGGGAGTACTAGAATACCACTTACTGAATAGTTTCTTGCTGGCTGCTTTGGTTTGCCGTTAAAGGTTTTCACTCGCGTTAAGAACATTTTGCAGCTCTGGAAAGAGGGCCGGCAGCTTGAGTGATAGCCCTGATAAAGTAAGAATGTTACTCCCAGAGCTGAAAAATGGTGAGCCTTGCCTTTGAAGTAGCCTTTGACATGGAAATGCGTAGAGCGTACTTTCCTTTAGATTTGGACAAATAGCTCAGCAAAGCCAAACCTCCACACAGGCCTGTGTGCTTGGTGCAGAAAGAACTCCTGTTGATTTCACGGAGACTTTATCTGGCAGAATCTGGCCCTGAACATCTTTTTGTCTTCAGTCCAACCAAGTCGAAGTCAAAGAGCTGCTGACAATAGGAAGTTTTTTTGTGTGTGTAATACTGAAAAAGTACTATGACTCAATTAAAACAAACAACAAGGTTATTGTCTGGGATTGGTCACCAAAGTGGCGCTCACTGTGTGTGTAGGTGGAAATTGCAGCATATATTTTGAAATGCAGTTTATTAAAGTTACTTCCTCTTTATGTCTCCTCTTTACATCCTTTACATCTCCTCCGAGTGCTGGATTCAGGCCTTTGATCTTCCACTGCCACAGCAGATGGTACTGAGCCCCAGCAGAGCAGGAGGATTCACTGCCATCTCTGAATTCGCCATGCTCCCTCCTGGGTGTTAGCCGGAGGGGCAGCCGAAACCTGAATGTCCGCTGGATGCTTGCAGCTCAGAGAGAAAAGAATGGAAAAGGTCTAGGTGTTCAGCAAGTTTCTGGAAGTTATACCCTTTTCAATTTTCTTAAGCAAATAAATCCCCGGTGGTTCGTTGGAGTCTTGCCCACTGTTGCGGACTTGCAGGGCTGTGGCACTGGGGAAGCTCCGCGGTGGGAGCTGGCGTAACGGAGGGCAGTCTTCCAGTAGCTGGGTTGTGGCTGTGCTGGAGCTCGAGTGGCACAGCATAAGTACATCTGGAAATGAGACCTCATTTCTACGCTGAATGGCTGTCATGCAGGGGACAGCCTGGTCGTGGCCAGCCTGCCTTCTTCCACGTCGATGCAGGTGCAGCCCCAGTGAAGACTGCATGGGTTCCACACATTTAGTAGGAGCACTAAACTGAGATTGCTGGAGTAATATCTTCTATAGGCTGATTGTATTTTGTCTGCTCCCCAGATTTCAGACTAATACCAACTGTGACACCTAATTTTGGTAATGTGTAGTGTGAAATTGAATTAACTGCGGTGGCTTTGCAGGGAAGTTTTGGTGTGCTCTCAGCTTAGACTCAACCACTGCAGAAAACTGAAAAAGTAGTATGTTATGATTTTGTAGTACTATTCGTTTATATTTCCCACCAAAGGTAGCAAAGAAAGTAGATACCTTTCTGGTGTGCAGCTGGAGAAGCAGCAGTGTGGCAGGGCGATGTGGGCAGCCCAAAGCTGGAGGGCAGGGAGCCCACGGCCCGGTCCCAGCGAGGAGTCCTGACTCACGCTGTGTTGTTCCTTCGCACCACATTTCTTCACCAGCCTCAGCTCCAAGAAGATGAATTTCAAGTAGGTTATTTGAAAATAGAGTAAACAAATGGACTTTTAAAAATAATTGTTTAGATGCAAATGGTTTGTTTTTAATAGCTTTCCAGTTCCTTCACATGGGATTTATGTTTAAGCAACAGCATCATTTGTTTGTATTTCTTACTTCAGAATGATGGTATTTCTTCCTATGGAAATCAACATAACAAAAAGTAACCCATCATGTTTGAAAAAGTGGCAACAGTGATACTTTTTTGCCATACTTCCAAATAGCCAGCATTCAAAGTGGTTTTTCCAATCAAAAAAAAATTTGACAATGTTTTTCTTTTAATTTAAATTTTGTATTACGGGAAACACCAATGGCTGTAAAGCCTAGCAGGGAAACTGACCAAGCACCTACACTTAGCAAAATGCTATCCTGACATTTTGGTCAGGGCAAGCATATAGCAAGATAATTACCAAAACCAAATGTCAGGGTAGTTCAGACATTATTTCGCTGCACATACAATGTGTGTCAGAATACAGAGATAAGGATGGAACACCAGCCCCTTGGGAATCAGGAGTTGCTAATTCCAGCCGTTATCATCTTATTTCCCCCTTAACCTAATTTCAGTTTCCCACACTTGGTGCCTTGTCCCTGAGTCCACTTTTAGTCCTCTCCTGGTTGGGTGATGAAGTGAAGTGGGTTCATTATCTGTGAGCTGTGGTGCCAGACAGGCAGTGCCAGGAGCTGAGAGGGGCTCCGGGACACCCGCTGAAGATGAAGTGTTCAGCTGCGGAGATCAAAGGACACAGGCAAACCCACAGTTTCCAAAGGTTTCTAAAGCCGGCTGCAGGCAACTGTTCACGCTGCGGTAAAAAGTGCGTCCCTGCTACACAGGCCATATTTTTTTGGGGATGGGGGTCTGGAAAGTTTAAAATATAAAGACCACAAGTTTTGTAGTGTTCACAGTCCAATATTGTTTCTAGAAATTATTTGAACGATTACTGGCTAGATCTTAATTTAAATCTTCCTTTAAAGTAGGGAAGTTTTTCCTTACGGTCATTTCAGGGGCCCCGCCTCACCCACAAATACAAATTTGGCAAAGTCACTGTGGCTGATGATGTTAGTACCAAGCCATTTCAGTGCTAGGCTGTCCCTACCATCCCTGGCTAGAGGAGACTGTGGCCCTGAGCCCTGGGGCTCTGCATAGACCAGTGGTTTTACATTGAGTATTTCTGTGAACCTGACTGCGAAACTCTTATCGCTGCCTGTTTAACTGTCTCAGTGTGTAGTTCCCATTCAGGCAAAATAAGAATTCAAAACTCTACTTTTCAGTGTAGCCTCAGGCCCTTTAGCTCCTGGCCCCAGGCGACCAAAGCCAGACAACACAGAACCATCTGAAAAGTGACTTTTTGGAGTTTCTGCAGAGTAACCAATGTTTACAACCCAGGGCAGCGGGCTGTGGTGCTCAGGGTGCGCAGTGCCGTGTCCCGTGTCAAGCAGCCTGCAGCACTCTGGCTCTGCTGAGTCCCCGCTAGCGAGTCACAAGCTCGTTGAGTGTTGAATATGTGCTGTGCTCGGTTCCTTTAATGAAGATGAATATGCAATAAATCATGTATGGGAACCAACCCAGAGGCCTACTTGCAGCAGTATTCCCAAAAGGCATTTCATAATTTATCCTAACATGCAGTATGTTTAAAACAGCCAGGAGGGCAGGTTTTGCCTAGCCCAGCAATTTCTCCTTTCAGTAGATTGCTAATCTGAAGGACTGAGCAGTCCCAGACTGAATTGTCTCCTGGGGATATCTCAGCCTTGACCCTTCCAGGCGTACTCAGCTGGGCTGCGGTTGTGGCCCTGCGGCCACCAGCCCAGGGCCCCTCACAGCAAGTGGAAAGCTCCCTCCCTGTGGGGGAGTCGGGCCGTGTCCATAGCATCTGGGACTTGCTTGGACCCTGTGCTGCCCTCAGGAGGTGGTGGAGCTGGTCCTGCCTCTGAGAAGGGTTGGTGTGATGTCAGGGAAATGTGGTTAAATGTCAGCTGGCTAATTGTTTAAACATCTTTTCTAGTCAGCTTAAGAAATCTCACCAACGTTTTATGCTTCCCAGTTGTAAACGTCACTACTTCTGCAATGTTGTCTCTCTCCTCCTGCTGCATTCCTCCTCCTTTTTCCCTCTGGTGTTTTATTCACACCCTGCCCCTACTGAACCAATACATTCTGGATGTTGATTGCCTGTCCAGCACCCAGGGGCCTTGGCTCTGGGTGTTCGGCGGTGGTCGTTCCCCTAAAACAAGTGATGGATGACAGTGATTGCTTCAACGCATGGCAACAAGATTGAGTAACTGCTACTGGAAGAATAAAATAGCGAAGGGCTTGACTTCTGGTGAAGAACACCTCTGGCAAGTCCCAGTCTCCCTTCTAAAGGACACGAAGCAGCAGTCATGCCCCTTCTCTGCCACAGGAGGGTCAGTGAAGTGCAGGGACAGGCCTTTGGGCTTTGCTGGGTGAGGAGGGCATGGCTGGGGCACAGGCTGGCTGACGTCCGTGGGTAACACCGAGTGTTGTCCGTGGAAGGACACAGACCGGTCGGCGGCTTTCTGGAGGGCCTGGCATAGTGGCCATCTGGTCATGGCGGGGGACAGTGACAGGAGGTGCTGCGGTGAGGAATGCGTGCTAGCAGACCTGGCGCGGGTGAGATAAAGGCAGGGCCTTCCAGTTATTTCTTTCCATTTCGCTCAGTGTGCTTTTTTAATGGCAGGGTCTCTACAAACTCTGCCTTGAAAGCTGAGGTGGGGCAGAGTGGGAGCGGCGCAGTGGTTTTCACTGGTAACAGTGCTCTCCACCAGCGTACCCTCTAATTCCGCTGGGGGCTGGTGTCAGTCCACACAGTTACGCTCCATAAAATGAATGAAGTTACTCTGTGAGAATCTGCTTAAAAATAGCAACGGTCACCTAGCAATAGCTGGAGCGTGGGGCCCGGCAGCTGCTAGAAGCCAAAAGCGGTTTTGTTTGGGGTTGTACTGGCGGGGAACTTCTCTGAGTATTAATGTGTTTTTTTCTTTGTAAAGCATCTCTCAAGATGCAAAACAAATACAGCTCAATGAGGGGGTGTACCACACACATCTCAGACACGCTGAGTGTGTAGACTTTTATGTCCCCAAGCGTTTGCCCATCTGGCACGGTGGTCCCTGTCTCTGGGGTCCCTTGCGCGCTGCTGCCGTGCAGGTCACAGAAGTTCAGTGGACACGGAGCTGCAGGGAGCTGCTCGCAGCACCTACATGTGAATCATTAAGCTGAGGCCAGGGCTTTGCTGGCCACGCTGTGACAGCCAGGACCACCAAAGAGCCCCAGCAGTGAGCAGTGCCAGCCTGGGCACACTGTGCCAGCTGGGGAGGGCCGGTCCACCGGGTTGCAGTTGCTGGTGGAGGTAGGGTAGCTACAGCTGGAAACACGCTTGTCAGTGTCTCAGAGGCCCTGCTGACCCAGCGCCGGGGGCAGAGGTTCGGTCACTGCCCAGCAGCCCCCCTGTGCCGCTCGGCCCCAGGGGCACCAGTGCTGCGCAGGCGGTCCCTGCCCAGAAACCCCCCGGGCTGCCCGCCCCAGCATCCTCTGAGCTGCCAGTGGGCAGGAAGTTAATTAATTAATTTCCTTCATATTCTGCCGTGCCCATCTTGCCTGATTTGTAAAACATACTTGTTTTTCTCTGTAGCCACACTGGCAAGAGCCGTCATTACTTCCAAAATGTCCCCACCTTTATTTCCTTTATTTCCTCTGATGAAGGCCAATTGCTGAGGAGCTGATTTGCTCCATGGTGTGGCCATTTTGCAATGATCATTTGATTCAATCTCTTGATTTATTAAGTCTAATTTGTTTCCAATACTTTTCTCTCTCACTTGGATCTACTGATTCTCCTTAGCTCTTTTAGGTCACATTAAGCTGTTGTATCTTGCTCCTGATCGCCCGTACATTAGCAGATTTCTGTATTTAGTTTTTCTGCTGGAGTGAATATCTGATATTTTGCTGGAGGCTGTTCCTGTTTACATCAGCTAAGAGTTTGAATGTTTTTGAAATTTCTTTTTCACATCTCTATTTCCAGCATAAGCCGCATCTGTTTGTTTATCTTCAAGTCTTTGCAGGTTCCTTTGAGATACTTATTTGATCCTCCTTTTCCTCTGCAGGGGAAATTAGGTATTCTTTGCACACCTTCCGTGCGTCTGGATTCCAGCACTTCATCTTATTATCACGTATTCATTCTCACTCATCAACTCTTCTGTATTTCCTAGAAATTTAAAAATAATAATAAAAAACCCTGCTAATTTCTCTCCCTTCAGGTTTTTTTTTTGGTTGGTTTTTTTTTGTTTGTTTGTTGGTTGTTTTGGTTTTTATTCACAGCATCATAGAATGGTTTGGGTTGGAAGGGACCTTAAATATCATCTAGTCCAACCCCCCTGCCCTGGGCAGGGACACCTTCCACTGGACCAGGTCACTCAAAGCCCCATCCAGCCTGGCCTTGAACACTTCCAGGCTTAGGGCATCTGCAACTTTCTCATGTACAGTTTTCTTTTCTCTAGAGAATGAGTATTATTAGAAATGCAAGAGAGAAAAAAGAGAATGAGTCTGATTTTAATTGAATAAAATATCCAATATTTAGAATTCAATATTTCCTAAAGTAGGTTAGAATAGTATTTAACGTAAATCAGACTCCACATTTCAGCTCCAATGTGCCATTTCAGCTACAGTTGTGCCATTAAATAGCATTTTGAATGTGGGTGAACTGAAATTAGTAATGCTGTCTTAGTTTTCACCAACTGAAATGTTGAGCTCGTTTTCTTCTGTCTCCGTGTTATAAAAAGAGATAAGAGTCTACAGTAGATGGTGTGCTGTCCCAGACACTGACTTTTTAGCATCCCTGTTTTGATTTGTATAAATTAATGATTGACTGAATCACTTTATTTTGTGCAGACCTGGTTTGTGCACGGTTATAAATCTGGCAATGGTGCAGCTCTGAGTGTAGCAGTGGGGAAGAGCCGGACTCCAGCCACAGCCAGGAGGGTTTTCAGGATTGTTCGGAGCCACGTGGACCTTCTGTGGCTTCTCTGAGGCCTCGAAGCTGCTGCTCATAGCTGTCCTTTTGGTCACTGGACAGGCCAGAACGGAAAGGAAGCTAGAGGGAGGCAGGAGATGAATACAAAGCAGTTTCATGTCCTTCTGTTCTGCATGCAGGTACCAGCACTGCTGGTATGCCTAGGCTTCTCTGCACTTTTTCCCATCATTTTCTCCTTACTGCTGGTGTGGCATCAGGGAGAAGCCATAGGGTTTCTCCAGACAATGTTGGAAAATGGTTATCCCAGTTCTTCACATCCAATCTCAATTTAAAGCTTCTTGTGAACGTCTTTTGCCCTGAAGTTGAAAAATACTGTCACTTAGCGGGTTTGTTTACCATTGTTATGTGCAGTACCATTGCTATCATTCAGGAATGTTTGTTTTCTTTTTTTAACAATAAAGAAAAACATAAGTGGCAGACAGATTTTGATGTCTAGTGTTGGACTGCAAACCTTCGGCCCCAACAGGCAGGTTTCAAGCATGGCTGAGAGAGGCTTTCTGTATGCAGGTCTCCTCCTGCTTGGCCCGTTAGCCAGGGCAGCAGTGTGTGCGCTCTGCTAATGAGGAGTCACCGTATGCAAACTGCAGCCTCTAAAGGGAGCAAGGGATCAGAGCAGCTTCTGTTGTGGTGCCAGAAACTATCTGCCTTCATCTAAATTCCCCACACATCACTTAGAAGAAATAAAGCAAATATATAATACAACAAAGGCCCCTAAAAATACAGAGTGAAACCTATCAAATGCAACAGCCAAATTATTTTTTGGTCTTGAAAGCTGTCCCTGCACAGTAATTTGGAAGATAGTTTCCAGTCCCATCTGCTGTCAGGCGCTGCCCCTGTTTCAGTGCTGCCAATGTTTGTAATGCCACGGCTCAGATCCGCAGAGTTGCTTAGACATCTGACTGGGTAGGACCTGGTCTCTGTGTGCTTTGGTGCATGTGAGCACTTGTGTTTTCTCAAGAGGCTCCACTGTAGGAAACATGATTGGGTCTTATCTGGCAGTTGAATTGTCTATATTTTTGGAAAAACCTTACAAATAGGACACCCAGAGGCTGCAGCACCAGGAGAGGAAAAAAGAACCCAGGAGTCATTACTGAAAGGGGGAAAAAAAAGAAAATGTCAAAGCTTCTTGATTTTGAAGTCAACTGTTGATACGTATTCTTGGGTATACGGATGGCATTCCGGTCAGCTAACTGGCCTCCAGACCTGAGCCAACAGCAGCATATGTGTTCCAAAGCTTTGAGCAGGACTGTTGCATGGCAACTGATGAGCTAACATTTGTATTAGTGTATTTCTTTAAGAATTTTCAATCTTTTTCAGTGCTTGATAGAAAAATGATTTTTTAAAGCTTACTAGCAGCTATTGCCAGTCACCTACGTTTTATGTGGAAATAAAAAAGAGGAGGGAAATTCCTTACCAATGGCAGGGAAATGTGTGCGAGTATGGAAGAGAAACCAGTATTTCTAAAAGAGAAGTGAAAGGCAGCAGCTGCCTGAGCTGCTGTCCCAGCAGCTGCCTGAGCTGCTCTCTGCTGTAAAGGTAAATCTTCCCTGATGTGTCTGCTGAGCATTTGCAAGACAGGCACACAAAAATCAGAACCACAGCTCCTGGCTGCGTGCATTTTGATAACGAATGCTGCGTTCCTTCGCCACCACTGCAGCAATTCAGGCCTCTTGGCATGGATGCTGCTGAGCCTCCGACCTGTGCGAAGTCAGGCTGACACTGCCATTGTGTTCACTGATGGTCTATTAATTTGCAAGTGCCGCAGAGGACAGCTTGCCTTCCTCTTGGGGATGGCCAGCCGTGCGAGAGACGTGTCTGATTTCATCTGGCATTATAGCATGCGTCCTAGGGACAGCTTTTTAGAAGGACAAGAGGCTGACAGAGATTCCCCTGCCTGGCCAGGTAGTGCTTACAGCAGTGTGGAAGGGTTGCAAGAGGAGAGGGGAGCAGGGAGCAAGGGCTAAGAAGTTTTTATGCTACTAACCCAAGCTGATTTGCAGATGTCACCTTGGGCCTGGGAGGACTGTGGTACCTCCTGAGGCCCAGCTGGGCAAGCAGAGGCCCAGCAGTCCCTGAAGAGATGTCAAACTGGGCATCTTTTCACGTGAGTATGGCCAGTGTAGTGGGAGTCAGTTATAAATTCTTGGGACGGCCATGCGTCTGTGATGAATTGCAGCCATTAGGCCTGCTGGCTCCCGGGCTCTGAATGCACCGAATCCCTTAAGTCCCCGGGCAGCGTCTCAGCAAGCGCGTGCTTATCGCTAAGCCTGCGCACAGCTGGATGGCACCAAACCCACAGTAATGGGTCCCAGTGCTCAGCTGAGTCAGGATTAGACTCTTCAAATATTACTGTGATATGAACTGACTGGTGAGCATTTATAATATTAGTTAAAGGACAAATTTTGTAAATTGCTCTTGGGAGTATTTTTGTTCCGTTCCCATGCAAATTTATCTTTCCATCGTAACTTACTGGGGAGTTTCAGTACTGGTTTGATCTCAGGGGCTCAGTTACACAATATGCTGTAGGCTTTAAAATCAGTTGCTTTGCCTGTACATGCTCATGCGTTAGCTGATTTTTCAGAGGAGGTGATGATGTAAGCCTAGACATCTGAGGTGAAGATAAAGCCCGTGATCTGCCCGTAGGTTTGTTTAGCTAAAGCACTTCAGCAACTTGCACTCAAAACATAGTAGATTTAAAACTGCAGTGAGTATGCACACAAATATTCCAAAGCCTCCCTGACATCACTATGAATAAAATGGAAGTGAAGGAAACATGATAGCTGAAAGAACCTGTGAAGTTTAACCACGGGACAAGCATTTTAGCCAGACCTTTGAGATCAAGACTAACATGTATAAAGCTAAATGTCTCAAGTATCTACAGAATGGGCTGGTTTTCAGGGATTCAGAAGGCCTGGATGATCCATCGGATAAGGCTGGAGTCAGTGCAGGGAGGGGCTTAGCCTGCCTGCATGGAGGGCACCCCAGTCCTGCTCCATCTTCCCCACTGAGGCTGCAGGGGGACAGCACAAGCGTCCCTCTTCCGAGATGGGGTGTCAGAGGGACTGCTTGGGGGGTAGCTGGGGACTTGCATGCCACATCCTGGGCTTCTCATTTCCAGATCTGATTTTTTCAAACCTCACAGAAGTACTTTCTTGCACAGACTGAGGGGTATGGTCTGCAGGAAGCTGAGTGCTGGCCTTGCTCTTTTGCAGGACGATGATTCCCGTGACGGAGTTTCGCCAGTTCTCGGAACAGCAGCCGGCATTCAGGGTGCTGAAGCCCTGGTGGGATGTGTTCACAGACTATCTCTCCGTCGCCATGCTGATGATTGGTGTGTTTGGGTGCACATTACAGGTAAATCAAACGGGACAGAGGTGAGGCGGGTGCTTCAGGAGTGCTTTCAGAACACCACGAATGAGGACGGTCCTTGGAAGGATGGTGTCATGTTTATCTCTTGGGTTCACCATGAACAAAGCAAAAATTTGCTGGTCCCAGGATTAGAGCTATTTAGGTAGCAACATCAGATAACACAGACCAGACTTCTACCAGCTGTAAATCAGCAGAGTTGCGCATGGGTCGATGGAGCAGTGCCAGCTAAGATTAGAGCTGTTGGTTTGGCTTGTGCCTGGATGCCTGTTTTCACCACAATTTCACATAACAAAACAGATGATCAACTTAAGTTCTTATTTGTTACCATTTTTCTATTGAAAAATGTAATTTTGTAATTTCTATTTTGCTTTATTTAGCAAATGTTAATATCCTTTCTACCTTTATGCTTCAAAGAGATTTGAAATTAATGTACTTATTTTATTAACACCCCCACAACGAATATTATGCCTCTTCCATTCCAAAGCATCCCTGAGGATGCTTACATGTAAACAATTGACATTACTGTCAATCACTGGGAGTTACATTTTGCTAAAGAGCCAAAAGCTGAAAAGAAAAGAAAAGTACTGTTTGGGATGGACTCCACAAAAATAGAAAGTTATCGTACTAGTTCAAACATGGGTCTCATGTTTCTTGGCGTGACTTACAAATGGAGTTAAAGGGACACATTGTCAGAGCTCTTATTTCAGAGGGATTTTCACATGCCATATCCCAAATTTCACATGAAATCAACTGTAGTTTTGCCTGTATTCTCCATCTTCAAGTGTTATCAGTTGAAAAGATAAGATGCCTATGTTTTAAAATGTATTTATATGGGGCTGAATTTTGCATTAGTAGCTAAGTGTTTGCTTGAACACACAAAGTAGACCATCAGTTATTTTTAAGTTTACCTGCTTGATTGGATGAAGCAGACTGGAAAATAATGTGTGGAAACACTGCAAATATCAGGCAATGTTTTTTATTCCAGCTTATTACCAGAGACATGAATCCAGAGTGTAAGTAACGGTGCATGCTAGAATGGCATTTACAGACAAAGATTAACTGCAGGAGTTTTTGAGGTGTCAACAGTTATGGCACTGATATTGCTCAAAACATGTGTGGCTTGGTCTCAGCATCTCCCCGCACCAGAGTGGATCATCAAGGAGGGTCTGATTTTGGTAGCTCTTGTTGCATACCCCATATTTAGTACTTTCAACAACCGTGATGGTGAAGTATACATCTATGCTAGAAATGCATTCTTAGTTTGGGCTAATCCCAGTTAGTTATTCAGGGCAAATAACAGAGTTCCTTGGTTTATCACATGGATTAGCATTTTAAATTCAGACCCATAGGGAGCCTTGCACTGAACTCAAAGCGTTATCCCAAGTTAAACCAAAGGTGATTGGTCCCTAGAGGCGCTCTGACCTCAGTTTGCCAACAGGGATGGCCAGCCCAAATTAAGAAAGTTGCTTTTTTTTTTCATTATAGACAGACTCAAGGATAGAAGGACAGCTGCTTTTTTTTTTTTCCTGCAGGTGTGTGATATGAGAACTCTATGTATATGAATGAGAAACTGAATAAAAATTATGTCCATGCGCACACGCATACAAATGCCATCAATTCTCCATTATCTCTATCTGAAGATTAATAATGTCCCAGCCCTTTGTCAGCCATTTTCAGTGTGATAAGACATCACAGTGTGAGCATACAGCCACATGAATGCAGTTATGCTGCTTTCAAGCCTAAGGCATCTCTGAACATTCTGTAGCCAGAGTGAATACACCTGGCAAGAACAGTCTGTCTCTGGGGAGAGCAATGCAGGAGATCCCTGGTCTTTTCTGGAAGCATTACCCACAATTTTCCTTTTTCTGGGTTATCTCAATGCCCTCCTATTCAAATTATGGACAGCTAACCATAGATGAAAAGGAGTGACCTAGATCTTGGTGTATAGAACAAGTGTCTTTTTGGGAATAATAACAATAATAGCAGAGCCTGTGGAACCAAATGCCAGGCTGTGGGGAGGAATGCCTGGCAGCTGGAGGAACTCCAAGGACAGCTACCCATTGGTACTGCCACTGTTGTCGGTACATCAGCTTAAAAGATATCTTTTTGTCTGTTTCAGGTCATGCAAGACAAGATAATATGCCTTCCAAAGCGCATACAGCCTTGCCAGAACCAATCTAATAGTTCAAATGTGTTTAACACAATCCCAGACACAACCCCCCTTCCTCCACCCAAGCCATCCACCCCTCCAGCTACAGTTGAAATGAAGGGACTGAAGACTGATTTGGACCTTCAGCAATACAGCTTTATAAATCAGGTGTGCTATGAGCGTGCCCTGCACTGGTATGCCAAGTACTTCCCTTACCTTGTCCTTATACACACACTGGTCTTCATGCTGTGTAGTAACTTTTGGTTCAAATTCCCTGGATCAAGCTCCAAAATTGAACACTTCATTTCGATACTCGGGAAATGTTTTGATTCTCCCTGGACAACAAGAGCCTTATCGGAAGTATCAGGAGAAGACTCTGAAGAGAAAGATAACAGGAAGAACAACATAAACAAGTCGAATACTATCCAGCCAAGCACTGAAGGCACTTTGGTCAAGACCCAGTCTTTGAAATCAATCCCTGAGAAGTTAGTTGTGGATAAGGGAACACCTGGGGCATTAGATAAGAAAGAAGGTGAACAGGCCAAAGCACTGTTTGAAAAGGTGAAGAAATTTAGACTGCATGTCGAGGAGGGAGATATACTCTACGTCATGTATGTTCGCCAGACTGTGCTTAAGGTAATTAAATTCCTTATTATTATTGCTTACAACACAGCACTTGTCTCAGAAGTTAATTTTACAGTAGTCTGTAACGTTGATATAGAAGACATGACAGGATATAAGAATTTTTGCTGTAATCACACGATGGCACATCTGTTCTCTAAACTTTCTTACTGCTACCTGTGCTTTGTAAGCATCTACGGCCTCACATGCCTTTATACACTGTACTGGTTGTTCTACCGTTCACTGAAAGAATATTCCTTTGAATATGTTCGGCAAGAGACGGGAATTAATGACATCCCAGATGTCAAGAATGACTTTGCTTTTATGCTCCATATGATCGATCAGTACGATCCTCTCTATTCCAAACGTTTTGCTGTCTTCCTGTCTGAGGTCAGTGAAAATAAGCTGAAACAGCTGAATCTAAACAACGAGTGGACTGCAGATAAACTGCGACAGAGGCTACAGACGAACTCCCATGGCCATTTGGAGCTACAGCTTTTCATGCTGTCTGGACTACCAGACACAGTTTTTGAAATTACTGAGCTGCAGTCATTAAAACTTGAAATAATTAATAACGTAATGATACCAGCAACCATTGCACAGCTGGACAATCTCCAGGAGCTCTCTTTGCACCAGTGCTCTGTGAAGATCCACAGCGCCGCCTTGGCTTTCCTGAAGGAGAATCTCAAGATTTTGAGCGTCAAGTTTGATGACATCAGAGAACTTCCACACTGGATGTATGGCCTCAGAAATTTGGAAGAGCTCTATTTAATAGGCTCTCTAAGTCATGATATTTCCAAAAACATTACACTGGAGTCTTTTAGGGAACTTAAAAGCCTTAAAGTTCTTTACATAAAAAGTAATTTGTCCAAAATCCCACAATCTGCAGTCGATGTTTCAAGTCACCTGCAAAAATTGTGCATCCATAATGATGGCACTAAGTTAGTGATGCTCAACAACCTGAAGAAGATGGTCAACCTGACACAGCTGGAATTGGTTCATTGTGATTTAGAGCGCATTCCTCATGCAGTCTTCAGCCTTCTCAGTCTTCAGGAATTGGATCTAAAGGAAAACAACCTTAAATCCATTGAAGAAATAGTAAGTTTTCAACACCTGCGAAAACTGACAATCCTAAAGCTGTGGTACAACAGTATAACGTACATCCCGGAGCATATAAAGAAACTCACTAGTCTCGAGCGGCTTTCCTTCAGCCATAACAAAATAGAAGTTCTTCCATCCCACCTATTCCTATGCAACAAAATCAGATATTTGGATTTGTCTTACAATGACATTCGCTTTATCCCACCTGAAATAGGAGTTCTGCAGAGTTTACAGTACTTTTCCATTACTTGCAACAAGGTGGAGAGCGTGCCAGATGAACTATACTTTTGCAAAAAACTTAAGACTCTGAAAATTGGGAAAAATAACTTGTCAGTCCTTTCACCTAAAATTGGTAATTTGGTATTCCTCTCCTACTTGGATATTAAAGGCAATCACTTTGAAATCCTCCCACCTGAGCTCGGTGAATGTAGAGCTCTGAAGCGGAGTGGTTTCACTGTAGAGGACACCTTGTTTGAAACGCTGCCTTCTGATGTCAGGGAACAAATGAAAGCTGAATAACTAACTTCCTCTCGCTCAATTTTACAGAAATAATGCTTCTACCAAATACGCTGTAGAAAGTGCATACTCCAAATATGCATTTAGTTTGTCATTATTTTTTTCTTTTCAAACAAGTTCTTTCTGTATAAACAAATTTGGAGTAAGGAGTACATATATTTTTAAATAAAATTTTCTCATATTTTTTCACTGTTTTAAGATATTTTTAAAGTTTGTTTTGCCCTGAAAACAAGGGTGTCTGTAACTTAATTTTTACTGGTAAAAGTAAATGGTTTTATCTGCTGATTTTTTTTTCCTTTGCCTAATCCCAACAGGGGAACTGTGTTTAAGCTATATGCTTTGGGTTGCATAATTTGTAATAGATTATTATATTGTCTTCCTGGTTATTGTTAATCTCTTAGGATGTGGTCTTCAACGGGTGGTGCTGCAAGTGTTGAATGCCTTGTTTCCTCTTCTCTTCAGTGGCAGTAGAAGGTGTTCAGCATCTAACAAGATCAAATCTGGGTTGACCATCCTTTTTTATTTATGACATGGTTTTCTCAGATGGTCAAAGCAAGTAGAAAAGGTTCTTTATGTATTTTAATGGGTCTGAGGGAGCATGCAGAACTCCTTCACGGCCTTTTGGCAAGTTTAGCCTAGCTCTCCGTTCACACACTGCACCGAGCAGAAGGCACTGACTGCGATTTCCTCTCTGGTGCGGGAAGAGTAAGGTGACAGTTCACAGAGGAGTCAGGACCAAAGTCACTCGTGTTGAAGATTTTCCAAACAGTGCAGAGGGATGCGGCTGCCCATTTCCTGCTAACTTCAATGGAAGTGGGGCAATGAACTCACTGTGTTGGAAACGTCAACTCAGCAAGATGAAACACTATCTTGAAAAGTCCCCTACCCATCCTCCACTGAAGACCTCGTCCTGCAAGGGAGCGGGTGCCCTCTGCCCCCCTCAGTTCCCTTCCCCACTGGGATGCTTGGCACCTTGCAGGAACAAGATCCAGAAGAAGTGCACTCATGTTTAGTTTGTAAAGCTTCTGACAAGGAAATAGCATCTAATCCGTTCCTCAGTTGAGCTTGGGCGTCGTATAACCAAACTCAGCACAGGAACATTTGCAGATTTGCAAAAAGGAGGTTAAATGAATATATTAACTTCCCAAAAGTCTCAGCCTACCAGAGGACAATGATGAAGGCTGTGTTTTCATCTCCCAGCTAGTAACTAAATTGGGGATTATGAAGTTGGAAGTCTAAAACAATGTAATAATCTGTAATGGTTATAGATCAGGTTGAGAGCTTTATCGTCTGAAGCCATGTTCAGTTGTTTATTTAATCCAGCCATTTGCTTGCTTTTAAGCAAGTTTGGCAGGTATATGGTAACTCATGTGCTGCTCACAAGCTAATTTAAGCTGATAACAAATAACCATATGATAGTAAAATATTTTGCTGGGAGGAGATCTCTTCATCCTATCCAACAACAAATATTTTAGTCAGATGCAGGCACTGGATCAATGCTTTGCAAGAATATCTAGGAATAAGTGCTTTCTCTAGGAGGCGACGCTGCTCATAAATTGCAGAGGTTGAGTTGCTGATTGTTTAAAGTTATGTAAAATAATTGTCTGATGACTGTCAAGCTGGTTACTCTTCAATGTTTTCTAACTGCCGTTGTGTGTCTTGAGCTACACTTAATCCGAGTTCCTGAGCTTGGTACAAAAGCATACTGTTGTTTTAAGAGTCTGACTTACAAAGGTGGGGAGACAAATGAAAATGAGAATTTCCTCATGAATCCAGGGTGTGCCATGCAATCTGGTATGTGAGCTTGCCACAGTACCAACTCAGAGTTACTTTTTGCGCTTGGTTATGTTCTGGAGAAGATCCATGTGATTAATCAAAAATGGGTCAGGCATGAAGGAATCAAAGCAAACTTTTTTGAAGGGATTTGATTTAGTTCTGTTAAAGACCTATAACTGATGTAGCCATTGCAAGAGCTACACTTACTCATGTATGGAATGCACTTATTGGAACAGCTTGGCAGTATATATTCTAAATGTATTTCACTTTGATGTAATGCGAGGGAGAGAAAGGTTTCGTTGCTCGTATTAACCTAATTATGTAAACCAAAGTGCTATTGTCCCTGATGAATGTAAACTGTTTAAAATGTCCAAGTAATGGGTGGAGCTGTATAGTTCTTGATTTGAAATACGGGATTACATCTGAAGTTTTTTTAAAAAATCTTTATATTCCTAGATGTAGCATTTTAAATCCCTAATTTATTTTGTGTCTAATGTTGTTTCATGTGTAGTTTGTGGTCTATTTTCTGAACAGAAGGTGTGCACACCTCATAATTGAAGGTTGGAGACTTGTTCTACACCATTTTTGTAAATACATCACTTAAGGGATGTGGGTTTTTTGTTTGTTACTGATTATACTTATACCAGTGCAACCCCTCATGTGGACACAGTTACATGAGTGTGAAGTGCCTTGTGCTGGTATGTCTTTATTCGTCTTCTAGATAGGAATAAACTGTACCAGTCTAAGCACTTCCGTGCTAATAACTATATCTCCTCCAAGGGTTTGGTCTGCTGAGACAGCCTAGTCAATCTGACAGCTCACTGCCACCAAAAAGGGGCAGTTCCCTCCTCCTCCATGCTCCCTGTTCCTGCCAACGTGTTCCAGCTGCTTCTCCTGTACCTTTACTGGTCTGGTGCTGGTCTGATCCTTCCATAGGACAAATCAACTTTCTAAGCCAGCAGAAAACTAAGCCAGTTTTAAAAAGGGACTAATTTTCTGCTGGATCAGCTCTCCAAAGGATCAGATGGATGCTAGGGTGGGAGCAGCAGGGGACAGGACTCTGCAGCCAGGGTCCAGACAAGGAGAAGGTGGGATGAGTCACTTTGGAGGTGCTGAGCTGCTAGGTCAGTTCATCGTCTTGCTGAGCCCCGTGCTTGGAGAGCTGTGCTGTTTTATCTAGAGCAGGGTTAGGCAGCATGGCTTTTGTGGGTAGACAACCCTCAGGCTCGCAGTGAATGATAAAATATCACATTACTGTTAATTGCTTAAACTTAATGAAACAAACTCAGGTAGCTGCACTGTTGACTTTTCTAAACTTCTTACTGTCTATCTCTGGGGTGTATTTTCCAAAACCATATTACAGTATTTTAGAAATGCGTCAGCTAAGAGAAGATTGTTTCCTAATTCTGTATGACATCCAGGAAAATATGTAAAAGTGCCATATTTACTCAGTGATTCATGTACTGCTCATACGTGTATTCACATGCAATGCATACTAGACTTTTCTCTGACCTGTAGTCTTTGACTTAGAATGGATGGACGTTTTGTGGATAATACTTCAGGCATGGTTTGTATGAGTTTATATAACTACTTACATTAATCAGGTGCCTAACAAGTAAGACAATTCCAGAATATAAGCAAGGCATTTTACATTATTGCTCAAAAATAATACAAATCTTCCTTGGTAACGGCAGCAGAGATGACAAAGAGCGCATAAAAAATAAGAAGACAACCTTAATAGTACATTAGGCCTGAAAAGCAAATCTACTTTGTGATCAAAATCTGGAGATGTGCATCTCCCCCTTTGTCAAAATTAGGATGGGTATTTTTGCTGACCTTCTGCATCTAGCCAGCCCAACAACTTTTGCAAATTGCGATTGGAAAGCACCCACTCCGAGTCTCATATCACATTTCTGGCACTTCACTACTTCGTGTGCTTAAGTGGTGACAAGTCCTGTAAAAATGCCAAGGAAAAACTTTGAGATTTGACCAAATGGACAAACTTCTTAATTCTGTAGCAAGGATCTTAATATGTTGATAGACCTGTGTAGTGTTACATTGCAATATAGTACACCCAGAAAAAAATGGAAATAAACCGCTCTTTTGTAATAATGAACATTGTCAGACTGCAATGTGATTATTTGTTTGGGAAACATTTTGTTTCTGGGTTACCTAAAGATCAGACATAACCATCTTTTGGGTTTGATCCCTTGGGAGGGAAGTCAGGAAAATATGCTTGGAAAAACATCGTTAGACTTGACAGGATTTATAGCCACATGGTCCTGCTTCCTGTGCACTCCTTCCATCCCCTCACTCGGCCGCCAGCTCAAGGGCCAGCAAAGAAGCCGTCCCCGCTCCGGTCCCTGCGCTCTGCCAGGGTGCGCGGGGGATGCCGGGGCCCTGCCAGCCCAGACTCCCGCACCGGCTCCCCGGGCAGCTGGCAGCCAGGGGCGCGGGGGCTCATGCCTCCCCCCGTCGCGTGCCTGCGCTGCTGAGGGAAGTGATGCTGTTAGCCACTGCGTCTGACGTAACCCCCTATAAATCTCCCAACCAAAGGTGATGGGCTTTGCTGCCTGCGTTTGGCACAGGACATTTTCCTCGTTTCTCTATATCTTTAAGTTGGAAGCAATAATGTGCTTCAGTTTGGGGTTTTTTTATATGAGACAACACTGTCCTGCCAAGACAGAGCAAGAAATTCTCCTCTGATCTTTGGTCCTTGTGGTCCCAGGGAAAGGAGGGGAGTGGCAAGAGCTGCAGCCTGAGTTGGCTTTGCCTCCAGATGAGGCCTGGCAGGGAGCGGGCGCTGGGGACACACTGCTCCGGGGGCACGGCAGTCCTTCTGGAGGAGCAGAGGAAGCCTGGCTGACAGCGCCTTCTCTTAACCTCCAGCCTGTTCCCTGAGAAGATGCGGAGGGCTGGGAAAGCTGGCCTGCTCTTCGCAGCCCTGCTCCTTCCTGGCCACCCGCAGGCGATATCATCTCAGGGCCGCACCCAGTGAGACGGGAACGATGGCGCAGGCAAAACCACTGCAGAGATCTGAAGACCTGACAGACAAATCTGGGCTGGACCTGCCCCATCCACACTGGGATCAGAGAGGGCTGGCATGCCGCAGGGGGGACGTGAGGTTTGGCTCACATGCGATGGATGGCAATGGCTCCAGAGCTTCCACATAAGGAAGCCTAGACCAGAGTGAGGACCTTGCTCCAGTCCTCTGGCTCCAGGCACACGTTTGAAGGAGCTTGTGCTGGCAGAGAAGTTGTGTTTTTATCGCTGTCTCGATAGAAAATAGGCCGTGTTATGACTGGGCTGTGGCTGATGGCTTTGGCTCTGTCGAGTAAACTCTCGTGGTGGTTGGTGGGGCCGTGCTGGATCCTCTGCCTGCAGGTGGACAGGCCTGAAATGGAGCTGGCTTTCAGAGCAGGGCTTCCTCCACCTGTCCTGGGCCAGGGAGGGCCCGAGTGCACCCAGAGGTTGTGCTTCCAATGAGAAAACAAATGAAATAACCTCAAGGAGCGTGACCGTCATGGCCAGTGGGGTTTGGGGGCTCTTGGCCGTGGCTGTATTCCCAGATATTACCATGGGCAGCACTGGCAAGGTGCAGGATCCCGGGGCGTGGAGTAAAACACCTACATTGCAGGCAAGTTTGAACTGTTCTGCTGTCAAGCATGATTTTATCAGCCCTCCTCTCCTCTGCTGCCAAGGCTTATCAAGCTGCACCTAAACTGGAGGGTCTGGGTAGCACATCCAGCAGCATCCTTGATGTGGCACAGTGGCAGTGGCATGGGCATTGGGAATGGTAGTGGCAAGATGGAGCTTCCTTCAAAACCGATGTCAATGGGCCAAACAGGACATGTGTGACCATGTCCTTTTACAGAGCTGCAATGTATAACTTGTGCTAAAGGTGGACCCTTCCTTAGCTACTTCAGACAACTGGAAGGTCCCCCAGGAACAGGACAGAAGTGGAAAGGGAATTTAGGACTGCCAGATGCACTGAGAGCCCCAGAGCACACAGGGATTTCGGTGCAGAGTCACTTGCTAGTGCATGTGTAGCTGCCAGCCTGATGCGATGCTACAGAACATGTGCTGACTTGATTTGTTGTGCTTTTACATTGCTGGAATAAGAGGGCTACCAAGCTGTCTGTCGGAGGTATTTTGTCACATGAATTTTATGGACTGTGGTAAATAAGTGTTGATGTTTTGCTGAATTAACATTGAATTTAAATGTAACCCTTGTCTCTTGCCAGCTGGGGTCATGTGGCACTGCGAGACTGGCTTGTGGAGACTGCCTGCAGTTCTATTTATTTAGTAAAATATTTTGCCAAAGCTATGGCATCCTGTTTCCTTGCTGTAAGCAGAGAGAAGAAAGTAGTTAAAGCAGCACAGAACTTCAGTACAGTCACAGAGTTACCCTTAGCAGCAAACCAGATGGCTTATCAGGGGCCTGAATTAGTTGAATAGAAGAGAAAACTAACTTTCTGAGCTGGTGGAAATGGCTTTGCAAAGCCCAGCCCTTGCCCAGTGGAAGAGCATCCAAGTGGTCCTCCTGGTTCAGGGCTGGATCGGCCAAGCGGGTGGTGCTGGCTCCTCCTGCCCGAGCAGCCCTTCCCGGAAGCTCGGCACGAATGCTCTGATAAGCTGGCAGAGGAACTGCCAAGCATACACTTTGCTTTCACCAGCAATTGTTTCTGCAGAAGTTGTGAAAGCAGAGAGGAACTGTTACCAAACTGCTGATTGTGCCCAACAGCTGCACAAGGGGCTTGGCCTGGCTGGCGATGGCATCCGGGTACCTTGGGCGTCAATGGTCCAGCTCTGCCGCAGGAGCCGTGCCGTTCACAACTCCTCCAGAGCTGTGGGACCTCTTTGTTAGCACCATAACGCATGCTCTTGTGTGAGCACTCAAGTGCTTGTGGGTGTTTTCTTCAGGGAAGAGAGGCTGGGATTTGGTGAGTGAGAAACTGGTGCATCAACAGGAGCTCGAACTTGTACCTACTCATCAGTGGAGGTTTGCCATAAATCTCCCAAAGCAAAAGATCTTTCATGGGAAATCTGTGAAAAGGAGCTGAAAGAAAAACTTGGCTCTCATCAAGCCTCTGAGGGGGGCTAATATAATCTGGCAGGCCTGGAAAAACATGAGGTGATGGGGCTGGGGGCTGCTGTGTCCTGTGGGATCTGACGACATCCGTGGAGGGGAAGGGTGCTGCTGGCCCCCGTGCTGCAAGGGCACCTGAGTGCTCAGGGGTTGTGTGGCTTTTGCATGAGCAGGGCAGCAGCAGGAAGGCAAGTTATTTGTAGGAGAGTAAAGGTTTTTCCAGTCACTGAAGAGAGCGCTGTGGCCTGGGGAGCAAGGCACCGGTGAAAAGGTGTTTTGTTGGGACTTGGACTTCTCCTGGGCTTGTGTTGACGCCGGCAGGGCTGGAGCTCTCCCTTGGCAGGGAGTGGGGAAATGGAGGAAGCAGATGTGTTGCCATGGCAATGCAAGGAGCACCCGCCATCGGCACAAGCCTCCTTTTCTGCTGCTGTTCAGCCCAGGCTGAGAGCTAGCGTCAAGGAGCGTCTGCCTCGGGTGCCCTGGAAGGCCCATGGCCGCCCACGGCCAGGTGGGCCCCGCTCACCCTGGGTGAGGTGGTGGGACGGGGTGACTGCAGCACCCATGCCAATGGCCAGACTGGCCTGGGGCTCCCGCTGCCGCCCCTCAGCACCACTAGGACACTGGGGGCTTTCATTAAAAAAAAAAAAAAAAAAAAAGGCTTGTGTTTACTTAAGCTTCTTTTTTTTTCCAGCTTTGCAGCCCAGATTCCCTGCTAGGTAGGCTTCAAGAGTCCTCATTCATAAGGGCACAGCAGGCTAAGACACGCTCTCTGAGGGAAGTTACACCTACATGTGAAAATTGTGGCTGCCCAAAACTTTCCGATTTCAGACCCGATTGTTTCTGTGTCCGATATCTTGCAAAATATTTATTGATAAGGTGTTTTTTTTTTCTCTCCAGAAACAAAACAGGTTCCTTTAGTGGGCTGGCAGATGACCAAAGTGGTGTTTCCCAAAGCCAGTCTCCCCCTCATGCTCCCAGCACCCCAAGGCTGGAGCACAGGGCACCAAGTGTCCCCATGAAAGGGCAACAAGCCTTAAAACATGAGGAACATGGGCCATGTGGCAGAGGGCAGGCGCGGCCAGTTGAGGTGCTCTCCGTGTTACTGGTAGCTCTCCTTTTCACTGCTGCTGGTGTGCTCAGTCCGGCCAGGAACTGTTCCTGTCTGGTTTTAGCCCAGGATATTTTAAACAGGGATTACAGGATGAGGAATAATTGTGGACTGAACTAATCAGTAGGCCCCAGGGGTAGGTAGGTACAATCAGGCCCCTCTGCCTTGGACCTCTCTGGTGGCACAGGCTGCTTCCTCCTCCTTCAGCTCCTTTCTGGGTCCTTTGGCTGGAGGTGGAAGGTGAATAGTAACTGTGATGTGATGCTCAATCCCCAGCAGCCAAAACGAGGTGAGAAGAGCCCTAGCCAAATGACTTACAGTCAGACGCCATCGTCCCTGGGTGTTCCAGGGTGCTTGATTCCTGCTGTCAGCTGTAATCCTCTATACAGCAGACCAGCTGAAAAATCGCAGCCAGGATTTTGGTATGGGCTGAGATGCTGTCCAAACAAAAGTGAGTGATGCCCCTCAAGTCAGTCATTAATAATGCGCGTGTGGATGTTTTCCCTTGACAGCAGCACAGTCGAGCCTTAGCCTTATCTAAATCTCATTTAGCCAGCTTTCCAAGAAAGTTTTAAAAAGTGACTGGGAACTGCATTGAAATCCATCCATTTGAGCTGTAATTTCATCCAGTACTTGTTTAGAAGAAATTATGCCCGAGAGATCTGCCTAATATATGCGTGTGTTTTCCTTACACATTGCCTGCCTTGACATTTTCCCACTGGAGACCACTCAGCTGTTGGGGATCTGTGATAATGATGATTTAGAAACCAGGCCAGCAAGGAATTCAGACAGAGTACAAACAAATGGCCCAAAGCTGCCTCCATCCCAAGCACACTTCCATTTTTCACACCCTTTTCTCTGCAGTGTAGAAGGCTCATAACACTCCGTAAGTACATGTTTACAGTCGCTTCAGGCCTCCAAGGGCATCCTGCATTAAACCATCTCTCATTATATAAGAAATGTTTCCAGTTTTAGGAGCCTTTAAAGTGAATACCATTAACATCACTCTTGTATTAGTCCTGCAGCTCTCTCACTGGGTTTTGATCCCATCTTTACATGTGCCTTGAATGCTTTGGTTGCTTTCCAAGATACTGAGACTGATTCCCTGTTTTTTAATAACATGGTGTCCCCAGGCACTTTGTTTTCAGGTCTTTAATGTATTATTTGCCATGGGTGCACAGATAACACAATAGATGCTGGATTTATTATGCCGTATGGAGCATTCTGTGAATTTTTTCCCCATTGCAATCCAGATGAAGAAGTTTGTTTATTCTGCAAAACTTCAAAGCATTCAAATTTAAACATTTTGCTTTCCCTTTTATGGCTGTGGAAAAAAGAGGTGAGACCTTAGGGTGTGAGCCTCTTCCACAGTGTCACTGATGGGCAGCAGATATTAGGGAGGCCAGGGGAAACTGGGGACACACCAAGCAACATCTTTGGTATGGGCAAAGGGTATAAGGGTGAAGGGCAGGGGCTGAGGTGAGGAGCACACTGAGCAGGGGTGCCGTCGGAGACAGCAGGAGCCAAGAGGCCTCAGCCCTCGCACAGCACTGGCTTGCACGGCAGGGTATGGGTGATGGTCCTTTGTTGGATTATGACCCTTTCCGGAGAGAAAAAAGCAGAATTCACTAAAGATGCTGCTGGGGGCAGGCCTGGAGAAGCGTCTCTCCTTCCCTTGCTAATTAACTCACTGGATACACACTGAGCATGATGCTGGCCATTGCCCCAGGAAGGGGGTTGTGTCTGGGACAGCCCCGTCCAGGGCTCCAGCTATGCCTGGAGTCAGAGCCCAGTACCCAGCATCTCACCCGCTGCCCTGCGAGCAGCCACCCTGTGACTCTCTGCCACCTCCATCTCCACCTTTTGCATGAGGGAGCACTTAAAGGGGTTTGTCAAGCTGATGAGGGGTCATATAAAATACACTGAGATCCCCAGGTGAAATCCACTGATAAAATAACCATCTGTAGCTCTGTGTGTCAGCAAACTTCCCTGAAAATGTCTCTCGCAACTCTGTGTGCCGTAATGCAGGGGTGTGTGCAGCCAGCACGTGTAACAGATCCTGATTTGATCCAGGTGACAGCTGCGTATACACCGTGTAGTAATTATCCTGATGTGCCAGGGTAGGAAATGCAGTTCCATCCCTGAGGTAACAATAATTTCCGCTCCTTCTCTACCACTTTAAACAGTGCCATCGGCACAGGTCCCTCAGCTGTGTCCACACTGCGGTGGCCTATCTCAGCGATGTGAGGTAGGCTCCCCCAGGTCCCCAGAGCGGCAGGGGCTAGGTTCACCAGCCAAGTCCCTCCAGGTGTTTACAGCTGAGCGAAGCTCCCACGCAGCCGGGCTGCAAAAGGGGCTGGCAGAGGCTGAGTGAAGCCAGTAGGTGACACAGGAGGAGCCCGTGGCAGTGTAGATGCACCCTGTGTCAGCAACACACTGGCTTGGTTTGCTCACTTTTGGGCTCATCTCCTCTTCCCCTAGCTTCTGCTGTTGAAATCCCAGCTGTGCCCATACTCTGGACTCGCTGTGGTCAGCTCTTCCCTGGCCCACGGAGATGTGGGGTCCCGTGGGGTGGGAGGGCAGCAGCTGGTGGAGTCACAGAAAGCAGAGCTGGGCATTGAATGGGATCCGGGGTGGCAGGGCTGTGTGGTTTTCCCGCGGCAGGGAGCCTGGGCTCCAAGCCCAGGGGGGTGGGCCTGGCTGCGGGGTGCACAGCAGCCCCAGCCCCGGGGCGTGTGCCAGGGAGGGCTGCAGGGACCCCGCTGCACATGGCAGCACTGAAGGCTTGCAGGAGCAAGGAGGTTTTCCTGCTGTTCTTGGTTTCTGTTCTTTCTTCATGATTAAAATCTGATAGGTATCTAGGGGAAGCTCTTATCCTTGATACTGTTCCTCTTAAATCCTTCACTATTTCCCTTCCATTTGCTTTGAAAGGTGTTTTTGTTCCATTGCTTATTTCCCAAAGCTTCTCCCTTTCCTTGTTACCCTGTCATTGAGGGGGAAAAAAATCCATAAACCAAGAATAACAAC
>WHYT01015015.1:163173-189812 GCA_009806455.1 Tetrax tetrax
GCAGCAGATATTAGGGAGGCCAGGGGAAACTGGGGACACACCAAGCAACATCTTTGGTATGGGCAAAGGGTATAAGGGTGAAGGGCAGGGGCTGAGGTGAGGAGCACACTGAGCAGGGGTGCCGTCAGAGACAGCAGGAGCCAAGAGGCCTCAGCCCTCGCACAGCACTGGCTTGCATGGCAGGGGATGGGTGATGGTCCTTTGTTGGATTATGACCCTTTCCGGAGAGAAAAAAGCAGAATTCACTAAAGATGCTGCTGGGGGAGGCCTGGAGAAGCGTCTCTCCTTCCCTTGCTAATTAACTCACTGGGCACACACTGAGCATGATGCTGGCCATTGCCCCAGGAAGGGGGTTGTGTCTGGGACAGCCCCGTCCAGGGCTCCAGCTATGCCTGGAGTCAGAGCCCAGTACCCAGCATCTCACCCGCTGCCCTGCGAGCAGCCACCCTGTGACTCTCTGCCACCTCCATCTCCACCTTTTGCATGAGGGAGCACTTAAAGGAGTTTGTCAAGCTGATGAGGGGTCATACAAAATATACTGAGATCCCCAGGTGAAATCCACTGATAAAATAACCATCTGTAGCTCTGTGTGTCAGCAAACTTCCCTGAAAATGTCTCTCGCAACTCTGTGTGCCGTAATGCAGGGGTGTGTGCAGCCAGCAGCATTGGTAACAGATCCACGTGTAACAGATCCTGATTTGATCCAGGTGACAGCTGCGTATACACCGCGTAGTAATTATCCTGATGTGCCGGGGTAGGAAATGCAGTTCCATCCCTGAGGTAACAATAATTTCCGCTCCTTCTCTACCACTTTAAACAGTGCCATCGGCACAGGTCCCTCAGCTGTGTCCACACTGCGGTGGCCTATCTCAGTGATGTGAGGTAGGCTCCCCCAGGTCCCCAGAGCGGCAGGGGCTGGGTTCACCAGCCAAGTCCCTCCAGGTGTTTACAGCTGAGCGAAGCTCCCACGCAGCCGGGCTGCAAAAGGGGCTGGCGGAGGCTGAGTGAAGCCAGTAGGTGACACAGGACCGCAGGAGCCCGTGGCAGTGTAGATGCACCCTGTGTCAGCAACACACTGGCTTGGTTTGCTCACTTTTGGGCTCATCTCCTCTTCCCCTAGCTTCTGCTGTTGAAATCCCAGCTGTGCCCATACTCTGGACTCGCTGTGGCCAGCTCTTCCCTGGCCCACGGAGATGTGGGGTCCCATGGGGTGGGAGGGCAGCAGCTGGTGGAGTCACAGAAAGCAGAGCTGGGCATTGAATGGGATCCAGGGTGGCAGGGCTGTGTGGTTTTCCCGGGGCAGGGAGCCCGGGCTCCCAGCCCGTGGGGTGTGCCTGGCTGCGGGGTGCACAGCAGCCCCAGCCCCGGGGCGTGTGCCAGGGAGGGCTGCAGGGACCCCGCTGCACATGGCAGCACTGAAGGCTTGCAAGAGCAAGGAGGTTTTCCTGCTGTTCTTGGTTTCTGTTCTTTCTTCATGATTAAAATCTGATAGGTATCTAGGGGAAGCTCTTATCCTTGATACTGTTCCTCTTAAACCCCTCACTATTTCCCTTCCATTTGCTTTGAAAGGTGTTTTTGTTCCATTGCTTATTTCCCAAAGCTTCTCCCTTTCCTTGTTACCCTGTCATTGAGGGGGAAAAAAATCCATAAACCAAGAATAACAACACTGAATTAAATAAATAACCCACACTTACAGGAAAAGCTCGGCTATTTTTGAACTTCCTCTCCCTAAATGTATTTCTGGCTTCCCCACTGCCCAGTGTCTTCTGCCACCCACCTCTGGGCTCGGGCGCGTTCAGCGGCAAAGCCGGGGAGTGCAGAGTGGGGGCCCGGGTCCCTCCCGGGGAACACCAGCCTCCCTGCCTCCTCGGCTGGTCAGGGTACCTCCCCCAGGGAGGGGGGAAAGGGAGATTTTTGCTGCTGTTAAAAAGCCAAGGAAGTACCTCAGCTAGCCAGGAAATTCTCGTACGAAAGCGTATGTAAGCAGTAGCTCAAATGCTCACCAAATCAGAGTACCCGAAAAACTACGCCACAAAAGCAGCCCTATATCCTATCACCTAAATAGCTGCGCTGGATTCACAGGCTGATAACATAAAAATGAGCAACTATCAAGCCAGATGAGGAAATACTGTATTTCTCTGACTGTTTCTCAGTGCTGCCTACATGGTTCTTTCTCCTGCTTTTGGCTTCTTTTTCCTGCAAAACCAGTTTTTTAGGCAGGGTTATCAGGGCTCATTCAGTGAATACCTCACTCCCATTTGCTTTCTGCAGCTCTTTCGTATTTGGATCCCCTGTTAATAAACAGTCGCTTCCTTTTGCCTCCCTGTGGGACTATGAGAGAGCCTGCGGGCAAAGGGGATTGAAAGCATCATCTTTCCTTCGCCGCTGAGCTGGAAGGAACAGCCTCCTGCAAAGCTTGCGGGGGACAGTGTTCGTAGGAAACTCAGCTCAGCTGAGGCTGGGGATAGCAGAGGGATGAAACGATGCACAGAGGGACTAAGGACAAAAGTGGCTACCAGAGAAGGGGTTGGCTGGGGGGGACATCTTCTCCTCCAAAAGATACTGGAGACATCTCATGCAACTCTCCCCCTTCGTGCACAGAGAGGAAGAACTGTCTATCAGCTGCCAGAGGTGACTCACATAGAAGGAAGAAGGTGGATCCAAAGAGCAAACTACAAATCAAGACTAAAGGGTTGTACCTTCCTCCTCCTTTACTACGCAGAAAGAACATCAGAATTGAAAGCCAGCTTATTTTTCACGAAACAAATTGCAAGTAACTGGAGGGCTTCAAGTGCCTGATCTATTTATAATAAAACCAGTGGGAGGTTTAATTTGCTTATTTTCCTAGCACTTAATAAAATATCTGGCAAACAGAAGTGAGAAAACCACTTATGTTAAAAATTTTGTGTTTTCAGTTCTTCAACAAGCTTTTCACTGAAGGCTCTGCTCACCCTGGGAGGCCATCAAGGGAGACTGGAAATTTGGAGAGCTGAAAAATAAACACACAAACAAAAATTCTGTGAACAAATCTTTCATGCCTTATTTTTTGTCAACAAAAGGCAAACCTCCCAGTTCTTCCAAGATAATTTCACGTTATTTTAACAAAGATTCAAAGAGAAAATAAAGGGAGAGGTCTTTAAAAAGTGCAAATTCCCTTCCACTTCAGTCAGCTGAGCTGGTGCCAGCGGAGCCATTCACTGGGAGAGGGTCTATGGAGAAGTTCTGAAGTATACTGAAACTCCGCTTGGGGAAGGAGACGTTTTTGATGGACATCTACATTCACAGAAGCCGATGAACCACTTCACAACGTCTTTGAACAAGGCTGGGAAGCGGAGAATGCAGAGAATGTGTGGGGGGACAGTATGTTCCTCTTGACATTTATTCTCCAAGGCCTTCTGTAATATTTAAAAAATGCAGTTGAGGATATCTGAGAGGATCAGCCAGGATGGCAACCTGGCAGTGCAAGACCCAAGGGACAGGGGCTTGCTTCGCAGGCAGTGGGTAGGCAGTGGGACAGCTGCCACCGCTCTCTTGTCCTTCGGCAGCTCCGGGTCCCGCTCCAGGCAGCACGAGGGCATCACTGAGGAAGCTGTGCCTGCCCGAGTGCTCAGGGAAAATGGGACTTGAGAGAAAAAGACACGCATTTATTTATTTGCAGATATATATTTGAAATGCATGCAGGGCTTTGAGCCCTAGAAGCAAGAAGGAGGATGAGAAGGATGAGAAGAGCTATGTTCCTACTACACACATGAGTTGTGCACGCCTTGTCCTTCCCGTATACTATACAATAAGGCTTACAAAAAATGAGGGACTTTGCATCAAAGGTGCTGAGGGCCACGGTGTTGCTTACTCTGCACTAGAGTGAGCTGCAGGACCAGCTGTGTTGGTGCAGGTTAAAGCAGAAGCCAGGGTGGCAGGTGTAGGGCATTGGCCTAGGATCAGGGCTGTGCTCAAATGGCTTCACTGCAGCTGGGTACCACGCTTTCTGCCCTGCATGGCATGGTGCAGTCCTTGTGAATGGGAGCCTTTGTGCCTGGTTTTATGGAGGAGGTAGCTGTGCTCTCAGGGTGAGCTCTGGGTCTCCATTCTGCTCTGGAATAGGATGTCCCACATCCCTGCTGCTGGACACCCTCTTCCCCTGGCTGTGGGTCCCACCTCCCACTCACAGGCTCCTTTCCACAGCCTGCCATTGCTCCCTGCAGATCCTGAGTCCCTGCCACCGGCTGCCTGGAACAGAAGGGCTTTGACCTTTATTTGATTTCCTAGCGGAAGCCAGAGCAGAACATGGAGGGTACAGTTATAAGCTTGTGGTGCTGTTGGTGGGGAGAGTTAATGTCTCCTAGGCATGGATGGTGGGGGGGGTGTGGGGGTGTGTGTGTGTGCGTGTGCGCGCGCGCGCGTGCACTGCAGTGCTGACAGGCGCTAATTAATGAAGGCGCATGTAACTGACAATGAGCAGTCTCAAAGATGGGCAGAGTATCCTACTGAGGAGGTGAAGGGAGACTGATTGATTCGTGTGGTTTTGGTTGTCTTTTTGTTGTTGTCGATGTGCTGTTTTCCCTTAGGATGGTATTTTCTGCTGGTCTTCCTTCAACCGTTGGTTCCCACACTATTCAATGTTTTTCTAATGCAAATAAGCTCCTTTTCAATGTCTCACTTGAACTGCAAAATACTTGGGAAGCTCAGAGAAAAGTTGATGCCCTGAGGGCAGGGAATTTTCAGTATCTTTATGTAAGTAGCTGATGATCAAATCCCAGCAAATCGTGTGTCGGTGTCCTGGTTTCTCTCATTTACCTGGCACTTACCCACACTCTTTATTGGTGTTGCAGCAGCTAAAAGAGGCATCTGGTCTGTGTCAGCTTTTATCCGCCTTTTTTTCTTCCTACTGTGCCTCATTACATGTGCTCGCTAATTCAATTCAGATTTGAAAGGAAATATATGAGAAATTAACTGGCAAGACAGCAGCAGCTGCAGGAACTCCATGGGAGAAGAAATCCATGAACTAATGGAGTTAGTGGCAATGCAAAACCTAGACATGACTGCAAATTACTTCAGCACATGTGAGTCTGAAAACAGAAAGGTTCCAAGAAACTGGAAAGGAGTCAGGAGCAAAATACTTAAGTGTCAAGGGGCATTTCTTTTCCTTGCTCCTCTCAAGGCTGTAGGAAGACTCAGAGCAGAGTAGGGCGTCTTGCAGAGCAGACACCAGCAGGAAGACGCAGCAGTTTCGGTACTGGGTAATGCAATGGCAAAGCACATGTCACGGTCAGGCTCACTCACGGTGGCACAGGAGCTGCCACCAGGACCCAGGGCATGGCACCAGCGATGCCCTACTCCCTGGGAGAGCCTGTGGCTGCATCCCAGGTGCCTGTAGCCCCCAGGACCACCTGCCTGTGCTGTGGAGTGGGGATATGGCTGTAGGGAGCTCCCCATGGCCATTCTCCACTTGGCTCCTGTGGGATGGTTGGTCCAAGTAATTACACACTTTGAGCAGCCTTACTACAGATATAGAAACAGCTCCAAAAGAGCACTCTGCCTAATTGCAGATTTGGGTGGTTGATGTCAGGATTAAAACTACAGCTGCTTCCCCAGGAAGATCCATGAGGCGGCTGCGATGCCTCCCATGGTTTGTAAGGCGCAGGGGGCACTGCATGCGTCCTGTCGTAGCTGAGTGCTCCCACTGCCTTTCTTCCTATTTTCTTGGTTTGATTATTTTTGTGTGGGTTGTTTTTTTTTGGGTTTGGTTTTTTTTTGTTTGGTTTGGTTTTGAGATAAGTGACACAAATATTTCCCTAGCACTGGAAGCCACATCTGTTTTTAAGACTAGACATCTCTTCCCTAAATGCTTAGGGCAGCGTCCTAAGAGAGCCGTGCTTACACAGAGCTCTCGCCTCTTGTGTGTAGCCGGTGCTACCAGCTGGGACTCCCAGGCTGCCCTCAAGCCAGGGGATGAACTGGGGATGTCCCACAGAGGGGTGTAGGGAGAGGGATGCCAGGAAACAGCTAGCACACAGAAAGCTCATGGCTTTATCAAGCTGCTCAAGGTTACAGCTCCTGTGCTGCAGTGACCCACAGCCCAGAAGTTCTGCAGGGAATGGGGGGAGCCTTTCAGCCAGGAGAAATGCTGTGCTCTTCCACTGGGGTTTGTGATTGGCCTAAATGGACAAAATGGGTGCTCACAGGCTATAGGGATATGGTTATGCTGGCCAGAACCATGTACGAAGCACAGACAGCGGGAGGTAAAGAGAATCTTTAAATTATTTGGCTGGAATCAGCCCTAGATCAGCAATTCTTGCAGTAGCTCTGCCCTGTAATGCCATTGCAAATTGTTCTTTTTATCTTGCTGATTATAAAAGCAACAGCAAAGTTTTCCTTGGTGTGTTGTGTTTGTTTTTGTTTTTTCTTAGAAGAAAAAAAGATGGACCAGTGCTCTGCAGGCACTGTGGAGATAAGTGGATGTCCTTGGCCATGAGATGAAGTCTCTTCTGTTTTCTTTCTGGTCCCTTTTTTTCAGGGCACTTGCCCAGCTCAGCCAGCAAGGCTCAGCGCGGTAAGCTCCAGTGCTAATGTGTTAGACTTGCCAGGAGGCACGGCAGTGAGGGCTGAGCGTGGGGAAACTTCTTTCCTGAGCAACTCTTCCTGACTGATGTACTGAAACAGGAGTCCTGACACGGAAGCTATCGTAGCTTGAGGACTACAGCTCCTGGAAACCAGCTGGCCTCCAGAGCTGGGGTGTAAAGCCACCAGCCCCACAGCTCCCAGCACATACCCATAGTGTAAGCGTGGTCCAGGACAGCCTTGCAGTTCCCTCTTCTCCCTGCAGATTTGTGGTGAGTACCTTGGGAGGATGGCAAGCGCAGAGGCAGCAGGGGTCAATCAGGGGATGTTTTATTGACCCAAGTGTCGTGGGCAATCCCAGACCATACCAGCTACTCTGTATCACACTGTGAACCAGAACCCAGAGAGCTGCAGAGATTTTTAGACGTCTATTGCCATCCTGACCCTTCCCCTCACCCGATGTACTGGATTCACTCATGGTACAGCGAAGGGTGCCCAGGAACCCCCTCACCACAGCCCTGCAGTGGCTGGACCCTGCAGTATCAGGGCTGGCTTAGGGTTGCTCAGGGACAAGGTGCGACTCCAGAGCAACTCGCTGGCCACAGGCTCTGGGAAGAAGCCTTTGGAATGAGAAAGTCATGGGACATCATGGACTTTGGGCATCTATTGGGGAAGCCATCGGCTTTGCTCAAGAGGCTGGACTCCAGTTCTGCTTTATGAACGTCAAATGCGGGTTTGGGTTTTTTTTCCTTTGCCCTGTTGCTGTTGGACATTGTCTCTGGGAATTACTTTGTTCAGACCTGTTGAGCTGGCCAGCTGTAAGGAGAGCAAGCATAGAAAATTCTTTATAATTAAATTTTCCAGGATACTAAAAGATTAATTTACTTTTGCTTGCAGAATATGACTAAGCAGAAACATACTCATCTGTAAGAAGAAAGGAGAGGCTAATAGGAATTGTCTGTAAATGCTGGGGAATAAGGTCTAGGGGGGAGTGGTTTTTTGTTTCAGGCGCACTACTGCAAATCTTTAGTAGACAAAGCATAGGAAAAAAGGGTCTCCAGGATTGCCAGCACTGTGAAGTTATCTACATCTGTTTGTTTCTTTGTTTAAAAAAAAAAAAAAAAAAAAAGGGAAAAAAAAAAAAAAGGTCAAATGCCTTTAATGTGATTAAAGAACAGAAATCAGATCTGTTTTGCAGTGACTTTGGGCTATCAAGAGAGACAAACAGACTTGGACTCCAGGTATCAATAAGAGGACACCAATAACACAGCAGGAGCAGAAGAGAGATGTCCAGGAGTCTTTAAAGAATAGAAAAAAAAGAATTTAGAACAGAATCCTTGGAATGTAACTTCAAAAACAGGCAAGTAGAAAAAAAAATGAAACGGAAATGCAAATATTTCCAGGTTTCCAGTTCTTCAAAAATGATGACGGTTCAGATGTGTGGTGAGCAGCTACTTTCTCTGAAAAGCAAGCAAAATATTAAATCAAAGAAAAAGGAGAATGGATGTACATATGTATGCACTTTGAAAGCCTCCTGCTGAATTATAAATACCTTTGAATCATAAAATATAGAGCCTGTCAGTGGTTTCTATCGAAGTTTGAACATGAAATTTCACTTGTTCACAGCACAGCCTGTGTGTGCTATCACATTAAAACCAGAGAGAAGTAAGAAAAGACACAGAAATATTCTGTAGGTAAAAAAATAAACCACAAACCGAACTGACAGACTGAGTAATTATTAATGGGAATCTCTGCATGGATAGGTGTGTGGAGCAGACTGCTCTAGGCTCTTCCTTCCCTTGGAAATGTGGGGACGTTAAAAATGTGAAGGCTCATCTACAGCAGCCAGCAGCCACCCTGGTGCAGCATGATGCTGCGATAGGATGCTGCTGCTGTGCTGGCAGAAGCAGTGTCTTGCAAGGCTCTCCCATGGGCACCACCAAAAGGAGGACTGCTGGCAATACAGTAAGCTGTCATGGCGTGAGAGGGACCTGACCCTGAGGAACCACCAAAGCACCCAAAAGTGGCAGGCTTGGGAGCAAGCGGATACTCCAGTGCTTCCTCCATGCCTGGGCTACTGCTCATAGATGGAGAAAGGGTGTGCTAGGATGGGCTGTCACAGATGCAGGATCTCCTGTGTGGAGCCAGAGAGGTCTGTGGGGCTGGAAGATGTGGGCCTTGTGAGCAGTCAGGGAGCCATGGGCAGGAAAAGCTGTGGGTGTTGTGATGCTGGCAGGGCTGGTGGCAGCAGCTGGTTCTGCCCTCCCTGTGCAGTGGGTCCTTGCTCCTGGCCAGTGAGCCTTGACAAGGGAGGGGACAAACCTGGACATGCACTCAGTTGCAGTGGCGTCAGTCCAGGCCTGAGGTCTCCCCAGAATCAAGCTGCTGGGACCATGGTTGAGGGTGCAGATCCTGGGGAAGGTGGTGGGGCAGGAAGGCCTCTAGTTGCACCCAGAAGCATAAGAAGGGAGGATGTAAAGTCTTGGTCTGTCACATGCAACATGTGTGAATGAGTATGTCAGATGGCTTTTCCCATCCATGCATGGGGCTCATTGATGGCTGTTGTTACTTTAGGAACCCAGGAAGGGTGTTGAGGCCAATGAAGACTTCTTGCTGTGGTGGAAGATGCAGGATGGGGGGGGTGGTCCCATGTGTCTACAATCCCTGCCCTATGGTCACAGTGAGAGCCCACCACATCACCAAGAAGGAGCCTGGTGCCTCCTGGCCTGCCCTGCTCCTTGACTGGAGTGGTGGGATGGGTCCTGCTTGCTGGGTCCTACCCTGCCACCCTGCTGAGCCCCCATGGCTCCCACTCCCCAGCCCCAGTGACATGGAGGGCCAGGGAACCATGGGCAAGAGCATCTCATGAACTGCAAAAGTTCATGAAAGGCAGCAAAGAAAAATTTCTGGCAGGAATTGTATGACTGAATCTCAGGTCATGACTGTTGTCTGTCATTCAGGGAGGAAAACTGTGACGGGAGCTGGAGACTGGGTGTACAGAACAGGAGGGAGGTACCACATCTGCAGGCGCAGCCCAAGGAGTAGGGAGGTCTGCCCAGGAAGGAAGAAGAGCAGCAAGCAGCTCAGTGAAGGTGGAGGAGGAAGTGGCTCTGACAGAAATAGTGACCTGGATTCTCAAATCACTGAATTGCAGGAAGACTTGGAGCCAGAGTGAGCAGCCAGCAAAAAAAAAAAAGTAACTCAGATTAGAGTCTGATGAGAAACTGGAAGTCCTTTATCCAGCAGCAAAGCTTTCTGAAAGGAGAAAAAGCACAGCACTGTTTGAGAAAACACTTTGAGGTCAAGCTGGACAACAGCAGAGGCTTTCTGAAGCACTGGGAAAGGAACCTAGTTGAACCAGTAGAAAGTTTCTCAGCTGGACAGTACACAGAAAGAGATCCAGGAGGCAAACCTCAACACATGGCCAAGGCAGGTGGAGACAGTTACACTGCCCGGGCAATGCCAGGGACAAAACTATTGTCCATTTACTCCGTGGACACTCGTCCACTGCTAAGGCTGTGCAGCCTCAGTTGGTGGGAACTGGGTCATTCAGTAATTATACAGCATTCTTATATGTAACCATATCATATGGGCATCTCTTACTGATTTTTCGTTGCTGCTAAAAAGGAAGTAGGATGAGATGAAGCCATTAATACAGAGAGATACGGATTTCTAGCAGCAGTCCAGGCAAATCTGAACAGAGCTCTCCAAAGGAAAAACCTTCCCGCTCTGGAGGGTGAGTGTGTATGTTCGTGATGCCCAGAAGGGCCTTGAGACAAAGCGTTTGAGTGACTGGAAGGTCCACAGGGGAGGCTCATACTGCAGTGCACCCTCAGATCTCTGCAGTTTATTGGTGCAAACCCTCATGTAGAGGCACTTGCATCGGCTAGACAGACTTCTGTTTAGCCTGCTTTCATGGATGTAAAGAGCAAGTTAAACCCAGTTAGTGTTGTCTGGATTCAAGATGCATCAGGCACAGTCAGCTGGCTTAAAACTGTACCTTGACACCAGATTTCTTGCATCTCCTGCTAGCAGGATGAGCAGAGGCCTTCCATGTGGCTGTGCTGCCACCAGCCCCTGGGCAGGTTAATCTGCAAGCTGCCTTTCTTTGCACTCTCTGTGTTTCTTGCAGTGAGATAAGCTGTGTTACCCCATCCTGTGTGCAGGGCAGGCCATGCACAACCACTGCAGGCTGCCCAGCACCTGCTGTGCATGGTGGGCACCTTCCTGCTCCATCCCTGCTCAGCACAGTCACCTTCATACTGTCTTATACGCAGTTGACAAGCCGATTGGGGGGAATTTGCGGGGATCTGGGGTTGGTTTCCCCAGGCTGAGTGCCTGAGCAGCAAACAGCAGTGCTGGGGGGAGGTGGTGGGGGCTCCCTGTTATACATATCCAGTGGAGGCTGCTCATCCTGTTCCCTTGGCAGAAATCACGTGGAGATACTGAAGCTGGAGTCTTGTGCAATCCCAAGGAAGGTGTCCAGAAGGACTGAGTGATCCACCCGCTGCCATCAAGAGACAGACGGACATAGCTGAGATGGGTGACAGGCACAGAGTAATGCACCCAGGGACACCTGGCCAGCGGGGGAGAGCGCTAGTAACGGAACACCAGAGCAAAAAGCTGTAGGTAGGTAGCACCTCTTCATGGAATGCTCTTGCTAAGCAGATGAGTGCTGTCTCTCAAATCCCTCACAGAGCACCAGAGAGGCTAATGCTGCTCTGTTCAGTCACAGCAAACCTGCCTTTAATAGCATGGAGCACTCGGTTTTCACCTGTCCCTTTGGAAAGCATCACTATGGAGAGATCCCAAAGAGAGAAAGCAGAGGATCTCAGAGCTGCAGCTCACTAGAAGAGAATCACAGCGCTTGCTTGTGCTTTTTTCCTCTCCTCCCTGCTGGCTCTCTGAATTAACCATCTCTTCTTCTCCACTCCCATCTCTAGGACTGCAGGTCTCCAGTACCTCCTTAGCTGCTCTCTCTGCTCTCAGCTGCTGCTCCTGCGTGGAGTGGTCTCTTGAGGCCCTACACTGAGTAGCCCTGCTTATCTGCAGCAGTACTGCCAGCCCCTCCTCCATTTCCTGTGGGCCCTTCCTGTCGTTGCCTTTGGCTTCCATCTAGACCTTGGTGGCATACCAAGAAGTTGCAAATGATCTCCAAAATCTCAAGTGTTTGGCTAGAGTTGTGGCTGAGAGCAGCACCCATGTTAAAGCCACAGCAGTCACAGAGAGGGCCAGCAATGCCAGGTCTGAGCACCGCATAGCTCGCTGTGACGCTGAGAGCATCTCCTCCCTCTCCTCGGAAGGAAAGAGCTGGAAGGAAAGTTATCAACTAGAAAAGTGTGCTCACAGGAGAAAGAATTTTATTTGGTTGTGGATTCAGCTGCTCAGCACAAGCAATGTTCGTTAGCACGGGCAGGTAAGGGTACAACATGGTGTCTCTTCCTTGCTTCTGCTGGTTATCCAGGGCAGGGGTCTAAACGGGATGGGTTCAGTGGAGATGAGGGAAGGACTTCCATGGCTGAGAAGTCCTTGCAACTTCCTCCATACCTCATTTTATGATAAATTTTAGGGTAAATCCATTAACTGTGTGCAGGTTTGTGTTTTTTTCCTGTGCCTTTCCTTTTCCCTTTTCTCCCTGGTATTCTCTCTAAATATTTAGGTGTATAATGCTTTCCTGACCACAAAAGTCAATCAGAAAGAAAACGGACGTTAAAAACCCAATGTCACTCTGAAGTTCATTCATGGGGTAGGTATAAAGCAGACACAGCTTTAAAGACAAAGCACACCTTCTGCGGCTGCCTCTCTTCTCGGTAACAAAATGGGAACCCGCATCCCTTCTCCGGGGCGGTACACGAATCCTTGCAGCAGCGGTGACGGCCCTGCAGTGCCAGGACGACCTTTAACGGTCCACAGCCTCGCCTGCCCGCCGTGAAAGGGGGCTGGCTGCTGCCCCCAGGGCGGCTCACCCGCGCCGGGGCAGGCGGGCAGGGCAGGGCAGCCCGCGGGGCCGCGCAGGCGGGGCGGGCTGTCAGGGGGGCAAGCCCGGCAAATGCTGGGCTGGGGGCATTTTCCTGAGTGCCCCTTCGCATCCCCACGCGTGAGCCTCGGCCTCCCCCCCGCCCTCCCCGGCTGCAGCAGGGCCCGCTCAGCCCCAAACCCGGCCCGGCTCCCGCTGCCGGTCCCGCAGTGGCACCTGCTGTCGGGGCCGCCCCGCTGCACCGAAACAGCCCTTCCTCCGCACAACGCCGCCTGCCAGCGCCGGGACGGCTTCTTTCCCTCGACCCAGCAAATGCTGGTAGGATTTAGGCTGGATTGCGAAGCTAATTCCTTCGTTTCAGTGGGAGTTCGGCCGGCCTGAGAACCTGACCCGTAACTGCAGGGTGGGATGGTTGCAGAAATGCCTTCCCACGCGTGCTCAGGGCACGGCTCGGCTACAGCTCGTCGGCACGGTTTGCGCGGAGCCCTGACCCACATCAGAGAACAGCTGTAGCTTGAGAACAGTTTACCTTCGAAGCCTAATCATTTTTAAAGTATCTTTACGGTAAGAGATAAAGTCAACACTCCTCCTCGCAATTTTAACTTATTCCAGTTGTGCTACAGGAACGGTCTCATGGAAAAAGAATGCTTTCTTAGGGCTAGAATAAAGCAGTCATTTTACTACAATTATTGGAAGATACCCGTCAAAGGCTGCAGTCATCTCTGATTCATTTTGGAGTGCAACAAGAAAGGCTGTTGTCTGCAAGAACAAAGGGAACCAGTAAGTTATAAATAACTGAGGCTCCCACCACGCGCACCAGGACCTGAGCCCACTTAAGGTCCCTTCTCCCTGCAGGGGCTGGCCCCCCTCCTTCCCACCTCCTGCAAGGGAAGGTGGGACACTGGGTAGGGATGTGAGGGGAGGGGAAAGAACATGTTCGTAGGCATCTTCCAAAGACAGATCTCGTTTGCTTTGAAGATCTGTTCTCTCTTTTCTGTTCAGGCGTATGGAAACTGACTGCATCCTGTCCTGCAGCCATGTGGGTACCAGTTTTTCTGACGTGACTAAGGATTCATTAGTGTGTAGCTCCCTGTAATGTGGTCTGATAGGACATCTTCAATTTGCCACTGTAGACAAGTGCCTTTGATTGCTTTGTGACTAGTGCAATTGGAAACACATTCCAAACACAATGATGGGAAGAAAGAGAGACCTACGTTTCCCTTCAGTGCTCCCCATGTGATCTATCTGGGTTGTGTACCCATGCAGTTTTCTGTGGTTCTTTTGCATATAGCTACCCGCTGAGTAAAGTAAGGGTCTCCCTGCTTTCTTGACATAAAAGGACCTATTCTTTCAAAGCATGAGGTTTTCTTGGTTAGTAATAGAAGTGTCCTTGTATTTCTTAAAGGTAGAGCTTCTGTGAGTGCAGTTCGTAAACAACAGCATCATGGGATGTTTTCAGAGCAACTCAAGGTCTGCTCCACTTCCATAGAGATCGTGAAATTCTTGCTATTGATTTATATCTTGCTGTTGACAACATCCTGCTTCACCTCCAGTTGTTATTCCAGCAGAGGAAAGGTCTCTCGTGGTCCTGTGTCACATCTGCAGGTCCTTCTGGCTGTTCACTCATGTCCTTTGTGAAGCTGTGCCAGGCACTGATTTATCAGAGACACAGCAAAATGCTGCGTCTTACCTTAGAATTCCTAAAGACAGAAAACCAATTCGTGAGCTTTGGTCTGCAGATGTCAACATACAAACCTGCCTGTCCAGGTGGGAGAGCTTAGTCCTCTTCATCAGCTGCATTCAGGGTTTTCAAAGCACTGCACCAGCATTTTTAAAGCCTGTGCACACTTGAATTGGAACAGGAAGAAAACATCCATAAAATTCAAGTGAACTGGGGGGGGGGGAGGATCTTGAAAGAGCAAAGTTGAGATCTAGTAAATGTGGGCATCTGATCCATTCTGGCTTTTCCAGGCACTACTGACACCGTCTTGGAGTATTTCTAAAGATGTTTGCACCACATCAAGTGAAGACACAGCTGTGGTGTCCAAACCAGGTGAGACCTGGCAGGTTGGCATCCCAGAGATCCATGGACCACTCCACTGCGACGCGCACTGCACTTCAGTGACAGATTTTGAATTAGCTTTCGGACAAACTGCAAACTACATAATCCAGCCATGGACTTGCTCCTGAGAACACAATGAGCTTGTCCATGGGTATGGTGACTTGTAGCTCTTTTCCAAATGATCCAGCTCTGGGAAAGGAAAATGTAGAGGTCTCACATTGACATGAGTGCAATGATTTGGGGACTTTGCTGTACTTTATGGCTCCGCTAGTTGAGTTGAGGGGAAAGACCATCTCCCCTCTGCTTCTGCTCCTCCTGTTCTCTGCAAGTCCAAAAGGAGGAGGCAAGGGCACAGCCCACCTCCTGTGTGAAGGCAAGTGAGAAGGGGAGGAGAGCACTCTCTTGCTTGTGTTTCCCATGGCCCTGGTACCAGTAGCGTGGAGTTCGCCTTATCCTTCCCCCTTCCCAAACCCAGTAAACCAGCCAGTATTTCTGAAACATATTCTGCTCACCCAGATTTAGGAACTCCATGGGGGAATAAATAATGTAAAAAGAGTGCAAAAGGGCTGAATTTAAGGAATCTTCAGCTCCTCCCCCTCCCCCGTTTCTCAAGTTGGAACTTCATCCCACATCATTACATGCTTAGCCAGGCACAGCAGAGATCAGCTCTTCCTTCCCGTTCACGCACCCTGGGTAAGCTGGTTGTACTTTGTTCAAAAGAATAAACAGCAACCAGCATCACGGTCAGCTTGTTTCTACCATCATCACTGATCTCGATCTGTCAACTGCTTTTGCTGCTTCTTATTTGTTGGCAAAGACACTTAAGCCAAAGGTCCTTTGGGAGACGCAAAGACAATAGAAGGAAACATTTGCCTGATGTCTGATGTTACCGCAAAGGGCTGGCCAGTGCACATAAAAATATTGGACTTGTGATGGAAAATGTCATGGGAAAATCGTAGGGATAAAATCTGCACTTCTAAGGACCTATCTGCTCATGGATGTGTTCTCCAATTCTGGCTGGAATCAGCCTTTCTTGGTAAACTCCCACCTCTAAAGCTGAAAGGCTTTTGGGCTCAGGCACGGCAGGGTGCTAGTCACAGCAGCTCCCCAAGTCATTCCCAGCGTTCTATTCCCAATCCTGCCGTGTCATCCAGATTTCCAAAAAGAGACAGCTGTTCCCATCTGACTGGTCCTAACATGGAGTACAATTTAAACCCAAGGCACTGACTATCCAATCCCAGTCCTTCCCATACTCTTCCTTTGGTACATTTTGGCTCTCCCCTCTTGCACCAGGAGCATCCCAGTTCAGACACAAGCTGCCACTGTTCTGTGCAGCTGCTGCTCGCTGTTGTGTCAGATCCTGTGGTATCAAAAGAGATCCTGTCTATGCGTGAAATGAAACCTAGTTATACACGAAGGGAAAAATGTGGATTCCCCAGGGTTGGGGATGAGGCTGTGGGACTGTCTTAAACCCTGTGAGATTAATTTCTGGTTCTGCAAACAAGCTTTGCATGGGAAATGTTGCCTGCTGGAGGCAGCTCCTCCCGTTAGAGCTAATGCGTTGAGGCTCAGTGTACGTGAAGGTTGCGTCTCTGGGAAGTGCTGTGATGGAACACTGTCAGTGCAGGAAACCTACAAAACATTGCATGGCCAGCGGGCGTAAATTGGAAAAGTCAGACTGTCTTCAGCGGATTTACTGCAGATTTAGAAACATTTTGTTGTTATTTTGTATGTATTCAGATTCACTGATTGGTCTTCCAAGCAAAGGAGCTTGCAACGGAAGCAAATGCAGACCGTCAGGTGGACAATGTCTGTGAGTACCAGCAGAGCTCACATCCCAGCAGTGCCAAGCACAGGGTTACGTAATTTGGAAGTGTGGGCACCTGTCTCTCACCCTCTGTTGCACTGACTTGAATTTGTTTTGCAGGGGAACACATACAGGAGAGGTCTGCATGGCTGTTTTTGAAGAGGAAAGACAGAAGGATTTGTCGCTAGCACAAAGGCAAAGGTGCAAACACACCAGAAAAAGCATGCAAGGAGAGTTTAAAGATGGGTTCAACAACAGATAGTCAGATGGGAAGAAATTCTGCAGTAATCACAGGTAAGACAAGCTGGTCTACACAGGGAAAACCTAAATAAAAATGGGAGTTGAGAGTAACAGCACAGAAAGAGACTGTTTTTTTTCCAGACATCTAGAACTAAAGGAGATAAAATTGATACAGAGAAAACCAGGAATATAGAGCTGTCAATGTTCTTCAGGCCAGCATCACCACAAAATGGCATATGGAAACTAGACAGTTACCAGAAGCTTTCTCAAGTACAGGGAATCAGGAAAGAGAGGGTCACAAAGCTAATTTCAAGCATATCCAGAATGCTGTTCAAATGGACAGTGAGGATACAGAGACAGAAGTTTGGAGTTCAAATATACGGATAACAGGACAACTCAGTGTGGAAAAAGCACCTAAAAGAACAGTGCAAACAGGCTTAAACAAGATTTGGTAATGTACTGATCTTGTGTCCAGAGGTGTCACTACGGAATCATGAAGTGCTGTCGCACTTTTGCCAGCTGAGAACACACATGCAAATGACTCCAGGCTGTATTATCAAGCAGGTGTGAACCCGAGACTGCAGCAGTGCATAACACATGCCAAGCTAGCAGCCAAACGTGGGCTCAAGAGTCACAGGGAGTGGGGGAAGACTTGGGAGCACATTAAACTATGAGACCTTCTTGCTGTAAAAAGATGAGCAAAATTGGGAAGCACAAGAAAACTGTTAGCATTTTGCTGAGTTCTCAGATCTGAACCTGCTAAATTAATGTTTTAAGTAAAATAACAAGATTCCATAGTATGTTTCCAACTAGTCATTTGACAGCTTTCCACAGATGGTCTGAAGTATGTATGAAAATATAATACAAGTGGAAAGTTCCTTGTCTAACTTACAGCATCCTTATGTGCTCTCTCACGTGCACATCTTCTGCATGTCCTGCAGCAACAGTCTAAATGTAATGATTTCATGACCACTGGCAGAGTGGGGGTAGTGAGATGAGACTGGAGAAGTGCTAACAGATGAGATGGTCTTCAGAGGTGCCGTGGGAGACATCTGTGTCCTTCACATGGGAGGAAGAAGAGGGCAGAGATGCCAGAGACTCCCAGGTGGAGAGGGCAGGGCAGAGATGGTGGCAAGGAAGGATGAATAATGTGCCTGGGGTGGGGATGGAGGGAGGACACTGGGGTCCTGGTCCAAGGGGCTGTGTGGAAGGCGAAAAGGCGGTAGAGAGGAAAAGATACTCAGAAAGACAGGAGGGAATATGACTTCAAAGAGAATTTGTAGTCAATGGCACCAAAAGCAGCAAGATAGCCAGGGGATTGGGGCGGAGGAGTGAGAGGCTGTGAAAGACAACGGTGCGAGCACTGGAGTAAAGGTACAGACTGGGGCTCCTAGGCTGAGGGTGGAGTTGGCTGTGGTGCTGGCTGGAATTTCCCATTCAGAGGGCAAGGAAGAGAAAGGTGGATCAGGGTGGAATTTGGGGACAGTGAGAGATTATAACATGCTTACCTGGCTGGGCTTGATGAAGAAGCCTGGAGGAAAGTGAGGATTCAGCAAGGTAAAGCATGGAGGAAGGCTAGAGGTACAAGCTATTAGGAGGCAGAAGGAGATGCAGTTTTTTAACAGAAAAGGGCAGCAAACGAAAAATGCTATTGAACGTATAAGAGCCAGGGAGAGTGCGGGAGACAAACAAACCTGGCTCAGTCCCAGGAGAAGCTGGTAGTGCTCTGCATGGGGGTGGAAGAAAGAGATTGTGTGAGGGAGCAGCCTGAGGTGGTGGGCAAGGGATCTAAGGGGAAGGAAACCAGAGAAGGACTGGGAGAGAGGGTGGAGCGAGAGGCAGTAGGGAAGAGCAGAGAAGATGTGAGGAGTAGGGAGGCAAAGAGGAAGAGGAGGGAAAGGGTACAGCAGTGCAACAAGGCTTTGTGTGGCCGAGGAATGCAAGAGAAAAGGGGATGGGAGTCAGAGAGCAGAGCTAGCGTGAAGGTGGAAGTGATGGAGAGATGGAAATGTTCCAAGGTGGGAGGGAGAGACAAATGAATAGGCAAATTATAACTAATGCAGTAATTAGCTGCTAGAGCAGTTAATCTGATTGTCACCCAAAAAAAAGAGGATGAGGCTGGGAGTTCGTGAGCGAGGGGGAGGCATGAGGAGGCCGGCGGAGCAGGCAGGCAGAGGAGCAGAGGGGGGCGGAGCCCGCCTGGGCAGAGGCAGCAGCGGGGAGCAGCAGGCAGCAGATGCTGGGGCTGCGGTTCCCATGGCAACATAGGCAGGCACATCCAACAAGTGTGCAAACGTGGCGGCCTTGGCAGGGGACAGCTCGGCGCCTTGCCATGTCACGCTCCTTAGGGTGGGAGCGGAGTCGTGCACCCTCCCTGGGTACCAGGGCCGCAGGGTACTGCCCCTGCGGAAACCAGCACGGGTTACTGGCACGTTTTGAGGCCGAGCCCCTCACTGCTGAGAAATTGATTTCTTGTGCTCTTTCTCCTCTATCCTAGGCAGCCCGAAGCCCAGCAAAACAAGAGCTACTAAGCATCTTGTCAGCAGCAATGAGCTTGTGCTGCATGGTGAGGAGGCAGCTCTGCAGCCTGTGGGCGATGGGAGAGCGAGCATCCCACCCTCCGGTCCCTCATGCCCATGCACCACGGGGCTGGGGGCTTAAACCTCCAGTGCCTGGCTCAGCATGGCCTGCTGCAGCTGGCACATACCTCCAGGTACTTACAGCGTGTAGGTGCCTTCCAACAAGGCTGTCGTAGAGTGGGGCCAGTCTGCTTCCTGCGGGCAGAAATAGCACATGTTTTTCACAGGCTGGGGCCTTATTCTTCACTCCTCAGTCATCCCAGGCAGAAATTTCCCTTCCTCTCCTGTTGTATCTCCTGTAATTAACCAGTGCTTTAGGTGCACAGCTACTCCGCAGCATCATGCTGATGTCCTACGCTGAACAGCTGGAGACAGAGCGCAGAGGCCAATGTTTGTGTCCAACGAAGCGGTGTTCCCTAAAGCACTGGCGCTCCCAATGGAAAGGACATCCCTGCGGGGTGCTGAGCGAGGATGCTGCTCCATCTGGCTTCAAGCGGCAGAGGCGAGCGCTGGCATGGCCGACCCGTCCGGGCTGCTCCCCACCCTCCCAGAGCAGCCTTGCTCCCGCATGAGCTGCATCAGCCCCCGCCAAAGCCGCGCTTGGGGATCCGGCCGGTTGCCGGGGGGGTTCCGCAGCGCGGCCGCATCCGACAGCAGAGGGAGCGCTGGGAGAGGAAGAGGAGCGGGCGCAGCCGGGGGAGGAGGCGGCTGCGGGCAGCTCTGCCGCACCAGGTAGGGAGCTTTTAAACAGCCTAAAGGGGTGAGGAGAAAGGGGCCTGCGAGAGGGAGAAGTGGCTGAAAAGCAACCACCATGGAAACGAAATGCCAGGGGAACTTTAGGTAGAAAAAGAGGCAAGCAAAGGAAGTGTCTGGGTTGCTTTCTCTTGTAAGATTTAAGACTTAGGCTAAGTTCAGCATGTCTGGTGTGAAATAGCTCTAATGGGGACGAGGGTATCTTAGTTACTCAGGGAGTCTTTTCTGTGCATTTAAATGTTAAAAAGGTCTGGCTACATTTTTTTTTTTCCTGAGGAGAATGCTCCGTGTTGAGCACTGTTCTCAAGTCAAATTCATTTCACAAAGTTTCAGTGACATTTTGAGAAATGGCTAGTGCCATGAATTCACACCAGGATCAAAGCAAAGCGGTGAATATACTTCTGTGGCTGTGTGAATGCATCCATTGGAAGATGATGGCTGTTTCTGCCACGCGTGGGATGACAGCAATACCAGCCAGCCACATCACAGCACCTGCAAAGCCCCAGCATGGCTATGACTCTAAGGCCACAGAGATCTGAGCAGGAAAATAAATACTCTGCTCTTTCCATCCCTCGTTCCCCGTGGTCCTGGGTGCAGCACAAGAGCAGGCCTGATTCATTCTACAGTCTCTGGGCAACCCAAGGGAAAACCGCCTGCTAATTTCAGTTTCTGATGTCAGAACATATAATTAACCTGACACAGCAAAATATTATTTTGGGTTAAGGTGTGATCAGACCTTCCTTCTCCCACTACCTTTTTCCATACGGTGATAAAATAAGTTGGAGGTGTTTGAGGCTGGGGTAGGTATATGTTTAGTGGTTTTGTGGTGGCTATATAGTGGTGGCAGTGAATTCACTGCTGTATGAATACATAAAAATATCGCCAGCGCTTTCTCCAGTTACTTTACATTCAAGGTAAACATGAAGAAAACAGAATGTTTTGGAGATTACAAAAACCTGCTTCCCTGCCACTGCACATATGTGCAACACTCTTCTCTTGCATATATCTTTGGAGCAGGAGATGAAGCAGATTTTAAACGAGAAATTGCAGGAATACTTGGGATCTTTGAGGTGTGTCATGTTAAAGCAGAGTGGATACTGTGATGCTAAACTGGCAGTGGATATCTAATTGTAGAAGGTTTAGGGACTGGAATATTTTGGTTTATTGTCATTGTATTCAAAAAAGTATTGGGAAGAGGATTTCAGAGGTGGCATTATATCACGTTGTTTTCCCTTAGGTAGAGTCTCTAGAATAGAGCCATTGATTTTGTTTGATCTATAATATGTACACGTAACTAGCAGAAGCTGGTGCAGTTAAAGTGAAAAGATTAATCTAGCCATTTCAAGCAAAAGCAACTTCTCTTAGTGCTGTGTTGGCAAGCCCGGGTTCTGCGGGCTCCCAGGCACAAACACAGCAGCCCTGTTGCAGTTGTTGAGGTGGGAAAAGAGCTCCAGGTCCCTCTAGGTCCTGGATTAAGCATCCCCATTTTTAAACAAGCTTTCTCTACTCTCCTTCTACAGAATGACTGGTGATTTCTTTGCTCCATGGGAAAATAGGAAGACAGAGAGAAGATGCGGCATGTAAGAAACAAACGATATATTATTCCCTGACCCTTTTTTTTTTTTTCCTGCTGTTTTTGCCTAGTCTTCCTCAGCTTTTTTTTTCTAGTGGTCTAGCTGGACAAGTCCTTAATCTTCAGCCATTTGAATGACTGGAGATCAGTCATTTGCAGGCTCTGAGCATTTTGGTCCCGCATATGTTCATTCTTTTTTCTCCTGCTGCTCAGAAAGCTCTGCCCAGCTGTGCACCTCATTATGCCCTGGTGGCTAGGCTATTTTAAGAAGATTTCTTCTAAAAGAATAACAAAATCAGCAAGCTCTAACTACTATGACTGTGGGATTGGGGAAGTAAAGGTTAAGTGCTAGCGCAGGTATAGCTAAGCACTCTGAAGATAACCAGCTTGCCATCTATTTAAAGACCACCATTTTCCTAGACCCAGGTGGGGCACTTAGGTGGTTTTGTGTCATGCCATTTGCACACAGAGCCGCAGACATTTCTCTGAGAAAACTAATGGAGCTCTGAAGTGGGAAGAAGTGTTTTCAGGCATGATTTGAAAAAGAAATAATAGACTAAAATGTCCCAGAGGGAGGCAGGGAAATCTTTCCAGTGAGCTGGGCTGGAGAAGCTGTGACAGCTGAAAGCTTCTTTTGGTCTTGCCCTGCTAATTCTGGTTATGACAGGTCCTTAGTTTTTATCTCCTATTCAGCTTCCATGCTTAGTGATTAGTATTTGTGGAAATGAGGGTGAGCAGAAGAGGTAGAGATGATAGAAGTAGTAAAGTGCAAAATTAAGAAAATAAGAAGAGCTAAGGAGATGAAATGGACTAATTCATGCACAGACTAACCCCCCTCCCAGCCATCTGGCTCTAAAGATCTGAAGGTACTCAACATCTCAGCAGTGGTACCCAGTGTGCTGCTGAGTTGGGATCTGAGTATGAAGATGCCCTGTTACCAGGGGCTACATTTGACTGACGCAAACTCTATCTCAGGTTGACCAAGCAACACATAACCTTATTCCTGCTTCTGACAAATTAAAGCTCTGCTCAGGTGAGCAGCCAGGGTGAAGGGCAGGTAATGGTGTTTGCCTGCAGCACAGCTTCCTGCCTCCCTGTCATGCCTCCCTTCCCTCTCACATGATGCTGTATGTTTTGTGAATTCATAGTGCTTTATTGGTAAGTACAGAATGGAACAGATTGGCCATCTGTTGGTATATCCACTGGATGAAAGGTGAAAACTAGATCTTCTGTGTAATCAAAAGCAGCCAGCAGAAATTGTTATATCGTTCCTGCCACCACTTGAAAAACTTTGCTGAGCTGCAGTGTGACAACACACACAGCTTAGCATGCACACCATCATGGCTGCTCCTCTTGTTTCAGAGTACAAAGGTACTGCTAAGAATGAGGCCTCATCCCCCAGATCTCCATTCCATTTTTAGATGGCCGTATTGCTCATGGAGCGACTGACTGTGTGTTGTCACAAACAACACAGAGGAGCTGGTGAGCACATTGAGGAGTTCTGGATGTAATGAGAAGGGGGAGGAAACTGCTTTTTATCTAAAACAGTCTGACATTGTAAGGTAGACTCCGCCTTTTTTCAGCACAAAGACAAGGTAAGGAGAGAGAGTGACTTTTTCCAGCCAGGAAGTTCAGAAGCTGGCAGAGTTGCGGCTCTGGAGCAGAACAGGCTGGCTTGCACGGCCTCCAAAGGTCACCGCGCTTTTAATGGAGAGGCTGCTGTGCCAGGTGTTTGAAGACGAGTAATAGCAAAGTGTCTTCAGAAGAAACTGGTAACAAAGGTCTGGATAATTATTTAACATGGAGTTTTAAATCAGTAAAGAAAGTTGGTTGACAGGAATTTAAAAAAAAATTGATGGAATTATAAATTAACCCAGCATGGTAGGGACAAAGTTTTGTAATGCTTTTTATAGTGGGAAAACATGCTTCTTTGGTTCCCTTAGATATCTTTGGGATTGTCAGTAAAACCGTAGCTAAAGGAGGATTGTCTGCCATAATTAGTTAGACTTTCTGGAAGCTTTGTCATCGTGTCCTGGTCACGGGGCACACTGAGCTGCAGCAGCCCTGCAGTGCAGAAGCGCAGCCCTTGGGTGACAGGTTCCCTCTCCTCTCCCAAAGAGCGGAGCCCCTGAGCCCCTCACCCCTGGGCTGGCTTTCCATGCAGCAGCCTCTCTGCAGCCAGCTGTGGGCACAAGCAAAGCAGGCCCTTGCCAACATCATCTGACTGCAGGGTAATAAAACAGCTGCCAACACATTGGCTAATTTTGCCTGAGAAGTCAGCCTCACCGCTGCTGCGGGAAGGCACGGGGCACAGAGGTGGCACTAACAGCTGGGTGGGTGGCAAGTGGCAGATTGGGTGCTTGACTGCATCCCCGACCCCATCTTTCTGCCCACATGTCCCGGATGCGCACCATGGGCTGAACTGTTCAGCACTTAGAAACCCTTTTTCTTGGGAACGGGTGGCCAGTATCCAAGTGAAGTGACTCACATGCATCGTCTTCCTTATTTAAACCGAAGTCTTCCCCTTCAAGCTTTGCCTATTCCATGAAGCCAAATTGCTGTGTTTCTGAAAAAGGGAAAGCCTGCCCATATCTCTCTTCTATCTTGCTATCTGTGCTTCTTCCCAAGTAACTACCTTATCTACTACTCCCCTTCATCTTAAATTTGCTTGGGCGAAAAATTGGTCAGCCCATTCAAAGCCAGGACTGAAATATTTCCCAGTATGGATTTTCCTCACTATTTTCCGAGGAACCCCTGGCACTTGCTATTTTTGGTACCATCTCTTCCTTATGCTCACCTTCTGCTGGTGTCCCTCCTGCACCTGGCTCCCTTGGACTGAGCTTGGACACCCACTGGACAATGTCAAGCAGGCACATCTGACATGCACAGGGGGGCCGTCTGAGTGAAAGAAGGAAAGAACTGGAAAAATCTCAGGTTAAATTGTCAGCTTTTCCACCTGTCCAAAACCATAACTCTATTGGAGGACTGCTATTTTTCTAAAAATGTTTAATGATACGAGAATGGGGATAATGCTAAGGTGGAAAAATCTGACATCTTTTGGCTAGTCAAGGTTAGGGCATTTGAAAAATTTAAACTAAAATGCAGTTGTAAAAACAAACAGGATGAATTTATCATGTGATGTATATGGCTGCATTGCTATTGCTTGTTAATGTAATCACTAATTCAGTCCTCTGAGCCACAGATCAAAATAATAATATTATTTTATTTTAATTGTAAAGGGCTAACATCAAAATTCTGCAAGTGGAAAGAAGCCATTTTTCCTCCACTGTCTCTGTTCTTCTGGCATCTCTCTTACCACATGGAGTAACTTGGAGCTGGCTGACTTGTACTTCTGCTGAAACAACCCTATAGACCATAGTGGGACAACAGAACAGCTGGGACATACATTTGTCCCCAGCCGAGCTCTTTCAGGATTTTAATTCTCTCTTCTATCCGACCTCAGCATGTCTTAGGCAGCCAAAGCCAGAAACAGCAATCTGGGAAGAGCTGCCCAAAAGCACTGAGGCTTGAGCCCAGGGAAGACCAAAGCTGAGACAGTGCGAGAGGGCGCTGCTAGAGAAGCTTGAAAGGAAGGGACATAAAGAGTTTAAAGAAAATTTGAGTTACCGTTAAATACAAATCACAACAAGGGGAAGAAAACCAAACCACGCAATACAGCATACGTTCTGTAGGAGGTAAGTCTTTCACACTTGCGTGTGCCCTGTCAGAAAGGGACTCTAATTGGATCTGGATCTATCCAGTTCCAGGTGTCTTCTGCCTGAGGTCCCCAGAGCTATTCATTTGTTTTGCTGGTGTGCCTCCGCTTGGCAAGGTGTCTTGATTGCCAAGTGAACATGGATTCAGCTAGCTCTGACCAGCTCTGGCATTTGAAAAAATCCTTTTTCTTCCGCTTGAATTTCTCTGCCAGCTGCCTGCGAGTCAGGATTTCCCAGCCAGCAGCTCTTGTGATTATCTGTTTTCACTTGCCTTGATGTTTACCAGATTGGACTGCTTTTATCTCTATTAACCCTCCATCGCTGGGGAGCCCCAGTATTGCACAGCCTACGTGGCCTGGGCACTGGGTCAGAGCAAAAATAAATAAACAGAGAATAAATTCACCTTATTGAGGAAACAGTGAGGTCTAAAATACTGGCCAAAAATAATACAAGTGTTGATGATCTCAGGGAAGAAAATAACTAAAAGGCCAACTGAAGGTATGAAAAATCAAAGCTTAAAATAAATGACAGCTCATTAGACTAAATCTGAACTCTGCTAAAATTCTCCACCAGATGAAAACGCCAGTATGAAAATAGTGCTGAACAGCTGAGAGCAGGACAAGCTGGCCTGATTTTCTCCGGTCTCAGAAGCAGTATTGCTGCTAAGAAGTGCTTTCATTTGTAACCTTAGATACATCTTACACTTGTTTAGATCAGGACGTCTGATTAAAAATGCATCTAAAAACATAAAGGGGAGGTTCTCCATCATTAAAGGGCCATGAAGCTATTGTGAACAAGCACCTAAGGATCATTTGTCATCTCCTCCAGTTCCTAGAAATCATGGGGATGAAGCAAAATTTGGAAGATGAGCCAGTACTTTTTAAAAATTGCATTCTCGATGAAGTTCAGTATAGTTTCAAAAGTAACAGGTCACATCCAGTTCTAGTTAAAAAAAAACAAAGTCTAGTCACTTGTCAGGTCAGCCTGGAACGAAGACTTAGGAATGTTGGTGCCCTTTCAGTTTAAGGAGGAAATAAAAGTTTCTGGGGTAAGGACCAGGTTGTTTGGCTCCTCCCTCCATCTGCCATTTCTGGCTCTCTAAAGGGCTCGAGACAGACGCAAGAAAACGAACTTTTTTTTTTTCCAGATGATACTTTAATAATTAAAACACGTAATTTGAACTTGTCGCTCTTTTGTTTACCTCCCGTACTGCACGTCATTCACTGCACCAGGAGAACAAGCCACGGCCGCTGCTGACAGGCGTTTCGCTCTTACCGGCGCCCCGAGACGCGCGGAGCGGTGCGGTGCGATGCGGTGCGGTGCGGTGCGCTGCTCGCGGCACACGCCGCTCGGGGTTGGCTCGGACCCCCCCTT
>WHYT01015015.1:189832-265034 GCA_009806455.1 Tetrax tetrax
CCGCGGGGCCGGCTCTCGCCGCCGGCAGCCGGTGCTGTCCGTGCGCGGAGCCATGCGGGTGCGCGCCGCATGCGGAGAGCGCGCTGCAGGGCGCTGCTAGGAGCCGAGCCCGCCCGGCCCGGCCTCCCCCTCCCGCCCAACGCCGTCGCCCGCATGGCAGCGCCACGGGAGTGACCGCCGCGGAGAAGGCACGGCACGGCTCGGCTCGGCGCGGCCGGGCGGCTCTCGGGGTCCCCCTGCCCGCGGGGCCGTCCCTGAGGTGAGGCGAGCGCGGGGCCGGCGGGAGGCGGCGGAGGGGCCGCGGGGGAGGGGGCGACACCGGCACCCCCGCCTCTCCCTCCCTGCGCTTTACCGTCGCGCTGGCCTGTTTGTTCCGCGCCCCGCCTCCCCGTCTCCCTTTTTTTGTGCCTTCGGAACGATCTGGGTGGGTTTCTTTGCGCGGGGGCCCGCGCCGGTGTGCCCCGGGGGCACCTCGCAGCCTTGGCGCGGCTGTGACCGGGCTGCGCATCCACGCGGTGCGTGACCGCCTGCGCGGGGGGCGAGCGGGAGCGCGGCGGTAAGAAGCGGGCCCCCTTCGAGGCCGGCGGTGCCAAATCCGCGCGGGGCCCGCCCGCCGCCTGTGTCTTTTGTACGGGGTCAGCGGTGCCTGGCGCCGCACCGCGCGCAGGTTAAAGCGGCCTAAACCGGTCAATAAAACCCGTCTCCGGGACAAAACCAGCTCGTGTCAGAGCATCGTCTGTGTTCGTTCGAGGCACCTCTCCGCCCTTCCCCCTGCTCCCCGGTACGTGGCCATACCGGCTGCTGCTCCTTGAGGATCCCCCAGCCTGGCACAGCGGCTCCTCTGTCTTGCAACCTCCATTTCCCCCCCCGTCCCCGTTACGGGTGCTGCCAGTGCTGTGAGACAAACGCGAATTGAGGCACGGAGAGCGTGTGACTGGCCCAGCATCCTTCGGGGAGGCTGGTCGGCGGGGGGGATGCGGGCTGGGCCGTCGCAGCACGCCCGCACCCCGTGGCAGTTTCTCCGCTGGACGCTCCCAGTGTGTCAGAGCCATGAGGTAGGTTACTCAGACTTGAAAATGGAGGACGGTAGTGGTAACCAGCCTGTTGTTTGGTGGAAAAAGTCTCAGCAGTACTTCCTGTAATGGTGGTGCTGAAAGTGATGTTGTACTTGGCTTAGCTGCTGGTGCGGAGACCAAAACATCTCCAGTACTAGCTTTGGGGTACCTGCCGCTTGTAAGCGTCAGTTACAGCTTAAAAAAAAAAAAAAAAAAAAACAGTGTAGAGAAGGATTTTGTTTTTGCAGCATTATGTCTGTCAGCCAGGATAGGAAAAGATTGTCTTTTCTGCCTCTAAAACTGGAGGTGTGGAATGGCTATGCCCCCTTGTTTGGGAGAGAAGGCTTTAGGATGTGAGAATTTTGCAGGAACAGCATTGAGATTTTGATCCCACAGCTCTGAGCTATCAAAAAAGCACTCTCATCCCAGATGGTGTAGCTAAGTCTTTCTCTGTGTCTTCCCTCTCCCCCTTTGTTTTTTCCTCCCGTCTTCCTGGTGGTAGAGGAAACCCCCTTTCTTCAAACTTTGGGTAAGGATTGGTAGTATAGAAGGTTAGTGTTATGTTATTTGCTCTTGATTGCCATCTTACAATTAATTCACCAAGCCTTGCTTCGAGGCCAGGATCCTGTTCATTCTTTGTGATTTACAAATCCCCTATAAACCTTTTATTGTGAGTTGAAACTGATTTATGAGGTCCTGACCTAGGAATATGCTACTGTGGCTGTATTTTCTGTGCTGTACACCATTTTCTCCTATGTTTCTGAGCATACGCTGCCTTTATAGTAAACTTATTTGGGGCTTTGTCTGTATCATACTTCATGTGAAGAACACTTGTCTGCTACGTCTACTGTACTTCTTTTCTTGAACATAGTAAGTAAGGAATATTTAAATACATATTGTTATTTGCAATCGAGATTACTTTGATAAAGATAGAAGGGTACACGAGGTAACATGGGGAAAGAAGCAGCATTAAGTGGTAATTTATTTTGTAAGATCCAGATATGCAGAGCAGATACCTGTACCAGTCCCGACATCCTGAGGGGACAGTAATCTGTCCAGCATGTTCAGACCTGGAGGAGGAATTCTAAAGCGGCAGCACCGGCAGCGGAGAAAGTCTGAGTGCTGCCGTCACAGGAAGGTAATTATTAATAGGAGCAAACCTGTGTAATAACAATGCAAAGAGAGTGAAAGCACTTAGGCGCTTGCTGTGGAAAGGTTAACTGGCATACGTTGCACTAACACTTAGCTGCGCATGTGGAATATAGTTCTTGTATTCCGGTTCTTTCTTAGCCCTGCGTTCCTGCCGCCTCAGACAAACCTCTTCCATAGCAGTACGTAGGTGGGGGGATGGAGATACCACAGCTGCACATCCTGTGTATGGACAGGTTTCTTTCCTGCGTGCCTGGAAAGCGAGGAAAAAAGCGAATGCTGTTGGTGATACGCTTGCAATAGGTCCTGCTGGTGACAGGAGGGTAAGAAAATAAAGGCTAGTGGAGAAAAGGGTACGTACATCCCTGTGGTCAAAAGCGCTTGCAACCATGTGTGTTATGGCTTGGTGCAGTGTTACAAGAAGTTGCTGTACTGAAATTTCCTGCCTTGAAGTTAGTTGTTTTAATTTCTCCAGGTCTTCCCGCACCTGCTGTGTGTTGAGGTCCCGTTCAAAGTCTGCTGAAGCCAGTGGGAGTAAGTGGATCTTGAATCAGGTCTCATACCATTGGCTGAGTTTCTTTCCCCCCTGCATTCTCTGATGGCGCTGGCTGCTGTGTCAGTTCCTCCTTTGGTTGGGTACTGGTGGGATGGCTTGGGATGTCTTGCAGGCAGAGTGCTGACTCAGCACCTCAGCCCAGGGTCTCCTTTTGCTTTCTCCTGTGCCTCTAAGAGCCAGAGTGGAATTTTGATACAGGTACATGGACGCTGAGATCGCTGAGGATGAATTAGTGTCCCCAGGTTAACAGCATTTAATCAGTGTGGGGCTGGTGGTGACAGTTTACTGAGAAGTAGCTTGACACACAAATGACATCATGAGGGAACCTAGTAAACTAGTTTCTCAACTGAATGCAAACAAAAGAGAGCTCCAGAGTTAGTATTTTGCCAAATAATGCACTTTGAAGGTTTTTCCTTTCCTTTCCTTTCAAAAAAGCAGTCTTTATCTTCCAACTAATAAAATTGCTCTAGATTCCTAAATATTCATAAAACACAATTAGCAGTATTTATGTATATACTCAAATATATGTAAACTGGAAAGAACAAAATGTGTTATTTCAGTTCCTGCTGTTTAAATTTCTCTGTTTCTTCCTACTGTTGAAATGAGACCACACAGTTCTCCTTTTGTGTGTTTTTTTTCCCTTTCTTTCTGTTTGATTTTATTTATTCGTTTATTTATTATATCCTAGCTCCCCAAAAAAGTTATAGATGTATTAAGAAAAATGGAAATAATTTTCCCCAGAAACATTTAGATACAGAGTTGTCTGTGCTTTTGCATAACTGACACTTTAAACATTTTTTTTTTTTAATGACAAGCAGTGAAAAGTCTGTGGACTTCACCGTGCAAAGACTTGTGCACAGGGCTAATTTTCCATGTATGTATAGTCTCATGAGTACGCACACATGTATAAGTCTCTCTGAGGTCACGGTGAAGGTACTTGATCTTGAAAGTGTTTATTCCTGGCTGTGATGCTGAGGTGCTGTGGGCCTGCACTTGTAAGTATTTGGCAGACAAGGGCTGAAATACAGAGAAAGATGTTTGTGAAATACAGTTTTCTAGCAACTACTAGTATTACATTTGTAAAAGTGATTGTAATTAGTGTTTCAGAGCTATTCTGTGCCTCTTACCTTGAGGAGACTTTGAGCTGTGGTTTTTTCAAAGTTTGACTTGCTTGCGTTGGGGATGGGTTTGGCTTGGGATCTTTTAGTGTAAGCAAATTGAGTGCAATTTTCTTTTACCATGTAACAAAGAATAGGTACTGATTGCTTGCCAAACAATTTTTCCCCTCAGAGATTCCAAACAAATTTAGGAAAGAACAAAGCCAGTATTTCTAGTGTTTAACTTCTTGAGAATCATCTTAGGTTTTGGCAGGTTAAAAAGGAAAGTGCGTCACAAGTCAAGTTGGCACTCTCTAATACCATCAGTAATACTCATTTCCACATCATTAATTTTAACTGACACTGCTTCAATCTTTCTCTCACCACAAATTTCTTTAATTAAAATAATTGAAGCTCTTTGCACTTATTTCTATATTCTCTTTGCCTGTGTTCTTCCAGTCTTGCAAGAACAGGTTTCTGTCCTCCTTCAGGAAATGGATAGGAAGAGAAGCTCGAAGACCTTCACATAGCAGCTGCCAGAGCATTCAGGGAGATATCCTTGGAAGGAGAAAGCTTGTTTTCTTGGAATCAAGCCAGCAAAATGCCACTTTTGCCCAACTTAGAGGCAAGCAGTAGTGTGGGAAGAGAGTATGACTGCACCAAGGACCCGTTTGTTGGCACTGTTTTAAAAGAAATACTGTCCCTTTTCTTCTTCCTCCTCTTTAAGTATAAATCGGGATATGAAAACACGTTGTTCATGTAGTCTCAAAACTGTTGCTACCTATAATTTTCCTTCTTTCCACTTGAGCTCTTTCTTCAGAAGTGATTTGTTCTAGGACTGAAGTAGTTATGGTATTCAAGACACCAGAAAAAAACTGTGGTGTAAAGTACAGCTACCCTTAGGGGAGGAGGAAAGCTATTTGTTGATAAGAGTTTTTTCTTTTCAGAGCCACTTTTCTTGGTGAAGGTAACTCTGATGAAGAAGCAGGAAAAAAAACTAAGCAGGCTGAAAGCATGTAGCAGCCAGCAGTGGATGAGAATAGCAATTGCCTTTATTCACCATGGTCCTGCATTTTGTATTGTGTGGTCAACAGAAAAAAATAATGATCTGGTCCTTATGACCTGCCTTGTTCCTTCTTAGTGTTAAAAAAAAAAAAAATAAAAATCTCTGTATATGGTCTTTTTGTTAGAAGTTAGGCATCTCAGCTCTTCTGTCTTAGGAAGGTCTCCTTTGAAGACCAGGAAAATGCAATGGAAGATTTCTCGGACCCAAGTGGCGGGCATTAACATATAATTAAAAGCTGTTGCTACCTTTTCCTAACAAACATATCTTCAAACTGTTTGCTGTGCATTTAAATTTGAAAAAAAGATGCACAATTTTCCAACCAGAGTTTTAAAATGCCTCTCTATTCACTTGCTGAGGATTTTTCTGTCGGAGTCATATTTCCTGATGATTTCCCCTGTATGTCAAGGCCGTGGGTAGGGCTGCTTAAATACAGGTGTCTGTTGCTGTTTTAGATGTCTTACCTGTGACATCCATGTGGAGCTGGTAAATACGATGAGACCTACAGCAAACAGTGTCCCGGAGCATCTTCTGGAGACCAGTGATGCTCTAGATGAGCCCTTTCCCTAGATTCATCACGGGAAGATACAGAAGGGAAAAAACAAACACGAAGGCTCTTTTTTATAGCCTGTGCAGTGAAGCAGCGAGGCAGGCTCCTGCTTGCCCCTGTGTAACCTAATGGCCAAGAGGCAGAACAGAGTGGGGGGGGGGGGGGTTCTCCCTTGGACTTCATTCTTTGCAAGTCAGCACTGAGATTGGTTTCTCTCTAAAAGGTGTTTCTGGTTGCCCTTGGGTGCTGTGAAAGCCAGAGTTGCTGCACCTCTAGTGTTTTCAAGTCTGGCCAATGCCACAGATACCAACATGCCCACTAAAAGCAGCATTGGTTTTTTGGGTGGATTTTGTTTGAAGCACTTTATTCTTGCTGCAGTGATTTTTCCAATTTGGGATTATAGCTCAAAGGAGAAAACAAGTGCATAGGATGTGTGTATGAATATGCGTCTGCTCTTCAGCCATCGCAGGGTAGGAAGGAAAGGAAACTTCAGACACTTTCAACTGGTGTGTGTAGTTGTATAGAGAGCACCCAGGCCTGGAATAACCCTAGTGCAGGTATGCTGAAGCTGTGTGTGCTGGAGATGGAGGCAGTTCTATAATCTTACAGTACCATAAGGTCAAAAGAAAAGGGGGTAACCACAGGGAGATCTTTCATATACCTTGATGTGCACACAATCAATGTTGATTTTGTTATATTTTGCCAACAAAAACTATAGTTTGTTGTCTATTTGAAATACACTGATTAAAAAAAACAAGCTTATACAACACTGATTTCCTAATCATGGAAAATAACCTTTCAGTTCAAAAGCTTCCCCTGTGAATATTAATATTTTATACAGAAGTATTATGTAATAGACATTTTGTCGCCTTTGCAGTCCTGCAAGGAGGAACACATTGTTAAGCTGATGTAATTTGGATTGTTTAGTATAAATTTATCCACTAAACCAATGCAAGCATCAGTGAATGATTAAAAAAAAAAGCCCATCTTGCATATTTGTACATAGTGCTTTGTGTACAGATCGTGAAAAGGGAGGATAGCAATTATTTCAGTCTGACAGTCTCTGCATTAAAACTTGAGTGAGAAGTGTGAAAGGCAGTGCAGTAGCTTGCTTTGTTTTCAGGCACCACTATGGCTACAAACACTTTCCACATGCATTAGCAATTGCCTTCATCAAAGATGCACGGAGGAACCAGACTTCACGCTTAATCTGACTGGTGTTTAAAAATACAAACTGAGAAGTCTACATACAGGGCTCCTCTCCATGGCTGCCATCCAGAAACTTTTATGTACTTGGTTTCTGTCTAATTAAATTAAGAAATAAAGCCTAAACTACCTAGCTTAGAAGAGGAACTGACAAAAGGGAAATGAAACTTCTCAGGCACTTGAGTTTTTTAAAGTAGTGTTTGTTCTTTTACAACCCGGACTAAATTTCTTCACTGTTTCACCTCCTTGGCATTGTTATCAGACAGGGAAGATTGGCTCGATAGTTTTGCTCCTCTCCTTTCCTCTCCTTCTGACAACAAATCTGTTGGCTCTTGAAACAAGGAAGTGGAGGAATGCAGATACAATTTCTGCAGCACCAGCGAGCATTTGTGGGAGCTCGGTCAGTGCTGGTGCTCTGATGGAAAGTGGGTAGGAAAATGTCTAACAGGAGAATTGTGGGAGAAGAGTGGTTCTTGGAAAAAAGAGTGGACTGAGAATGAGACAGAATTGTACTACTAGTGAATCAGGAAACCAAAAAATGCAGTGGTTTGGACAAGACTATTCCCAGTGGTTAAAATTTGTGGTTACACTTTGTTTATTTTTAGCATAATTTGATTTAGGATGTACCTAGATTGAAAGGTGAATTTAAGAGTGTCCTTATTAGCATCAATCTGTTTAACCAAAGCAGATTTTAAAGAAAGAAAATACTGGGGCCAGAGTTACAGGAGAACAGAAATAGTAAAGCGGGTAGTAAAGCCAGAAAATAAAAACATGAGAGGCATGCAGAAATACAAAAGAAAATGCTAACAATGTGGCAAAGGAAAGGAGATAACAAAATTGTTGAGATAAGTATGAGTAAATATAAAAGAAAATCTTAAAGCATGAAGCTGTATGTACTGTTCTGGGTGTGGAAAGTGTATCAGTTCTGTCGCTTTGAGGGAGCCTCATCTCCACAAACAGGGCTTTCTCTCAGGTCACAGCTGAATGGCCAAGTTCTCCCAGTTTGCAATCAGCTTCAGAGCGTGATGCAAAGTAATACAGACCCCTGTGTGGACATATGTATTCGTTATGGCAGATTTAACAGGTGCCTATAAACTTACAGGTTGAATTGGTACAAGCCTGGTTTTGGCTGAATAGTTTTGCAGCTGCCCGATTTGTGTTGTAAAATCACGCTCTGTCCATGTGCGCAGTGGCCCAGAGCAGCCTGGTCACAACTAGCATGCAGCTGGCCGGCACAAGAACTGAGTGCTTCTTGTCTGCTCTTTCTTTTCTGAATGAAAAGAAATTTTCTTATTGCCTGTGGATCAAACAACGGGTTACGCGTTGCAGTGGGAAATCTTGCCTGCTTTGCCCAGCAAGGTTTGATCTGTTAATGCCTTGGTTATATTCCTGCCTTCTGCAACAGAAGAGAGGAAGCACACAGCCCCTGTCTCGTGGAGAGGGGAAGAGGAGGTGGCTGCGAAGAGAAGGGAAGAATTGCAGGGAGCTCCTGAAATAAAGTGGGTGTTGGGTGGCATGTGAAAAGCTGCAGCGAGGCCCTAGCATGGACAATGAACTCCGCAGGGAGCGGCAGCGGGATCCTGTGGGCTCCCATGGAGTAGGAGCGATGCCTAAGGTGCTTTCCGAAGAGAGTGTGGTTTCAAGACCAGCTGGAGCAAATTTGAGCTCATGCTACTGTTGAAAGGGGAAGTCCTGCCTTCCTGCCCACCCACCTCTGCCTTGGTGGGGCAGGACGCTGCTCCCAGGCTCACACCAGCGGAGAGGGTGGGAGAGTGTCCGGGGGGCAGCCGCTCTCTTCAGCAACAGGGTGGCCACAAATCAGCTTAGGCTGATGGCGAAACCTCCCTCAGAGATAGAGACAAAATCTGGTGTTTATCCAGTTAGGTTACATTCTGCTTTCGACAATGCTTCTACAATAGGTTTCTGTGCTAGTTTGGGGTTTTTCTCCTCTCTTGATGGCACGACATTTTTCCTGTGCGGTGGTTTGTTGTTTTTCTTATGCAGCAACAAGAGAGGAAGATGGTGTTTTAACCAAAGTGATTGTCAAATGTCTGATATTGGCTGGGTACTCAGAGATAAATGTAGAACTGAGAATTATTCAGTTGTGCTGAAATTAAACCTCTAATATCTGGAACTGGTTCACTTTATTAGTTGTGGGTTTTTTTCCCACAATCTCTACTTCTTCCCCAAAATACTGTAATCTCCTTCCTTAACAGAATGCATAATAATTTTCTCTGTATGTGCATTGTCTGTTGGTTTTGTTTTTGTTTTTTTCACTATGTTAGCAATGATTGTTTCCCTGTTAAATGCAACCCCTGTTAAGTGCAACAGAAATAATGATTTCTTGAGTGGAAGAGGTATTTGATCAAGTGACATTAAAATGAAGGCAGCCACATGTAGGCTACAGTGTATAGGATGTGGCATTTGGAGGTTGCACGTATTATGCCTGAAGTGCCTGGCTGTGATTCAGATAAAATTGTCAGAGAGTGATGCCAAGACCCCAGTGTAAATGGAGTATAAGTCTTTCCCTATGCTGAAGTGGCCTGAAAGAAAAGAGAAGGATTAAAGGGAATGGGTGCTGGAGGGGACTAGGCTGTAAGAGAAGGGGTACATGTGCTCCTTATTTAATCTCCTTCGTACCCACTGGCCCACATACTGAGTCTATAACTGAGTGGGTGTGTGTTCTTGTATCAGAGCAGAAGACGTTGCTTTGTTTTAATAAATTGAGGTTGTCACTTCAAAAATGGGAGTTGGAGCTGAGGGAAGAAGCACAAAGAGAGAATTCTTCAAATGGGATTTGGAGCAAAATACAGGAGGATTTCTGTGGCAAAAGCTGCAGGGAAGATTCCTTCACTGGTCTTGGCTCTGCCCAAGTATCTACTTATGTACTGATATGATTTACGTGAGAATTTCTGCTTTAGTATCTTTTTTTAAAAACCAAAATCAAAGTCTTATGAATGCAGTTTTTCCATTTGTTTCCCTGCACCTCTTCTATGTATGTTCTAACTCCTGTGCTCATCTGTCCTGGGAAGGGGAGGGTGATGGTGATGGACCTCAGCAGCCTTTCAGATTGTGATGGAGCTCTTGAAGACAACCTGTCCTCCTCTTCCTTACCAAGTGTGATTGTGGTATTTGGCCTCTGACATGTTTCCATAAAGGCTGATGCATTTTCAAAAAGCGCAGCCCTCCTACTTTGGAGATGGGAACTGCCTTTGCCTTCTGTTTTCAAAAACTGTGGCCTTTGGGGTGGCTGCCAAGGAGGGGTTGGGGGGCATGGCGAGCTCTGCCTAGGCCCTTCTTATTTGGGTCTCTGACCTCGTGAAAAAAGGTTACAGAAACAGCCAGGGTGAATGGCCGTGTGACTATGAGAGCGTTTTCTGACAGAGCTCAAGCACAATCCAAAGGTCTGTTCTGAACCTGCTTGCCATAGGCCTTCGTCAGAGCTTTTTTCCCTCTGTGTATTTAAAAAACAACTGTCTCTGAAACCTCCGGCTTCAGGAGGGATTTAGTTCTCCTGAGACCACTTGACCACCCCAAACCCTTCAAAGGAGTGAAGTCTTTAAGATGTATATTTGGCCATGTGTTCCCTGTCTCCTTATCCTGGATCTCTACCGCTAAGAAGAAACCTGGAGCAGCAGATTCCTGTGACCTTTAAAATGCTCTCAGTGGAAAGCATGACACAGGGCTTGTTCCTGTGGGCTTCTGAGTGCCACCAGGTGCCAACTCTTAAAAGGCCTTGGAAAATAAATTAAGTGTGTGTGTTGGTTTGGGTTTGGTTTTTTGTTTTTTTTTTTTGTTTTGTTTTGTTTGGTTTTCTTTCTCCTGCGGTGGCCTGGGAGCAGCTCACACGGGTGAGTGCCCTGTGCTTGGCACTGGACACCGACCCTTACGGCAGAGCAGTCTCTGCTGCAGCCACCGCCGATGTGGGAGCAATGGGCTGGTGGCTGACGCAGGGGATGCAGCCGGCTGTCCTTGCCTTTGAGCCCGGGCTGTGGGGTGTTCCCTGTGCTGGGGGGCTGCCCCCCGTTCCTGGTGGGTGCTGCTGCCCGCCGGGCTGGGCCTTGCCAGCCTTGCAGTGAGCATCCTGCTGTGCTGGCATTTGCCCCTGGCAGCGGCGGCCGGCAGTGCTGGGAAGGGCTGGGGCGCGCAGCCGCCCTGCTTGGGGTGCAGCCAGGACGGGAGAGGCAGCAGTGGCGGCGGCGGGCGGCCTGCTGAGCATGCAGAGTCACGCGGAGTCGCGGCTGGTGCTGAGGGACTTGTTTGGGTGATGAAGCGGCATCGATCTACATAGCAGCTTTCTCAGTGTTTGTTGATTGGAGGCAATTACTGTAAAATACTTGATTTATAATGAGGAATACTTAATAAGCAGCAAACTAAAATAAATACTTAGGAATTACCTGCTGGAGTCTGGCAGTTTGTTTTGCTGAGTCGTTGCTTTACATCTGTGGGCTCTGCCCTGCCCTGGAGCCTGCGAGTTGCTGGAGGCGAAGGCAGCCTTGGCTGGTGGCAGTGTTGGGCTAAAGGAGGAGGGGGAGAATCCCGTTTCTTCTCCATTTTGCATGTCCCGCAGACAGAAGTATTTTCCAGAGGTATTCCAGGCAGCTCACTGACTCCAGGTGGGCTGCTTGCCTGGCGTGCCACTGTAATGTGGCAGTTCAAGCACGATCGGCGCGGTGGTGTGGAGCTTACATGATGTGCAGCTACCGCATCAGTGGGGTCTTGTCTGGCTCTTACGGTGGTGTGGGGAAGTGGCAGCTTAGAAATAGCAGTGCTCTTGGTTAAGTTTGGATGAGCCGACATGTTTAAGAAAATGGGCAATTGCTAGTTTGAGGGATCTCCACTGTTCAAGGACAGGACAACTCGTTCAGAGTATTCCTGAAATTATTAAAATAGGAGTATGCTCGGCCCTCCCCAGAGATCAGGCACTGGTGGCAAAAGGATGACTCACTTTCTGCTTCTGTGTCACTGAGCAGCGTTTCGCTGACACTCCGCTAGCGTCAACACTTTATTGGCCACTTTGATTTACAGCAGTTTGTTTTTATACAGGAAGAGTCTGTGGCGCTTGTCAAAATGAGAAAGTGACTATCAGCACCTGGCTTGGTATTCCCATCACCGGAGCCTCCTGGAGCGAGTGCTCAGCCCAGCTGACGCCGGAGAAGGAAGGAGGAGAAGCACAGCCTGATCAGGTACTGAGCTGGGAGTGGGAAAAGTTGTCTGATGCCGAGCTGCGGTGAAGTTGTGAATGATCATTGGTTATAAAAGTAGAGTTCTGTTCCTTAAAATGTCTTACTAACTTATGTGATACGACAACCACATCATTCGCATCTTTCAAGTTGTCATACTTAAGAAGACTTAAGTTCATCTTGTATGAAGACAGAGAAGTTCAAGGTTTTGGTTTACTGTATTAGATTTATTATTTTTTTTTTTTTCTTACATAACTGTACTTTCCAGTTTATGTGGAACTCCTGCTCCAAGAACCATGTTCTGAAAAGACTTTGCATATTTTTATGTACCTTTAGAGATTCCTTAAGAACAGGGCTGCTACTTATGTGCGCTTGTACAGTGCTTGGGATGGCAGTGGCCTGCAGTTCCCTTCTAGAGGGAAGCATTCTTTGAAGAGGCACAGTGTTGTTCACCTTGAGCGATGCTTTCTTTCCAGAAATACCAGCCTCTTTCCCTTAAACTGTCTCAATTTATTAGCCACATTTTTATGTTATTTTTTAATTTATTGATCCAAGTGGAAATGGTGGGGTTTTGTTTAGATAATCTGTTAAGAAAACTATTCCTAATGTTCTAGGGATAATTTCCAGCTCTGTCTGATTGTATCTTTCCTTATATCGTTAAAAAAGGGAAGTCCTTTTCCAGCACGCATTGGGAATCCTTCACTTTTTTGTCTTGGGAAATAAGAATCAGCGTTTATTTGATTTAACTACCAGCTTCCTGCTTCCCAAGGAAGAGACAGTGGTTCATTTGCCTGCAAACATCCCTCCTGTGGAGAGGCTTTGTTGAGGAGTTGGAGAAAAGCTAGCAGCTACTAGTAAAATAGCTGCATAGCAGGATGAAGAGGGATTACTGAAGTATTACTAGGAAAGTCATGGCTGTGTGCAAGACCTTATGTACTCTACAGACAAGTTGACCTAAATTCTGCAGCCAGGCCTTACTGGTTTCTGTGTTGCTGTGATGTGGCAGGCTGGATAACCTGCAGCAGATCTGGGTTTTAAAAAAAGAGACAGAAAAGATTTACATTTGAGTAGAAACACAGACAGGACAGTCTTTATAACTGTACTGAATCTGTCTTAAACTTTTTGGTTGTTTTCTAACCTACACTTCTTTATTCTTAGTATTGAATACTTTTCATGTAGCTGGGATGAGTCTGAATTATAAGGATGCTCATTAGGAAGAGTGGAGAGGTGGTTTACTCCTCGATGGGAAAATACATGGATGGTTTTACCCGTAAGAGGCTTTGACAGATGGTTTGGAGTTGTCAGATAGGTTTTAGCAAAGAAATAGTGATATGTATCTTATCAGTAGTGAAACAGTTAACCCAACTGACACTTAATCATCTCTTGTGGGGAATAGGATTAGTATCTACTTGGCATAAATTGAATGGCTTGCACTTAAGTTTTCAGGCAGTCTGTTTGTTTCTCAAGATTATACATTACACATAAAACATAACACAAAAATCCAAATAGAAAACAAAATACCATGTCTGTCAAAGTAAAGTTGGTCAGTCTGACGTGTGAAGAGAATTTTACTGCTGTTACTTCTTGCAGTAGGATTGTGACTTTGCAGTTTAGTTTCTGCTGGCAGAAACCTGGTGTGATGGCAGTTATTGCTTCCTCCTTTTTTCTGTATGCGTAGGCTAGACTGATGCAATGCTCTCCTTTGCCTTCACCCCTCCTGCTTGCATGCTTTCATTACTCGGTCTTGCCACTTCCTCCTGAGGTGCCCCTACGGCTACAAGAGGAATTTTTTTTTTTTGCTAGTGCTTCTTAAACCAGGTCCTATGAAAGGAACAGTTTATGCAGGCAGAAGAACTTTGCAGCCATTAGAAAGGCTTCTGCAGTAAGGTTTGTACTGGCGTAGTTGGGAAACAAGGCTGATACAGCTAAATCAGCAAAATGTTAGAAGTGTGGCTAGGGGCTTTCCTGTGCAAGTGTTTTGCTTACTGTGATGGAGTGTGTATGTATATGTAAAATATACCTGTGTCTGGAAACCTCTTTCGTGGGAGCATAGGATTTAAGCTCTTTAGAGTTGTTTTGGTTTTTTTAGAGGAATTTCTGCAGCTGTAGAATCCTGAAGTGCCAGGGGAAATAGTGATATCCTCAAACATAGCTAGTTTATTTTGGATCTCATTTCACTGATGTGCTTTTGATTTGTTTTAAGAACAACTTGTCTGTATAAGCTATTTGTTTACTATACGCACATAATAAGTGACAATGCCCATCCTCTTCTGGAAGTAGGACTGAAGGGACCCAAGGAAGAGTGGATTTACCTGATTATCTTCTTTCATTTCTTGTATCCTGCTTTACTGGCGTTTTGGCATGTAGCTCCTCTGTGCGGTGTAAGACAGCGTTTGTTCTCCAGAGGTAGGCAAATCTGACAGATTTACTTGCTATGCATCAGCTCCCTCCATGAATTAATTACAAAAATGTATTGATACCAGACTTAATGTTAGCAAACCTGTCGGCTTGTTCTGCTCTGTTCATGGAGCGAGTGGAGGTGTAGCTTGTGTGGATGGTCCTTTGTATTTCATGTGTTCGAGCTGTGTGAGCTTGTGGCAAAGGGTGAGACCGGGAGTAGTTTGCTTATGATAATAAAATCAGTTTTTGACAAGATCAAAATCAATCTTTGACAATGTCTACCAACGGGCAGGCAAAAGATGCATGTCCTGAAGAGCTGTGTGTTTCGAAGTGTCCCTCAGCCTCTGGGGGAGGGTGTGCTGGTTCCAGACGTGTTGCAAATAGCAGACTTGCCTGGACGTTTACCTACGAATCGACTTCTGACTTAACACTGAGCTATGCCCCCGCCATCTTGTAGGGGCTCCCTGCAGGGCTGCCTGCTCACAGAGTTTTATCGATGCTGGTATTGGCTGTGATTGGCATGGTCACGGCCGGTTCCAGCCGGCTCCCGAGCTGACACAAGGGACCCACTGTGTGCTGGGGGCCAGGAGACCCCGCAGGCACCGAGACCGGTGGAGGAAGCCCCACGTGCCAGCCCTGTTGCCTCCCTGCTGGGGCTAGGTACGGCGAGGGGATTGGAGAGTGAGGGCTGTTTCCCCTGTGTATGTGTGATTCAATACCAGAAACAGTAATTGGAAGTTTTTTAATTGACAAATAAATTGATTTAAGTGCTCCCCAAACCGGTAAACTGATTTTTTGTTTGCCACAATGTTATTGCCAAGGCTGCCTCAAGGCAGAAGTAAATTTTTTTCTGAGGTGTAGATACAGACATCACTTTGAATACTTCTTTGCAATGAAAAGGGCTTCTGTCTACCCCGCTCCAGTGTTAAAAATTTTCATGTCAGCTTATCTTTTCTTTCTTCCAATCCTCCCAGCAGAATTTTCAATGTTAACATTAGATACAGAAACTGGAAAACAGCCCTAGTTCGGTGGCTTTTCCACTGTTTTTGCTCCCATGTTTCTTTCCCTAGGCACAAGATTCGTCCATTACTGATAGCAAAAGCCAGTCCCCACGGCCACGCGTCTGCGAGCTGAGCTGCTTCCAGCCAGTTTGTTCTCCTGCAAGCCTGAGCCCAGCCCAGCCGCGGGCGCTGATACTGACTGTGGCACGGGGGGAGGAAGGAGACAGTGCTCATGGGTGTTTGTCAGCAAGCTGGCTGTAGCAGAGAAACGTCTGAGCAGGGTCAAAAGGCAGCAGTGCCCTCTTTAAACCTCCAGTGGAGTAATGTCACGTTGCGTGTTGTCATGTGTATAGACCTGTTTCCTGCTGGATGGGTACCAAATTCAGTAGACTGCAGTAACCTTAGCTATGTGTTTCGACACAATATGATGTTGTTTTGAAATATTTACCTTCTCTCAGTGCTTGACTGAAAGCTCAGGAGGAACGTTTTGGATAGATGGCAAGAGATTTGCCCTCAAGCTTTTTTCTTTGTCTTCGGTAGATGATGCTCTCTTGAGCAAGGGAGCACCATCACAGTGTGCTTGTTCTCTTGGAGGCTGGCTGTGAACACTGGAGCATGAAATCAGCATGGTGAGGTGCAGCATCAAAGGATAAGGTATGCCCATCCTTGTCTCTACCTGATTAGGTTTGAGAAACCCCAGAAGGGACTGGACTGGGATGGGGAAAAGTTGATCTTTCCACAACCTGGTTTTCCTTGGGTAGACAGGCCTAACACTGCCTAGGAAGGCTATATTTGCACCTCTTGATGGTGAAGTGGACATACCGTAAGCTGGTGACAATATTGCCTGGTGCCTCAGACAGTAAAGATGAGGGGAGGAGAGAGAGGGGGAAAATGAACAAACAGCTCTGCCCATTTATTTTAGTGCTATTGTGGTTTAGCTGTAGTATTGTCTTACTCTGTCCACAACTTCTTATGGGCCTCTTTATTGAAATTTCAATTTTTTCTGAAATAATACATTTTTCTAGCCTTTATTTATGATTTCAACTGCTAGAGTTTGCTTACAATTATAATATTCCACTGCTTCTGGTGATGGAATATATAAAATCCTGGCCGTTGTTGCTGAGCAATAAACTCCCAGACTTTCCACTTATCTGACTTGGTATTTCATGAAGTAGCTCTTGCTCAGTGTATTATTGGAAGCTGTGGAAAGTTTTCTATGCATAATTAGAGTTGATTTGATCAATAAGGCATCAGTCTCTTTCCCATTCCCTTAACTGCAATGTTCTGCAGCAGCTGGGCAAAAAAAAAAGTTATTTTTCTGCTCATAAACTGAATCTGCTACCTTTTCAAGTAGTCTGCAAAACAATTCTTATAGACAGTTCAAATAGTTATGTAAGGAACTTCATGATTGTTAACATTACTTATGTTTGAAGCATTAGGGTTAAAAAAAAAAAATGCCATGGAAAGAAGTTTTGTGAAAAAAGGAAAAACCTAGAGAGCCAGTGTCCCCTGCCGTGTGTTGTTTTGAAGTCCTGTGGTAGTTAAGGAGAACTCTGCCCAGGTTGTTTTTTTCAGTCTTTTCTATGGAGGAAGCATGGTGTTTTGGGGCTTTAGAGGCAAAGCTCTGCTTGCACCAGAGCTGGTCTGGGGTCTGGCTGTAGTTTGCAGCTGGATCTGGCAGTCCCACCGCCTTGCTGCTTTAGCAGGTCGTGCCGCGTGGTGGCTTGCTGCCTCCCATGACACTGGGCTGGGATGTTGGTAAGGCTGCCAGAGGTTGGGAATAGGGATCATTCCTGTGGCATAGTGGAGATGAGGAGGGCTGTGGAAATAAGGGTGTTGCTTGAGGTTGTCTTTAGGCGCAAGAAGCATTGGGGTGTGATAGAGCTAGACAGTCCTGTGTCAAGTTACCACCTTTTGATTGATGAGTAACGACTGTTCTTTCCCACGTCTGTGTACTCTCTAGTCCCTGGGCAGCACTGATTTCCTGCAGTCAAGATCCACAGCAATGCCAGTATTTCTTTTTTCAGCTGAGGGAATGTGATGGGGAGCTGTGGGGAAACTCTGCAGGATGGGGATGAGAGTTTGGGAAGGCAGAGGAGGGTGGTGGTGGAGCAGAGAGGTGTCAGAAGGGACAGCAGCATGGGTAGTATGGGAATATATTGGTCCACTTCTCCTCTGGATTGTGCTGTCCTGGTATGTTTATTTGGAGTGAGACAATCTGGGGTAACTGGCTGTCAGCTTGGTAAAGTAATCAGGTTGCCAAAACTCCATCATCTTGTTAAGCATCGTTTCAGATTATGGCATATTTGTCCATCTTTAATGCAGCTAGTTTAAGATATGCTAACATGTTTTTTCACAGTCTATTTGTAGTTTATCTCCCTACAGCTCATGTAAATTTTTTGTTTGTTTTGGTTTTGCACCCCTACTCTGTCTCAACCAGAATTCATTCTGAAGGCAACTCACCCTTTCACTAAAAGGGTAGGTCTAGGTTGTAGGGGATGCGAAGATGAGAGTTGGATCTCTTGTCCATAAACATTTACCAAAGCTTATTTCACCAGCCGCTTCTGTCTTTGTTACAATAGCTGGAGCTATGCCAACCTAAAAAGATCCATACCTGCTTTGCTTTGACATTTAGCTAGATCCTCACATCTTATTTGTAATATCATAACAAGGGATAGAATTACTTCTGTTTTCCTTGTATGTTGGATAGCACTTACCTACATCATTGGTAGAACTTGGGTGGTTTTTTTGCAGTGTCACTGAGTTTCTTCTGCTTGTGTGGGTTGCTTGCATAGCTGTGTAAGTAGGAAGACAAGCGCTTGAAATAGAAAAATATGATGAGGTGGGGCTGTCAGGTCTTCTGCGTATATTCTACACCTTGCATACGGAGGCGCTGGCCTACTTGAGGCCTCTAGGTACTTGTGCAATGTAAGTGTTTAGCAATGATAAACTGCAGTGTCTGGCAGAGGGATTCAGTGTGCAAGAACAACACTTGAAAAAACAGCCTTTCCTTTCCCTGAAATAAGCCAGTTACAAGGTTTTTGTTGTTTTGGGAGAGGTTGGACAGGGTGCTTCCATTCAGTGTGTGCTGGCATGATATTCAATGGCCAGCACCTTGTTCTAATATTTGTCAACAAAGTAATATTGATTACTTTGTAATATTTCTTTCTTGCGTGTGTGCTGCAGTAATTCTTTGAGAATTTTTTTTTTTTCCCCAGAAATAGTCAATATACTAGGAAGAGCCCCAGTCACCAACGACATCTGAAAAACAACAAAGAGCAGAAGATCAGAAAACCCCCAGATAGTTCCTAAGCAACAACAAAATGAGCTAAAATGTGGTCAAGGAGAGAGCTGCTCACAGCCAAGGGCACTTGCTAAGGGGGAGTCGGTTGCGAAAACCTGACAACTATCTTTGATTTTTTTTTTTTTTTTTTTTTTTTGAATGAGGACAAATATAGTTGTGTTCTCCAGCTAAACGCTCGGAGTAGCCGTGTTAGTGTTCCTTATGATGTTAATTGGCTGAGTTTCACAGCTTGTCACAAAAGGCCTTGGAGCTTGTTCTTGGCTTTCTGGATAGCCTGATCACAGATGATGGAACTAGGCAGGCTAAAGGGTCATGGTGTTATAGAAAGAGATTTTCTTAAAAATAAGTGAATGACCTTTTAGTGTTGGAGGTGTCCCCAAGATAAGCTGTTTCTGATTGATCTGAGGCCAGGAGTATGAGTGTTTCTTGCTTATTAAATGCACTAAATGTGGATAGATGTGTATGGGGCTAAAAGGCTGTGTGGATCAGCACTGATTGAAAATGTTTTCTGGCGTTTGACTGGGTTAAACAGTGTTGCTGATGTTTCTTCATACCTTTCTTGGAATATCATCCAGCATATTCAAAGTGTGTTTAGGGGTGGACTTGTTTTCGTTCTGTGCAACCGGAGGGCACATGAGGAATGTGCATCTTGTTTTCGGAGAAGTCAGAGCCCAGTCCTCAGGAGCTGACTCACTGCTATTTTGTAAGCAGGCTTTGTCTTCCTTTCATGCGGTTCTGCATTTTTCCGTTCCCTAGTCTGTGGTAATTTAGATCTTAAGTGTGCTGGTGTCAGAAAGCCTGCTTCTTAGAGTAGTATCTTATCCCCATGTGCATGGTGTGTACTCAGCCTGATTTGATACTTGCAAACATGATTTTTTATTGTCTTTTTTTTTTTTTCTACTTGAGTCTTCATCAAATTGTGAAAGGCAGTTTCCCTGCAGCCAATGTGATTGTTAATAAATGATTATTAATCATTTGGGGGGTATTGTGTTTATTCTGTTATTGTTACACTGTCTCGCTTATATGGGCTTCTTTTCAATTTTTCCTAGACAATATTTGAGACTTTCCCAAGCTTCAGGTTAATTGACTTGTTCTACTTGCATTTTAACTGAGCTTCACTATTAGCATGGCACGGTAGGATGAAACTGAGAAAAATGGACTGCTGGACAGAATTGGAGGGAAGGCCATGGCTCTCTAACTTGAGCATTCAAATTACAATTTCGAGTATGTAGCACACCTTAAATTATGTCACTGGATCCCGTTATTGACTTTCAAGATCACTTAAAGTTACTCTCACATCTTAGTACCAGTTTGTTCATGGCAGGTCAGATATTTTCCTGTGATTGATAGTAATTTTTTATTACTTCCTTTTACTTGGATCAATTCATTGATTGTGGTTTGGTTTTTTGTTGTTGTTGGGGGTTTTTTCGGGTGTGGGGTTTTTTTGTTTTTTTTTAAACTGGCAGCTTAGGAGATAAGGTGCCAGAAATCTTCAGCACTGTTGTCATTTTTATTTTTCAACTAAAAGCTTTTCTGAAAATGACTGCATGCTTATGCATAAATCAAGCTCTTCCAAGAAGTCTGCTACCTTTTTTTGTTTTGTTTTGTTTTGTGTGTGTGGTTTTGCTAGGTTAAAGTTGTAGGATCTGATTGTTTCAACTGATGCTTTTGCAAAACTTGTGTGGCTGGAAAACTGACAAGTGTTGTGCAAATTTCAGGTTACTTCTGCATGATTAAAATAAAGAGCAGCAGTGTGGGCTGCCACTAGAAATATTCCCAGAAAAATCATACGGGAGAGAGTAGGGGAGAGATAATCCAGCAGAGGCTTCTTTTTCCTATTCCCCCTATCCCACTGTAGCTCCAAGGCTGAACACAAGAAGAGGGGAAAAATGGAAACCATTCTCTTGCGTAAAGGGTGGAGTGATACCACTTCTCTTGATAGTAGCCAGGAGGCTGTGGAGAGGGGAGAAACAATAGGAAGCTTTTCGTTTCCTGGGTGGAGTTTCACATTTGACACTGATTAGTGGGAGCGTGATAGGAAGGCATGGGCTGGCGGAAAGCAGCACCTTCCCTGGGAGCCGCTGGACTTCAGTCCGGGTGTTCCTGCGGGAAACCTCACCCTCGCCCTATCTCTGTCTGGTACGTTTTCTAAGCTTTGATGTCGTCGTCTTGTTACTGCTGGCAAAAAGTTGCCTGTGTGGGAGATATGCAAATGTGCTGTAATGTTCCTGTATAATTTTAGCGCAGGAAAAGAGCAAGCTCTCTACATAGGTATCGCCAACTGAGCTCCAGTCTTGCAGCTTAGTTTCTTTAGTAGAGCTGTTAACTCTGAAAAGAGGTTTACGTGGATAATGGGGTATAGGATCAAGTTCTTAATTTTGTCAGCTTAACAAGCGACTCCTATCAAGCCATACTTCCATAAAACTAAATTCCTTTACAGACAGTGGGAACTACCTGTGTGAGTATGAAGAACCGGATCATTTAATTAGATGATTATTGAGGATTTCTGATGGGAATTCTCTCGTTGCCTGCAGTGCATACTGTCCCTGGAAGAATACTGGCTTTGCTATGAATAACTGCAGTGGACGCTATCTTCTCTTGTTTCTCTCAATGTAAAAATTCTAAACACTGTTTTGCCTTATGGAATTTTGCGATTTTCTTTTCAGGTTGAATGGAAATATGATCTTTTTGTGGGAGAGAGGAATGAGCCTACTGAAATCCTTTCACATATGCAGGGTTAAGTATTGCAGTTAGAAAGGTAATGCTCCAGTGGAATTGCAGTCTTCTCATAACAATTTAGACTTTGGTAAAGAAAGTGGATGAGTCATTGCAGGGATTTGATGGCTGAAAAGATTGATTAATAATTAATTTAAAAACAAGAAGCCCTTTACTTCATGTCCCAGCTTTCAGCCACTCAAAGAGCATCAGGTTTTTGCGTGTAGTTTAGCATTTGAGTACTGTGGACATGTTTCTTTTGATGTCTTTACCTAAACTGCAAATGTTGCTTTTTGTTTGCTTTTGCTTACACATTATTTATAGAGATAAAAATGTCAAATTAGTTTCCAGCATTTTGATGAGGTTACAGTACTCTGAAAGAGCTAAATGTTTCCATTATTTTGGTGTGAGGGTTAGGGTTAATTATACTTGCTTCATAACCTTGTTGAGTTGCACTGGTATGAGTAAAAGTATTCCAGTTTTCCAGTGTTTGTATGCTCTTGCACGCAGGTTTGCTTGCTTTTCCTCAATAGGCGTTTGTCAGTCAAGGCTGCCTATTTCTCCAGGTTTGTGTTTGAGCTGGGTGTCTAATGGGAAGCCCTGGGTCTATGGTGCTTTTTTGCCTTTATGCTGGAACGGTGGTAAAAGTGGAGAATGCTGCAGACTGCAGTGTGACCCTGAAGGAGTGATCAAGCCTGGCCCTTTGAATTCCGTTAAATCAGTATAAGTAATCTCTATTTGAGGAGTTTTTCAGCTGCAGGGGTCAATCAAAACCAGTTCATTAAAGACAGGGAAGCTTCACTGACCTTTTGAAATCCTTTAAGAAGTAAATTGATACCCTTTGGGTGTGGTCCTGTCTGGGGCAGATCTTTGGTACAAGGTAAGTCTGGTGACTCTGATCCTAGAAGAGGTAATGAACTGGATTTTGTCGTTTTATTAATTAAAACCACGCTATGTGCTTTCCTGGGCATTTTTGGTACTGAATCTGGAATGTTTCGTGCATGGTGAATATACATCAAGGCATTTGCTGACTGTACAAAAAAGCCACTGTCCAACCTTTCTTTCATTTTTGTTTATTTATAAGTGTGAAAGGTGAATGAAAATGTGTAGTAGTTTTAACCTGGACTGTCTCTATTATTAATAATTTAAACCTGAAATGCTTCACACTTTCAGTTCAATGGTCCCCTTGGTTATTAAATCCTGAATTATAGCTAGGCTTCTGATCAGTCTCCTGAAAGCCATCTCCTTGTTAGATATTTGGCACCGAGATGTAGCTACAGCCTTCTGGTGTTGGTGTTTGTGACATTGCATTTTGTCAGATATGTAGGGTGCAGCAGCTGAACCTTGCACTTTTCAAGGCCTGAGTCTGTGAAGAGTTGTCTAAATTTTCCAGCTTGCAGATAGCGATACACTTTGGTCTATTTTAACCATGAACTTTAATTTGCCTTAGTCAGAAGTTAAGATTTAGTTGCACTGCTGTATAAATTCTTTATAACGTTTATCGTGTGGTGCAGAGTTACCATGGGTAGAGTTTTTAGAGTGGAAAAAGACTCTGCAGGACTGCTTTGCAAGGGTAGCATTGGAGTTAGTCTCTAGTTAGTCTGTATAAAGAGACTGTATGACCTTTGTAATAAAACAACCATTTGCCTTGGCACAAAATATGGATGGGGAAGGTTGTTTGTTTCTTTTTCTTTAATTTGCGTTAAAAGGATTGAAAGAGGGAAATGTGAGGATGATGAAGAAATTTTAGCTGCAGGGAAGGTTATACAACTTTATTTATAAAAGTAGACCTCCTTGAATGCTTGTTTTACTCCAGTACAATGTCCCTGGGTAAATGTCATGTGCAGGACTGAGTGGGTGTTCACCTGCTGGGTTGTAGAAAGAGAACAACAGGAAAGTAGTTTGTTCTTGAGGGGCGCTGGGAAGAAGTGGATGACTTCTTGGCTTCAGGTAGATAAAACTTGCTCTGGTGGCAGTATGGGCAGTGGAATTTGACAAGAAGTGGGAGGGGAGAAGGATATGTGTGAACAGGGTAATTCTTTGTGTTGTGGAAGGAAGAAGTAGGGTCTGGAATTCGTAGTCTGACATTTTTGCATGTGTGAAGTAAGCCAAAGGAAGCTAGTGGGTGTTGGGACAGGACTGATTTGCTCCAGTTTGTAGAGTAGGTGTGGACAGAAAGACAGCAAAAAATCACTGGGCTCTGTTTTAACTTAAGGCAAAAAATTGTGGAACTGCACTAGTCAGAAAGAAATGTCCCACGGCGCCCTGGCCTGCTCTGTGTCCTGGTGTTTGAGCCTGGCAGTGCAGCTGTACTCAGTTTGTGACTCCAGAGCTGCTTCGCTCTGGATTCCTGCTGTTGGAAACCTCCTAATGCAGAGAAGGCCTTAAACAGAAGTAGTTGCAGTTACATTTGCCTTTCCTGTGGGATCACTGCAGAACCCCTGCACGGATGAGATAGGAGTCGGAGATCATTGTGTTTCCTCCAGATCTTAGATTTTCTTACTCACAGACTTGCCTGCGGAGAGCGATGTGTGGGTTGAGCAGTGGTGCTGTAAGGGATTCCGTGGCTGTGTGGGTGCATCTGGCTGTTGAAACCTGCCCCCAGGAGCAGGGCTCATCAGGGCAGCTCACCTCGAACGCTCTGTCCAGAGCCTGTAAACCCAGAGTTAATACACACAAAACATGTGGTTAGGCAATGCTTTTGAATTAAACTTTGGTAACTTTTGTAAGGGTGTATCTCCTGCTAATTACTTCAGTGCTGAATAGGTGAGAAGTGAGATTTGATTTTATTTTATTTATTTATTTATTTTTAAAGCTGAACTGGAAATAGTTCCAAAGGTTTTCAGTCTTGGCCACAAGAACTTTATTTGTCATGTGGTGTCTTATCAACTGAGAAATCCTCAGACAGTAAGCCTGCTTGGATTTTCTGACACTTGCCTTTCTCCTAGTCTTGTCACAATTCTTCCATCATTCAAACTGATTTCTCTTGTGTGGTTGGGTTACAGGGGTAACAAAGCCTATGAAACATGAGTATCCATGAAGAAAAATACTCTGTAATATTCTTTCAGCTTTTCTAATGGGGTCATTTTTCACTTGTACATTTGCATTAATAGATTCTAGTTAATAAATACAGTGCCCTGTGAAAATACTGGGTTATTAGGATTGGATGGGTTCCTATGGTGCCTGTGGTGCTGCAGCTTTCACTAGCGAGCTGTGCCTTTGCTTGTGTGCACAGCAGAGTTGTTTACATGTTAGGAATATGCTAGAGGCAAGGAGAAAGGAACAGCTTTAATGTGATGCAGCTTTGATGCTCTGTGGGGGAGGCCTCAGAATTGTTCATAAGAGGATCAAATGTCAATCAATGTTTCAGGAAGAATAAAATTACTGTTTATGAAAAAATTGGAGAATAGTATATTATATGCTTTCCAGCCATCTTAAAGCCATCTATTTTAGATCCTGTCTAGGAAAATGTCCCCCTCCTGCGGTTCTTTGGAACCCTGTGGATTATCAGTGGTGCCTAGTAGAAGCATCTATCTGGACCACTCCTGTCTGAATCCAGCTGCCTCTCTGGGCTGCCTTGGGTAAGGAAAAAAGTAAGAGGCCATCTTCTTTCAGCTCTTCCATGAAAAGCCTAGTGATCGTGTTGTTGAGGTTGCTGCTGGAACATTGTGGCTACTATTAAATTTGTTTAAAAGGCAGATCTGGGGATTTACGGGCTCCATAGAGTAAGAAATGTTACTCTGACATCAAGCCATGAACATGACAAAATGGCTTTTCCCTTATTGCAAGATATAAAAGCTGGAATGAGATGACAAAGACAGAGGAAATGGCTAGAGAGGACTGGAGAAGAAAACAGCTGAAAAACCTCCTCCTCTCCCTCCAGAGCTATTTTTTGTCTGTGACAGAACTGTGGGATGAGCAAAGCTGATCTGTATCTGCAGCAGGCCGCGGCTCCAATCTGAAAATGTATCCCCAGGAAAAAACAGTGAGAGCCTAGCTGTGGGGGAGGGAGCATCCGAAGGGAAGGCATCTCTCTGCTGGATCTGAACCTGCAATTCCTGTTCCAGGCTGCTTTGCCTTTTATTCAGGTGATGCTTGAAATCTTACAAGAGACTGTCATGTTATGTGTTGGACTGTGCCCCATGTGCCTGCTGTCGGGGCGGCAGGCTGGGGTTTGGGAAGGAGCAGCTGGGGGATGCAGCTTGTGGAGAAAGGGTAAGGATGGGGAGGGAGGGAATGGAGAGGAGTCTTGGAAAATTGTGTCAGAATAAGAGGCTTTTCAAACTAAGGCTAGGTGCCTGTTGGAAATGCTTCTCTAAGACAAAACGGGCAAGTACACAGTCATGAATTTATTTACCAGAATTCAAGCTGTTCTGATTGTGTGGCTGCTTGCATTCTTCTTAAAATGGTTTGGTGTTGAACCAGCATCCTGATGTGTTGTGTTGTCTGGGCCTGTCCCCCGAGGGATATATTTTGGGCAGTTACTCCAGAGTAAATCCTGTGTGGTTCTGGAATTAAGGGCTTGTCTTCACATGCCATTAAGAAATCATTTGAGTCAGCTGAAGGTGTGAATTTAAAGTGAATTGCTTCAACTACCCTACATCTTTGAGTCACTCAGATTCTGGAAAAGAGCATCTGAAGAGGGTTTCAAGCAGTTTAATCAATCAATTTTTTTAATTTGTAAGGTTTTCTGTCTCTTGAGAAGTAATCCAAAGTGCCTTATGCAGAACAAAGCCTCGAAGTGGATTATGTTGTAGAGGAAGTCTCTTCTTAGGGATTTGGGAGGGTTCATGTGGACGCAGATGTATGACTAGTCAGGAATAGCACTTGTATTTTAAAGTCACTCTGTACTTTCATCTGAATTTAATATTCAAGCAACTCCTTCAGACTCTGCTAACCTTAAGCAGAAATTGAGAGGAATGGGAACCGACTTTAGTCTTTGCAATAGACCTTTGAAACACTGTTATCACACCTGAAAGCTGTCATTAACTGTATGATGACCTAGAGTTTCAGTAGAAACTTCAAGTTCACATGTTTAAACTTTATAATGAATGGAATGCATTTCTTAGGTGGGTAAAGCTGCTGGTTTCTTGTGAGATTTTCTAAGCTGATGGGGAGGAAGATGAAAGAAGTTATAGGACTACGACCCCTCCCAGCAAATCTTGGACTTCCAGCCCAAACAGAGATTCTTCCCATCCTGTACAAAGCTTTTTTAGATAAGTGTGTGAAGCAGAGAACTTCAGCAACATCTGGGTAGTAGAAAAATGCTGAGTATTTTAGTAGCTGAGGCTTTTGGCAACCTGCATAGTAACATTTACCACAAGCCTGAGAGGAGGGGACAGAGGAATCCAGCACAGGGAGTGTACGCTTCAGACTGAACTGTCTATGCAGACTGGTGGTTTTGAATATTTGCTACCTAATTTAGGGGGAATTTGTGGTAGAAGGTATGGGTAGGGCTCTCCATTTTGCTTTTGAATGTGCTGCTCCAGTTTTTCCCTCCCCCCTCCTTCAGGTTCCTTTTTTTTTCCATTTTACTGTTTTAATAAGAGGAGGAATGACTGAACTACTGTATGTATTTTTCCTTAGTTGTTTTCGATCATGCAAAATAAGTTGCAGTGGCTGATGTACAGCAAGAACCCAGGTTATTTCATTTTCAGCTACTGAATTTAGACTCTTCCTAAACATCATAAGGAATTTCTACTCTAAATGCATGCAAGTATGTGCTCCAGGACCCACGTGGGACTCCTGATGACATGGAAAAGTCCATAATGTGTGTTGAACTGCAGAATTACGTCTGTAGACTGGTACCACCATGCTTCTAGGATACTTAACAGATCACTGTATGTGAATAGTTAGCATATTTATTTAAAGTTGTGAACTAAAAGGTTCTGAATGTTTTTCTACTATTGTGGCAATTACAAAACCAAATGTTGTGGTTTTCTTGCTGAATACATTGTTTTATTGCCCTGTGAAAGATTTGATCCTAGAGGCTAAGGACTGAATCTGTACTAAAATTTAATCAACTGCATGTGCAAATCCAGGTGAAGTGTAGATGCATCCACTTTTGGCAGATAAGGAGAGTTGTATCTCCACTCAGCACGTCTGCTTTGCACTGCCTTTCTTCTCTGCTGAGACGGCTGGGTAGCACTGCAGTTTCTGTGGTAGTGCCACTGGCACAGGACTGAGGTCAGTTCGTTTTGCTCTGCTCATCAAACAAGCAGCAGATGGCTGGTAGCCTGCAAAGCTCTTAACCTGGGTGAGGGTCAGACTGAGGAGGAGGAGCCTGAATGTGTTCATTATCCAGTCTGGTTGGCTCATCAAATTGGTGACTTGGTAAATGCCTTACCTTTACAGCCAAAGCATGGGAGAAAAACTAATATAGATCCTTTTTTAAAAATGCTTTCTGGAGATATCTGAAATGGCTAATCAGCAAACATACAGGTTTGTTTCCCTTTATGCATTCTGTTTTGTTTAGTTGCTTCCAAGGTGATGATCATCCTGTTGGCATCGTGTTCAGTGCCTTGGAAATTCAGCCCATTGCAGATCATTGCTGAAACCGTTGTATCAGCTCTTCGGCTGAGATAGCTACTGTGGACTTTGGTATCACACAACTGGAAGTTGGTGGTTGCCATGGGACCATGGAGTGTGACCCAGTTACATACAGAGAGCAGCCCCGAAGAAATTATACTTAATGCTTCAAAAGAGCATATTTGTTATTATGGAGAACTTGATGTTATGGCAGGAAGAAAAATGTGAATCGAAACCAGAGATCTCTACAAGAAGATATTAAATAGCCCAAATTCTGGTTTGAAGAAAAAAGACAACAACTTCAGTATCACCCCTCTGGCTTCAGGACATCGCTAGAAATTTCAAAGCAAAATACTGTAATTAAGGGGACAATAGGTACATGAGAATTAGCGCACATTAGAAGTTAGGAAGTAAGTTAGAGATTAACTCTGCGTATGTTCTGTAGCTGAAGTATGTAGGAAACAATTCTGGTTACTAGATTGAGATAATAAAGTAGAAATATTTGTTAATACTATTCTGTATTTGAGAAGATGCAGGATGTGATACCACGAATGCCATTCCAACACAGAATTAAATTCCTTCTAGATAGACATATGTAAATCAGCAGCCCTGTGATTTGATTGTTTTAAAGAGCTTGCTGAAAAGTCTACAGGCCTGCAGACAATTTTTAATAACTATTGATACTGAAGATCTTAAAAGTAACTGTGTCAGAATAGACATGGGAAGGGTCAGTGACTGATTTAACCATATTCCAGCTGACTTGACATTAATCCTCATCAAAATATTGGAAAAGTTAATGCAATATTTGGTTGATACAACATTAAATAGACTAATATCAATCTGTACCACTTCAATGGAAATGTCTTAGCAAATGTGGTGAAATGCTGGAAATCTAAGTTTTACTGGAGAGAGGGACCTGCATGAGATGTAGTAAAGCTATGTCCTCAAAAGGCATCTGATGCAGGAGCAGGGAGACAGTCCAACCCTTGTGGTCCCCTACCACGCCTTAGTTCCTTCCAAGTGCTACCTGTAGCTCCTTTTCTCAGCCACAGAAGAGGTAGTCAGTTAGGACTCTGACATACCCCTTTGGGACTCCTGTCCTGACGCGTTAGTGCTATGTGATATTGCAAAAGTAAACTAATTAAGAACTGACTAACTGATGTTTAAAATTTAGTCATTGGTGATGAATCATTATCAAATGGGAATGCTTCTGGAAATCTGTTTTAAGGATTGAGGTGAGGCCAGTTTCCATTGGACCTTTTCATCAAGTACCTGGAGACAAGGACAGAATCTGTACTGATACAATTGGCAAGCCATGTCATGCTAGGCAGCGTGGTGAGCAAGGACAAGGCAGCTTGCACAGAGTAATCTGTGTATCCTGGTGAGCTGTATCAATCAAAAGTGTATTTTAATACACATCTGATGCAAGATCATGGGGCCTGCAGGTGTTGTACTTCTATGTAGTAACAGGATAGGAGCTTGGGGAGAAGACCGCGGCGGGGTACAGTGACTAAACAACTGGACACGACTGCCTTCTTACGGGACAGCAAAGGTGTAGAAGTTTGAGTGTATAAGTACAAGGGCCAATGGGCAAAAGAAGGTGAACTGTGTATGATTCTGGGGTCATGAGCAAAACAGGAGTTCAGAAAAGGAGATATTTGAAGGGGTGGTGGTCAGGTACCACAAGGAGAGCCTGAAAACCTCATTCTGTCGCTGGATCTGTTGTTTCTTGGTAGATGAATGAGATGACTTGATAATTGTCAGGAAGCACCTGCTGAGGGAGAGCGCGCTGGAGGCGAAAAGGCTAACAGAAACAGGCGTGAGACAGAGCTGATGGGTGGGAGCTGAAATCAGTCAACGGGAAATAAGCCGCGCATTTCTAACGGTGAGAGAGCCTAAGCACTGAAACAAATAACAAGGGAAAGTGGTGGATTCCACCCAAAGTGTTCGCAGGGCTGAAAGCTTTTCTGGAAGTGTTATGTTAGGCAAACAAAGATTTGGCTTACAGTTAGTCCTCTGGGCTAAATACAGGGATAATTGAGTGTAGTGGTCTGTGGTGTCCCTCTGGCTTCAGTAATTCATAGACGGGACTACACAAAGCTGCAAAACAAAATGTTCCTCATATGCTGAATAATTGAGCACCAGCTGGCCTCTCTGATATAGATTGTGTGTGTATAGATTGTGTGCATATAGATTGTGTGTGTATGTATGTGTATGTACATACATGTGAGACATATACATGGATAGTGCCTCTTGGCCTGAGATACATCGTTCCTCTGTTACATATTTTGAGAGCAACAGAAGAAATTGGAGTCCACAAGTGGTTGCCAAGAGTTTCCTAACCATGCATTTGGTTCCTCATGACTCAAACTGGGAAAATGGGTGCATTTCTCCTCTGCTTATGCTGGGAAGTAATTCCTCTCTGCAGAGTGGGTAGCTTGTGTGTAGCACTCTCTGAACTCTGCTGTCCTCTCTCTGGAACTGATCTTTCTTGCATATAACCAGTTTTGGAATCTTTGTGAAGTTCTTCTCTTGCAAAGTAGTAACTCAGGTCTTTCTTTTCCTGTTCTTGAAGATGCTTCTAAAGAAGTGACAAGGAAAGGATAGAATGGAATGGAGTGAGTGCAGCAGGAGGCTCACAAATATGAGTTTATTCACAATGATTTTGAGGGTTTTTTTGGTGGTGGTCTTTTTTTTTTTTTTTTTTTTTTTTTTTTTTTTTTCTCTCGTGTTGGACAATTAACCCCTGGAACTCACTGCTGCGTGATTCCATTATGAGTAAGAATTAATATGATTCTAGGAAGGATTAGGTATCCCAGAGGATGAAATAATTTCATTTTGTATAAATCTATAAAACCTCTTGTTCAAGGGTTTAAAAACATTTTGTAACAATGGGGTCCAACATAGTGGGCAGATTATTCTATAATTGTTTGCTAGGAAACTTCTTCTGCTGTAACATCTGTTTCTAGCTACTTTCAACAACAGGAACTGGTGATTCAGAGGTCTAAATTTAATATGAGAAGGAACGTAGTGCTGGCTGAAGGAACACTGAGGGTGTGCGTACGAGGGAGAGATGGTGATAAAGGGAGAACTCACCCTGCATGCTGAAATGTGCCTCTGATTGCAGGGCATGCATGCTGATCTACAAACAATAGACATGGATCCGAATAACAAACTGGTCTGAGCATTCAGGTTTTCAGTGATCAGACTTGTACACTGTCCCTCCATTGTATTTAAAATAATTGATCTGCAAAGAAAATGCACAGTCTTTATTTGAGGACTGATGTCTTCAGAAGAAGACAGAGGAATGGAATGCAGCAAGGAAACTTAAGATGTGGAAGGAGGAAGGCCTAGCTGTGTGTTTGTTCAAGCAAAAGTCTCAAATTTCCTTTATTAACTACCTCCTGACACTTGTTTTGGAGAAAGTTTTTCTCTGTTCTTAAATTGAGTTACAAACATTTCAATCTTTGTTACTTTTTTTCCCCCCTTTTCCTTTTTCTCCTCCCAAGATTACATGCAGGCGCACACATGCACACCCACAACTTCATTTGCTGTGTGGGGTTTTGGTGGCAGGAGGAGTACAGGGCTGGCCTCTGTGAGAAGCTGCTAGAAGCTTCTCCTTTGTCCGGTGGAGACCTGCCACTAGCCAAGGCCAAGCCAACTCGTGTCTCAGCATAAGGTATTTAAGACGGGGAAAACAAAGCCGCAGCGCAGCGAGAGATGGCAGAGGCGTGGGCCTTGCCCCCAGCCTCCTGCCGGGTGGCTGTCTGTGTCAGGCCAGGCCCGGCGCGGCAGTGGGGACAGAGGAGTGAGGATATGTCCGAGGAACAACTCTGCAGACACCAAAGTCAGTGAAGAAGGAGGGGGGAGGATGTGCTCCAGGTGCTGGAGCAGAGATTCTCGTGCAGCCCATGGTGGTCCACAGAGGAGCAGAGATCCACCTGCAGCCCGGGGAGGACCCCACGCTGGGGCAGGCGAATGCCTGAAGGAGGCTGTGGCCCCATGGGAAGCCCACGCTGGACCAGGCTCCTGGCAGGGCCTGTGGACAACTCGCACTGGAGCAGTCTGTTCCTGAGAGACTGCACCTCATGGAAGAGACCCACACTGCAGCAGATCGTGAAGGACTGCAGCCTGTGGGAAGGACTTATGTTGGAGCAGTTCATGGAGAACTGTCTTCCATGGGAGGGGACCCCACGCTGGAGCAGGGGAAGAGTGTGAGGAGTCCTCTCCATGAGGAGGAAGGAGCAGCAGAAATAACGTGTGGTGAATTGACCTGTGCTGCTGGAGAGGAGGAGGTAGGAAATTCAGGAGTAAAATTAAGAGGGGAGGAGTGGGAGGAGATGATGTTAAGTTCTGGTAATATTTCTCATTGTCCTGCTCTGGTTTGATTGTTAATAAATTAATTTTTCCCAAGTTGAGTCTGTTTTGCCTGTGATGGTAATTGCTGAATGATCTCTCCCTGTCCTTATCTTGACTCATGAGCCTTTTGTTATATTTTTCTCTCCCCCATATCCCTGGGGAGGGGGAGCGAGCAGCCGTGTGGTGCTTAGCTGCCAGCTGGGGCTAAACCACAACATTTGTGTATGACAGTAGCATCTGGTAGATACTAATAGACAGAAATCGTTGGTGGGAAGGTATAGGTACAGGCATAATAACTGTGAGGGTTGTTTCACTGCTTCTTCCCTTTCATGGTCCCCAAGCACTGCGAGTAGCTGCTCAGCCTTCTTGGCAATGTCTACCTCAATATGCTCCTGAGATGTCCCTTGAAGAGCAAAGAGCTCTTCTGTTATTTGTCACTGTTTGTGTCCACACAGAAACACATGCGCATGCTCAAAGAAAACTAGTCTGCTCCTGGACATGTCTTGTGACACATGTCTTTGCACTGTCCAAGAGGAAAGGAATCTGCAGAATTGCAAAAAGGGGGAAGTCTTAAAACAAGACCATCAGAAAAATGGTAATAAAAGTTTTAAAACTTGAGCAAATGCAAAAGATCAAGCATTTTAGCCTCCTTGTCTTTGTAAGCGGGACTGGTTATGTTGTGGTGCCATTTGTGGTCCAAAGATGGGACCAGTGAGTGGGTTTCCTTTGATTCTCTGTGCAAGGATAAAAGTAACAGCTCAGTCCTACCTCCCTGGGCTGCCTGTCTAGTTTAATATAGCACTAATCTGGCAAAGCATCAAGTAGGGGTACTGGACCTTTGAACAGAGGAAAGCACAATGTTAAAGTCGTAGATACCATGAATTAGCTCTTAAGAGCTGCATTAAGAAGCACAGTTGGTAAGTGTGGTATTCTGTGGCTCTTGTTTGAATGCTGTATTTTCCCTGCGTGCAGTCATTCCAACCCAAGTTAAATTCTTTGTGTTGGAAAAGGCTAAATGTTTTGGAATGCTGAGTCTGAAACACAGATGATACATTGCGGCGAAAGACTCCCATGGGATTTTTTTTTTTACGAGATGGATTTTATTTGTTAAATGAGTTTTCAGTAGTTCTTCAGTACATACTATTGTATTGCTTGTGTGATGTCTTAGAGTGTCACTGGTCTGATCTGGACTGTGATGACTGAATAAATTGCATCATTTGCTAACTGTGGAAAGATGGCTTGATCCATAAGACACATTTGTGTATATGTTCATTTTGTAATGTAACTGTAAATCATAAATTAAAGACGTTCAGTTCATGTCAGATATGAGCTGTATACATAGCTCTGGGTGCTCTTGCCTGCCCACAGGAGTTCCAAGAGTCAGAGGGGATCACAGAGGAAACTGAAGCTGCTTTTGTACTTTGTGGGGTGGGGAGGGGGAAGTCATAAGTTATACTCTTAAGACATCTTGAAAATTGAGACTTTTATGTGGTCTTTGGGCTTCTACCAAGGAACATGCTGCTAGCATTTTGGTTTTATGCATTAGAGGAAAGAAAACACTGAAAATCCCTTGACTTTCATCTATAGAGAAATAACTGCACTTCACTGCTATGTTTTGGCTGTATTGGTTTTTGGCATGGCTGTAGTAATTTATAGTTTTATATCCTGTGGGTTTTCAATGACTTAAATGACTAAGAAGAAATAGTTTGTCCTGGGGTGGTTGATGAGATGGTGTTACAGTTGGCAGGGGGACCTTGTCTAGGCGTTGGCGGATCAGACCTGTGGTCTGTTGCGGCTTTGACCGTGACAGCTGTCTGGGGCAGATTGGAGAAGGCTGTAGTAGCTGGCTGTGGTGATGTAATCTGGTTGATTGTTCCTTACTGACATTTGCCTTGGACTGTAGAGGTGTAGAGCTCCTAATTGAAAAGCTTAAATGCAATTCAAACTTTCCAGGTTAGACTATTTCATGTTAATCTGCTTATGGTTTTGCTTATTGCTAATAAACTTTCCTTTTGAGTCTGTGTTACAGTGAGGAGGTAGAAGGACCTTTACTCAAATCTCTGTCCAAATTGCAGCTATTCACAAACAACGACTCAGAAGCAATAAATCATTTTACGTAACTGGATAATTTCAAGCGTGCTATCATCACACTTTGATGTTGTTGTTGTTGTTAACTGAAGGCAATAAAGATTCTCTAATAAATGAGTCACAATAGCATTATTGCTTTATTTATATAATTTGAGATCTTGTAGTCTAAGTCTCTTGACCTTTACCTCCATGAGTGTTTTAATTTTTGGCGAGGGTTTTGTTTTTGTTTTAAAGCTACTTAATAGTTGCTCATATTGTTTTTTTTCTTAGAATAGTAGAATTGTTTAGGTTGGAAAAGACCTTTAAGGTCATGGAGTCTTGTACATACACAGCCAGTTGTATCTTCTCCCTTTAGGGGTAGAAGTAAAGCTTTATTATAACTTGTTTCTCCTGATTTGACAAAGCAATTGTCAGTGAATACAGCCAGCTTCAGCACGTAAGTCTATGCAGAGTGCTAAGAAGTGTTATCCCCAGGGTTAACTGTATGTGGAAACCTCAGCTACAGTCCCTGAGGAAGAGTTCCAGTAACTGGAGAGAAATACTTTTATCCACCCACATGGAACTAGCCAAATTTCCTGCTAACTTATGTCCTTCAGCAATATCTTTGTGAAATCACTTTTCAGAATGAAAAGTGATTTCCTTACATATGAAGGAATAATTCCAACACACTGCTAATACTTACAAACGTTTTTAGGATGTCTTTACTTTGTGACTTTTCCTGTGGTCAAAATGTTGCTAAAGTAGAAGATAAAAGGAGTTTTATTCCCATATCTAGCCCATGGCATAGACTTATAGGTTCTTCCTTTTGTAACTGGTCAAGCTCAAAACTTTACCTTCTTCAAAGACTCTGCTGTATTACACAGTATGAAATCTGATGCAATTCAACTGACTTTTTGGGCTGTAATCTTTTTGAGACAGGATCACACAATGTGTAATGCAGTAAGGCTTTGATACAGAGAGGAAATTGAACCTTTTATGCAATAAAAACATCAAGTGCTAGCAGAGTTTAGCTCTTTGTCCAAAAATAACTCTTTTTGTTTGAATACGAAGGAACTCTGACCAAGACCCAGGAACTGAGAGCTACACAAGGAGCATAGAGCATACGATGCTAGTGTTGTGAAAGGCAGTGGCATCTGATGCATGGCGTGATGAGATAGAGGGGATGCCCCTAATGGGTCAGGAGCAGGGTTACCATAATGGTCTGCCATGTGAAGAATGCTTTAACCTAACAGTAGCTCTGCCACTTGTGGCAGTGCAAGCAATACAAGAAGCCATTAGCCCCACTTTGGGACAAGGCTGCAACTTTCCATCAAGCCTAAAGAGTGATGTCTGACTGACTGACAGCCAGCTCTTGTACTGGCTCTTCCCTTTCTTGGCTTCAAACCCAATATGACAGCCATATGCCTGCTTAGGTGTGGTGAGCAAGGATCCAACTTCGATATTTCTGCAAAGATCTTGTGATCCAAGGCTGCTTCACTGTGAATATGGAAATGGCAGTGTCCATGTGCAGGAACTTTCAGCTTTCAGCAGTAGCACATCACCTGCTTCCTTCATGATACCGTTTCAGGTCTGTCCTGCAACATCAATTGGTGCTGTGTGTGGATGTCTCGAGCTTTGTGATGGGAATAGAGAGCAGTCCTTCACTTTGGCTTCCTAAAGCAAAATCTGTTCTTGGGAAACTGAATCCAGTGAAGGCTTAGAATCATAGAATGGCTAGAGTTGGAAGGGACCTTCAAAGGTCATCTAGTCCAACCCCCCTGCAAGAAGCAGGGACCTCCCTGACTAGATCAGGTTGCTCAGAGCCTCATCCAGCCTGGCCTTGAACGTTTCCAGGGATGGGGCATCCACCACCTCTCTGGGCGACCTGTGCCAGTGCTCTACAACTCTCATTGTAAAAAAATTTTTTCTAATATCTAATCTAAATCTACCTCCTTCTAATTTAAACCCATTACCCCTTGTCCTATCACAACAGGCCCTACTGAACAGCCTGTCCCCATCTTTCCTGTAGGCCCCCTTGAGGTACTGGAAGACCGCTATCAGGTCTCCCCGGAGCCTCCTCTTCTCCAGGCTGAACAGCCCCAACTCTCTCAGCCTGTCCTCATAGGAGAGGTGCTCCAGCCCTCTGATCATCTTTGTGGCCCTCCTCTGGGCCCTCTCCAACTGGTCCATGGAGGGACATAATTTAAGTTTTGCTAATCCAAAGTCACTTGGTGGTTTTATATCTAAGAGAAAGGAATTTTTATTGTTAGCCTTTGAAAAACTCGAAACAGAGATTAGAATTGCTGATTAGCCTAAAAGAGAACAAAAACTATCATAGAGTCCGGTGCCTTGATAACATTTTTCTTACTTTAAAAAAAAAAAAATGTACTTAAGACGAAATTTGGCAAGCATAATTCTTGGTCAAAGACAGGCTGTTACAAAACCTTATAATAAATTAAATGGATGGTTTCGTTCATGTTTTAGTCTGGCCATGACAAATCCTAAACTCTCAACTGACGGTTTATGGGAATGTAGTCATATGTATATTACTGCTGTACACCCACATGTGCAGGCAGTAGTCCAAGTGTGCAGATGAGATAACAGGAACATATAAATAAAGCGGTTGGCTAGTTGTCCTAACATTCTTGAGTAGATCCTTGTTAAAATAGTGCCAGTCAAACTTATGAATAGATCTGGTGTATCAAAGATTACTCACATTCAGCCATGACGCGATACAAGTCACTGTGTGGGCAATTTGTGGCCACTTTGTGTTTTTGTTTTGTGTTGAGTCAACAATTTAAAATGCAAACTGAGAGCTCAAGTAATCCCTGCTGCCTCCTGATAGTTGCAGGTTGGCTCCAGGCTACCCTTTTCCAAGTGAGGAGTGTTTGCAAGCCCATAGGGGCCATGCCACTTGATCACTTGGGAGTCTCAGCGGGTTTCTGAATGCCTATGGGAGGGGAACACTGGGTGTCCTGTCTCCTACCACCATTGCTACTGCACTGGAACTGGTGTTTTCTGGTGCTTTACAAGATAGAAGCAACATTTGCTCCATTGTTCCTGCTTCATGTGTGAGTAGGTGATGCTCTGTCCATCACATATGCCTATAGAAATAGTGCTAGAAATGATGTTAAAGAACAATTTACCTTAGGCAAGTCCTGAGTCTCCATCTTATTCTACATGGGACACAGGGCAGCAAGGGGCTGCATTGTGCGTGGTGGAAGGCACAAGGAGAGCCAGGACTCTGAAATCAGTTGTGATGTACTTGGACAAGCTCAGACTTTCAATTTCCCCTGTTTTTTGAAGTCTTAGCATGCTGGTGGAGGGGCTAGAAAATGACTGAGAAGGAAAGAACCCTTATTCTCTCAGGGTGGTATGATGCTAGTGCTGCATCCTGAGCTTGCCGTGTTGGTAACCCACGCTTGCACAGACCCTCCTGGGGACCTGACTGGGGCCTGCTGGAGGATGTGAAAATTACGTAGTTTGGCTGTGTATTGAAACAATTGCAACACCAAAACCTGACTGTTTTGTTTTTCTCGAGTTAGAAGGCAACTCTTTTATTTCCGTAGCAGCTGGGGAGTGGCTATTGTGCTGCTTTAAATGATGAGTAGCTTGCGAAAACAAATTCAAATGGTGAGCACCTGGGGTAAGGGGAAGCTGCCTGCAGAATGAGAAAAGCTGTCTCTGGACCGATTTCCCCATTTGCCATCCAGGCAGGTAGCACGTTGGCTGTAAAAGTCAGACAGACGATGACATGGTACATGACTGCATGTCTGTGAATGTGGCTGCCAAAAACGATAGTGCGAGTGCATAGGGAAGGCTGTAGTAATCATGGCACGGTGCTAAGTGCTGGAGCAGGAGTAGCATCTGTCTGTAGATGAGATTGAATAAAATATCTCCTTTCTATATTATTTTTTTTTTATTTGAGTTGGAGTGAAGTACATACTCAGAAAGCTTCGTTGTCTGTCTTAAAACAGATTTGACTGGAAAGGAACGCTTCACTGTCTGTTTTACTGAAAAGGTAGGTTTCAAGAGCTGTTATGTTTAGTGCTTATTTTTGAGACAGCATCGTCCTCAAACCGGTGGGATGGAGTATGGCTAAGTATATAGAAATGCCGTAACTGTAAATGGATTTATCTGGACATAATGTTAAGCTTCTTTTAAGATAGCAGTACATTACAATGTTAAGTTTGATTGTACTTTTAATCATACTGCTATCTTACTACTTCTGTCTTTTTCTGGAAGCCTGTTTTGGTTTTCTGCTTTGAATTTTATGGCCACAAACATGCTTGTCATTGCCTAACAAATAATCACTTTTAGATTGCAAGCCTTCGGGGACAAGAGTTGTCTGCCTGCTGGAGAGCCCTCAGTGCAGAGGTTACAATTCCAGATGGAGCGTTTGGGTCAAATAATACAAATTTAGCAATAGTAAATATTTAAATTAGAGGCTGTATGGATCTGTTGGGGCTGGTGAATGGCAGTAAGCAGCACAATTGATCCTTACTGAACCTTTTGCAGAGTTGAAAGCTTGCTTGTTAGAGCAGGAATGCTGCAATCTCAGAGAAGACAGCAAGTCTTTTGGAACACTTCTTTCTATTCTTAAGGCAATGTTTTGAATGGAATTTTAAGAAAATACAGCATAAAAAGGAAGGTGGTGATCTGAACTCATCAGCAAAACTTCAAAACAGCCTCCGAAATGTGTTGCAGGGTAATTCCTTTTTATGCTTAAGTACTGAGATTGAAGTACACACCCTGAACCAAACAATTATGGGACTAGATGGACTAAGTAAATACCTTACCTCTTACAAAAAGCAGCTTAAGTTTTGAAGAGGAAAAAGAAATATAGTAAACTTAAATAAATCCCTTTGAGGATAAATGTTTCAGCTGCAGGCATTTTTCCTGGTATGAAACCACCGGAGATTCGGCTATTGGAAGCTTGGCAGGAATGCGGTAACATTAATAAGTTATCCTTCGTCTGTTAATCAGTTTTATGTGAGAAATCATCATTGTTACCCGTCTGGCAGGACATCCAAAGCATAGAAGATCTCTTTGCCTGATAAAGAGCAGGTAGAGTTAGGAGGAGGCTGTCTGTTGTCCGATGTCTGCCCGTGGTGGGGGGAACAGGGTGGTGGGAGGGGGTCGGAGACTGCTTAGCAGTTACCTCGAGTGGTTTCTGTGACTGGCTTTACAGCTAGTCCTTGCCTGGAGTGAGGAAGTCTCCCCTGGGAGAGAAGAAGCTGTGTGACATTTAAGTAGGAACATAGTTTGACTTGTCCTGTAAAGAGCCGGAGAGACTGTATTTCAAAACTGAGGATGCAGTCTATTTAATGAGCTGTAAACTTGCCTCCTTTTTTCGTTATTTTTAAATCAAGGCAGCTCTGTGTTGGCATAGTGGGTAAAAGGAAAGGTGGACCTAACGCGTGCTTTTCATATCTTGATTCTTAGCTGTATTTGATGCACCTTCCTACTGCTCTTGCCATGGAAAAGATCTTGGCAGAAATAGATGAACTCTGATACGTAAGGAGGAGGCAGGTGATTATGTGTAGCTTCTTGTGCACTGAGTGGTTTTTGGTGTGGTGTTGTGTGTGTGTGTGTGTGTTTAAATTTGCTTTTGTTGTTTTAATTTAAATGGGACTTTTTCTAGATTGCGTTTAGCTAATGGATGCAGTGGAAGTGTCACTGTGGGTGCTTGAAATACAGTAGTTCGTATGTGTGCAAATCTTCTGTATGAAAACTTCTGTTTAATATGTAACTCAGTGAGAGTCACTGTGTTTGCTGTTCTATCTGAAGAGATGAACCAGCTCAGGGGGGAACAATGGAGCCTGTTCTTTAGTTAAAGAAACTTTTTGTCTACTCTTGGCTCTAGATCTCCGTGAGGATGCTGTAAATGTTCCAGTGCAAGGTCCCTGGCATGTCCGTTAAAAATAAAAAAGAATGAAAGTATTAATTGAAAATAATTTTCTTTAGTTAGCCAGTGAACTTGCTTCCATTCTGATGGGAATACAGTTTAGAAATTAAGTAAACCTAGACTTTAGTACCATGAGTTAGGGTGGAGGGGTCATTTTGCCCTTAAGAGAGACTATTAAAACCTACAGCGACGCAAACTTCAGCAGCGTGTTTCTTTTTCTTTGGTAAGCTGTCTCTCCTATTCTTTAGGTATGTTTAGGGTGTGTACTTAAAGGTACTAATATATCCTGTAATAAGATTTGTATCTTTACAGTCTGTGGCTTACAATCACCATACTAGTAGCTCCATGCCAAGCTCAATTTCTTACTGCTTTTGAAGTTGCCCCAGTTCTAAGTGAATCCAGAACAAGACGAAACAGAGACTGGCAGCGTGTATGGCTGTGGATCAGACAGGACTATTTTTCAGAGGAATTGCATGAGTCGCTGAGTGCCAGCTCTACCTGAGATCAAGCTATGCCATATAACAAACTTTGTAGCCATGTGGATTTATTTATGTAAAAACAAACTTAAGTAACATCCCAGGGTCTAAACCATTTTTAACTGTTCTGGTTTTCAGATTTCTAAACTAGAAAGGAAATATAATTTGGGGATTTTCCCCCCCCTTTTTCTCTTTCAGTGCTTTTATTTTTTTAAAAAAATTGTATCACTGGGGTTTTTTAGTGATAAAAATAAGCCTTTAGGGACTAGAGTTACCAGATGTGCTTTTATTTTGGTGCAGCTTGCTTTTGCATCTTGATAAATTCCCAAAGTGCTATGGTCCTCTGGTCAGTAGAAGCACCAGATGTTTACTGTGTGTTCCTGTACTTCTTATAGAAGTTGTAAAAACACTGCAGAAACACCACTGGCTAAAAGACAGGGGAACAGCAGATTTTGAAATGGCAAAGGGATTACATGTTTAACACTCGAGCACGAGCAGATGTGAGAGTTTATTGGATGGTGTAACTTTTAATTGCTGTGTATGTCCATGTCAGCACAGGTTAAATCAACTGCAGTAACTTTCAGTTGTGTCTGTACTTGAGTAAAAGTGCTTCGTGTTAGGTTGTCTTTTGAAGATGACTGGTTTGGGTATATTTTAGGAATTCTGTGAAATGAGATACAAAGTGTCCACTCGCTATTTTTGCTCTAGTCGGAAAATGCTGTTGGAATTGTGATCACTCAGCGTTAGAGTCGGTCCTTCAATCACTGGTGATGCGCTGCCTCGGGTAAGAGAAGGGGTATTTCATAAATAACAGCGGTTGTCACAGCGATGTAAGGTTTGAAACACGTGTGCCAAGATGGCCCGAAGCATGTTCTTTGCCTTTATCTGCAAGGTCCCTGTTGCTCTGCTGTAGGATTTCTGTTCAGGCAGTTGTGCTATGCGAGGTTCGTGTTCTTCCTGGGAGAAATTGCCTGTCAAACGCTTGTGCGTTCGCGGACTGTTGCAGATATGAAAAGCATAGGTTCAGTATTTACCCCTGCTGGGTTCTAGCTTCGTTAGTCATCTCTCCTGGTTTCTTGCATGTTGCCTTGCTAAGTGGTTTGTTTTATAACTGTAAAATCACGTGTGCGTAACTGACTTGAACTGTAACACAGACAGTTGTGATACTGAGCTCTACCAGCTGCAGACTCACCCAGAGGGATGCTCAAGGACTACTTTCCTCTCCACTCGTTTCCTCTCCCATCTCTTCTCACATGCCCTTTATGGTCTGTGATGCTACAGACCTGTGTAAAGTGAGAATGGAGCAGTGTTGCTAAACGTTCGGCTTAGGATCTCTCTGAGCTTTTCAGGATCAAAAACTGACAAGCCATATTCTGAAAGATACTGATAAATGTGAATAAAAACTGAAGCTTGTACTTTTGGTCAAAGCAGTCCTCTTGTAAGAGCATGGCTCAGGAGGACTGCAGTAGGCAAAGTGGGAAGTTGCTCATTTTCTGTGCATGTGGCAAACGCAGAGTTAATTGTGTTAATAATCTTTGGGTGCTTTGGGGAGCTGGTCAGAAGCACAGCATTGGGCTCCTGTTTTGGAACTCACCCTTACGCAGATCTCTCCAGTCATTTACAACAAGGCAAGAATTGAGTTTATTGTTAGGGAAATTATGGCTGCTATTACTGCTTTTTAAATATCACATTGATTACAAAACCATCTGTGTAGGAGTGGTGTATAGCACTAGACCTTCAAAGAGCTGGTAAACAAGGAAGATTCCGTGTAAACACTTAAATAGCAGGATCCAAAAGTAGGTTAGAGTGTTACACAACCTGAAAAAGCCCAGCTTTGAAGGGCAGAATTTTTTAAGATTAAAAAAAAAAAAAAAAAGTTTTTTTTTACAGATTTAATTTTTGTAAATGGGTACTAATTTGACATTGATTATATAAAGCAAGACTATTATTTTTGTCTCCAACACTGAAGCCTAATATTTCTGTATGCAGTCTGAGAGAAATTAGATTTTGGTAATTTTTCATTTACCAAATCACTGTCAGTCAGGTTAATGTTGTTTGTAAAAATGATGATTCCTTAGTTGGGGAAATTATTTACAGTCTGTATCAGAGATTATATATTCCCCTTAAGGGAAAGTCTAAAATTATAGCTGTGCGATTTGGGCAGTAGGATGTGGGAATTGAGGAGATGGATTTGTTGTGAGGGGTTTTGTTTGGGTTTTGTTTGTTTCTCAAATAATGTGTATGAGTGGTGCTAATAATCCTCCTTAATAATGTATGTTATCCAATAGCAGCATCATATTTTTCCATATATATTTATATAATGAGATTTAGTTATAATTAAAAGCTATTGTGGAACTCTTGTTCCTTAGTTGGAATGTTTTTCTTTGTAGGAAATCTCCTGTGAGCTTTGTGTTCATTGCTTTCCCCTTATTCAGTTATCATCCATTACACCCACGAGCATCTTGTGGTACACCATCTCTGAAATACTATTTCAGGGTGCCATGCAATTAATTTTAAGAAAGTCAAATCATACAGGTAAATATCCCATCCCATAGAAATTGGCTTAGCCTGAAGTATCAAATAGGCCAAACAAGTAATAATTTGCTCTGTGAAGGGGTAGCCAAACAAAAATAAACCAACCCAGGTCTTGCAGATTGATTTGGTAAATTTGTCATTGTCACATGTTCAGGAAAGAAATAGTGAGTGGGAATTCTTGTCATTTTAATTTGGTGGGGAAAAAAACCACAGATGTCTCTTTCCATGCAGGTTCTTATGTTTCTGATCTCCCCGAGCAGTAATCGGGAGGAATCTGGTACCGTGAGCCGCACTGTAGTCCTTGCGTTCCCGTGGTACTTGATGTTCTGTAATACTTTCCATTGCTGAGAGGAGTAGCAAAACATTTCATATAGTAGAGAAACACTATAAAAATACTTATGTTGTATTTTATTGGGGAATGTTTCTTGAGCTTTTCAGGCAATAGGGGCACTCAATGTGCAAAACCATGCTTAGCTGAATTTGGGGGTTTGATTTGCAGGATGTTTGAGAAGAGAAGCTGTAGTCAGAGTTGTACCTAAAGCTGGTTTTGTAACTTGAGTCGGATCAGGTAGAGCAAAGCACAATAATCCCCATGGAATAAAGCAGCAGAGTTAACTCCTCTTTTCCAAATGGGCTGCTGCTTCTCTACAGCCGTGCAGAGGCAGTGCCTCAGCCAGCATACTGGGAGCTGCAAACCCAGCTAGCAATAGTTTTGCTATTCCCAGCTACAGTAGCAGGGACAATTTTCCTCTGTTCCTAGATCCCAAAGCCTACTGATATTTTGCTTAAACGTCCTTCAGTTTGTTTTAAATTTTTCTTAATCTCAGAAACTGAATAACTAGTGCAGGCAATGAATGTGTCTCTGTTCAGACTGCATACATTGCTTCATAGGCACTTTTCTGAATTGTCTTTATGCATTAGTTTACAAGGGTTCTGGGGCTCCTTACACCTGGTTCTGTGGGGAAGAAGAAAAAAGGATGGTGCCATCTTTTTGATCTTTGCAGATTGTCTGTGGAACAATTGATATTTGCAGCGTCTTGGCTAAGAGGAATCTCGTAATCCATTCTTATCGCATTAAGGTCTAATTGCCTGCCTTAATAGGATATTGCAGACATAGAAAAACAAAGGAAGTAGAAATGTTTGGTGGAAAGAGGGAGTAAAATACACAGTGCAAATAAATTTAAGCTTATGGTCACTTGATCAAAAGCAAGCTAGCAAAGCCTTTTCATTATGGGAAAACTTTTCTTCTCCTAGATTTCCTGTGGGAAGGGAGAGAACAATTTTGTTCGTGGTAGCACTCTTTCTTTTCAACTAGAAATGTGGTGGGGTTTGTTGTTTTTGTTTTGTTTTTTAGTAAATTTTTGACCAGTTGCGGTGACAAGGCTAATTCAAGAATCTCTTTGTTTCCCTAAACAAAGTGGGCTTGTGCAGAGTCTTAGGAACCTGAAAGTAAAATGAGAGGTTCATGTGCTACAATTCTGTTTTCATTTGTTTGTTCTAACTTTGAATTTGCTTTAATTTTAAATATGCTTTTAAAACAGGAGGACCAGTGAATTAGAGGGGCAGACAGATGACAGTTATCAGTAAGTACAGGAAGAAGTAGGATGTAAATAAACATTAGTGACATACCAATCTGCTGCTTCCTTTTCCTCTGACTTCTGTATTTAAGCTAGAACACTTTCTTAAGAAATAACCACAACATGTCCACTTTGTATTTGAGCATTTATAGTCTGAAATATATCGGAAAAATTCACCAGGTTAATCACATTCTGAGCTCTTTCTGTTATAGCTCTTCTTAAAGATTAATGAAAGGATTATAATTGGGCAAGTATGTTTTATGAAATTAGTTGTTACCCTTGCTGATTTGATGTGGGCCTGTAACTTAGAACAATTGTATTGTCACTGTCTACTTTTTTCCTTTTATAGTCCGTTTTCATTGTAACTTATATAACAACAAAATAAACAAAGTGGTTTTAGTTCTAGAGCTCCATATTGTATTAGCAATAAAAAGGGGAGTACTACGCTACTTTCAGAACTTTAAGTTTTTCCACATAAAATCTTAGAAGGAAGCAAAAAACAGTTGTGCTTAGAACAGTTGTAGTTGTTTAGGTTAAGAATTTAGGTTTTGTTTTGTTTTTTTTTTCCCAGGAGAGAGCATGTACCCAATAGACAGCTGGAGGTAATGGATGGAGCTGGGAGAGGTTAATGTTATCCTAGAGCATCATCCCGGCTACAGAACTGGACACAAAGGGTTTCAGAGGAAAAAGAATTATTTAGTAAAAGCAAAGGTCTTCCTTATTTTGTGTAGCTGTGCAGCCCTAAAGATCGTAGTGCAATAGGCTTGAATTAAAATCTGTGCTTATTAAAACTAGACTAAAATATAGTATTTTCAAAAGAAGCCTGTGTCCTGAAATTTGATATTGGGAATTCAAAAAATATTTTTCTTCAAGAACCACAATTTTCTATCTGAGTCTACATAAGTCTGGCAAAACCCCATGTTCTGCTAAGCCTCAAGGTCTGTTTGGTGCCTTGCAAGCCCTGAAAAGGGCTGAAGGAAATATGTTTTCACCACAAGAAATCAGACATCTTGGCTTTTCAGCTGCATACTGAAGTACTTTGTACTTCTGTTTGAGCTACCTGCTTACAGGCTTTTTTGCACTGAAGTTGTGAATAAAGCCTGCCCTTGTCTTGAGCTTATTATGAAACTCCAACCCTGATCTGGCACCCTTAAAAGGAGTGAAAATTAGTGATGAAAATACTATCTACCTACTCCAAGGAATATTCTGAACAGTAAGCTTTAAAAGCAATTTTTAAAAGCTTTAAGTGGTTTAAATTTAACTGTGGAATAAAGAAATGTTACACTACTGTAGAGATCTGTTGTTCTGAGTACCTCTTAATAGTTTGATTTCTAAGCATCTGCAAAAAAAAAAAAAAAAAGTCAACTTCTATGGTTATTAGTTTAGTGAAACCTAACACCAATGCATGTAATGACAGATTTGAGAGAAAATATAAAATTTATTTGCACCCTGTCAGTCAAAATGTGTCTTATACTGTGTGTAGGTTTATAGTTTTTTCTTTTGGTTTTTAAGACTCAGAGCATTTAAATATTTTAGACATGTGAGAAGAGAAACCTGTTTTCTGCTTCTGAAATGGGTTTTTGCTAGCTAGAAAAAGGTCTGTCTCTCTTCTATGAGCCAGTGTTAGACAGTAATGCCACAGAGGGGTTTTTGTGTTTTATAGCTGCTAATCTCTGCCAAAACAGCAGCTCTTCTGTGAGTATCAGTAACTTGAAAGAAAAGACGTGTTGGGAGCATTGAATGTGGTCCTTCTCGATGTAAAGCTCCTGTTACACCACGCTGCCTACAGCTTCACAAAGAGGATTACATGGGCTGTGTTGTATTTCCTAACCTTTTTTTGAAATAATTTTGTATATGTGTAAGACAGAGGTCTGGTGGAGGTGATTTTTAGCTTTAGCTTTATTTATTGTTCTTTCTCAGTCTTTGGCTAGAACCACTTTGTGCTCTTTTTTCCATTATTTCAGTTGCTTGGAGCAGCCACATCTGCAGTGCTTGGGTTTCAGTGCTTTATCCATGTGTTCTCATGGCAGAAGCAAAAAAAAAATCACCTTCATTCTGTGAGAGGAATTCTGCAGGTTGTGCCCAAACTGCAATCAAGTAACTTCCCACATAATTAGCTAGTGCGAAGTTGAGGGAAAGGCCAGCCCCAGAGGAACAAGAAGTGGCAGCTACCCATGTTTGTTACAGGACTCATCTCATTCCTCCTTCCCATCCTACTTGCCTCTTTCCTGCACATTGCACAGCTCTATGCGCAGAGGCATGGCTGTAGTAAGCACGCATGACTTGTCCTTGCTCAGCGTTGGGCTCCCTGCTGTCCTGTTCAACTGTTGCAGTAGTAACTTCGTGCACGAGAAGTTCTTGTGGTTGCCAAGGTGCGTGAGACCACAGTGAAAACAGCCTGGAGATCTGTAAGAGCATCCTTTCCAAACAGCTTCCAAGAAAGAAAAAAAAAAAATCCATGTAGGGGGAAAAAAAATCAAAACCAAAACCCAAACAAACCAAACCAAAACCCTCTGTGGTTGTCCTGTCCTGGGCAGGTGGCAGTTGTGCCTTAGGAGTAAGGAAGAGTCCTTTTTATCTATCTGTTCACATTAGTACAAATGACTAATGCTGTTCTTTTTGCACAGGGTTGTTATTTAAATGTCAAAGGTAGCAATTCTTGGGCAAGCAGTCATGCTGTGACTCAGTCTAGGTAAGCTCCAGGAGATGTTAAAGAAAATGGGAGTTTGTAGCTAACCTCAAGTAAAGTACCCTGAGGCTTTGATAGCTGTGGGTGTGTTACTGGTCTGCATTCTTCGGCACTTCCTATAGCAACCACAGCCCTGGGGAGGTGTGTGGAGAAAGGCTCAGGAGCTGTGCTGCCTGGAGGAGGCTCCTGTGGAGCTGGGAGAACTGTAAGACACCAAGAACTTGTGTTACTGATGAGGGAGGAGTATTTGACATTAATTTGTCCACTGGAAAATAAAGAGAGAACTAGAAGTTCCTTCTGACAATTCCTTGAGGAACTGACCCCTAACTCTTATGTTTTGGCAACTGTGCCAATGGCACCAACTGAGATGAGTACTGCAGTGAGATAAAACCCTCTCCTCCCTGGCTGCCTTCACCAAATTGCAGGCTAGGAATGCAAAACCAGCAAAAGCTGGCAGGAGCGTGTGGGAGGCCAGGGGCCAGGGGCTGGATCCCTCCGTGTGGTGGAGGAGATGCTTTCATGATGAGCTCCACGCTGGGCTCCCTCATGGCAACTCCTGGCCTTTCCGGCAGACTGAGATCGTGGGAGCTGCTTGCGCTGGTCTGGGGAAGGACAGAGGTTAATGCACGCCTTTGACTGTATAGACAGTAGCTGATGTTTGAGTTCTGCCTACAGAAATGTCTTGTCTTCTTCAGAGGAACGTAGACCAGAAATAATCAAGCTGCTATGTTGTATATTCATTGCCTGTGACACTGTCATTTAAGGTTTTTAAGGTGTGGGTCTGTATGAATTGGTATGCTACAAGTTAAAAATAATAAATCTGGTGCATCTTTATACTGCCTGCTTTGATCTCCTTGAGCTCTGCTGAGCTGCTGTTGTCCCAACCAAAGGGAGCCAGACTGTGTGATAATGTACATCCTGTCTCCTTTCCCACTCCATATGCACTCCAAGCTGCATATTTTACTTTAGAAATGGCAAATTTGTGTCACAAGTTCAGCAGTTAAAATGATGATTTTACCACATCCTGCTTGCACAGGAAGCTTAATTTTTAAAAAGCTGGTAATTTGAGTCTTTTAGATTTTGTCAAAACAAAAAGCAAAGCAAGCTGTTTAGAGCTACAAAGAGGATTGGATTCTCACATGATCAGTTTGCCACTTTGTCTTACAGTGTGTACATTTAATTTAAAGTAAAAGCCTTGCCGCCTGCTCCTGTGCTACCTGGACTAACCAGCTTCCTCTATAATCACCAGGCTGTGATGATGATCTGAAAAAAAAAAAAAAAAAATTCCCTATTATGTCAAGAAAGAGTTGTTGGGGTATTTTCCTTGGTTAGCTGGGTTGGATTTTTCTGAGGACGGATTATTTCTTCATTAGTTGGGGAAACAAATATATACCGTACCATTTGGTCCAGTGAATGGGTGATAACTGGTTTTCACTGTAAAACATCCTAACACATTTAAAAAAATTGCCAAATATTAATGTAGTAACTGCAAGACTTTCCCTTGTGCAGTGGTACCTAAGGGAAAGGGGCCAGTCAATCTGGTAAGCGATGGGGATGCTCAATAGCAGGGAGTGGGAGACATTGGCTGTTATTGTGTTAGATGGAAAAGAAATTAGAGACCTTGCTTGTAATCTAAGAGACGTAAAATGTGCTGTGCGAGTCATAAGGAAGGTGCAAAGCATTTAACAAATCCAATTTTGCAAGGTACTACAAAATAATGTTTGTGCTGGATTTCACATGTTCAAGCAGTAATTTTTATAGAATCAGATGTGCGGTATAATCAATTGTTGCTATTGGTGTTATTAATATGTATCAGCTACAGCACCTTACCTTTCAGATATTTTGGCTGCACAGAGGCAGGCCTAGGTGCTTGTACTGTGAAGTGGCAAAGACAGGTAAATATCATCTGGCCTGAAGAGAGACGACGTCCATTTTGATGCTGAAGTAATACATCTTTTCAGTACGTATCCTTTGAGAAAAGTGTTGAGTGGGATGCTGGACAGTGTTTGACAGGCAACAAAACATAATGAAAACTGGAGCCTTCTGAGGATCTGTACATCATGGTGTGACTGTTATTAAATGTTAAAATAACCTGCTCACCAGTCAACAACACTGACTTTGTCTTTTTCTCTTGTAGGAATGTTTACCCTTGCAGAAGTTGCATCGCTCAATGACATTCAGCCAACTTACCGTATCTTGAAACCATGGTGGGATGTATTTATGGATTATCTGGCTGTTGTTATGTTAATGGTTGCCATTTTTGCTGGAACCATGCAGCTGACCAAAGACCAGGTGGTCTGCTTGCCCGTGTTGCAGTCTACTGTAAATTCAAAAGCACAACCCGGCGCGTCAGGAAAGGCTGACTTTACCACTGTTGAAACAACCACTGGTCAAGGAGAAGAAGCATCAACGGGAACGGTTTCCTTCGGAAGTGCCCCTACTGTAACACCTGATGTACCTCTGAGCAGAGCTACCTCTTCTCAGTATCAACCCACTGAATCAGGCCAGGAGCTGAAGAAGGAGCAAAGAGATTCTTTAGGCCGTAAAACAAATTTGGATTTTCAGCAATATGTATTTATTAACCAGATGTGCTATCATTTGGCTCTTCCTTGGTATTCAAAGTATTTTCCCTATCTTGTTCTCATCCATACTATCATTTTAATAGTCAGTAGCAATTTTTGGTTCAAGTATCCCAAGACTTGCTCAAAAATTGAGCATTTTGTATCTATATTAGGGAAGTGCTTTGAGTCCCCTTGGACTACAAAAGCGTTGTCTGAAACCGCATGTGAGGACTCTGAGGAGAACAAACAGAGGCTAACTGGTGCACAGTCCCTGCCCAAGTATGTTTCCACTAGCAGTGACGAAGGAAGCCCAAGTGCCAGCACTCCCATGATAACAAAGTCTGGCTTCAAATTTTCAGCTGACAAGCCGATGATCGAGGTTCCCAGTGTCACTATTTTAGATAAGAAAGATGGAGAACAAGCCAAAGCGCTGTTCGAGAAAGTCCGTAAATTCCGGGCTCATGTGGAGGACAGTGATCTGATTTACAAGCTCTATGTTGGCCAAACTGTCATCAAGACTGTCAAGTTCATATTTATTCTCTGTTATACTGCAAACTTTGTCAACACCATTAGTTTTGAACACATCTGCAACCCAAAAGTGGAACACCTGATTGGCTACACACAGTTTGAATGTACACACAACATGGCTTACATGTTGAAGAAGCTGCTTATCAGCTATATTTCCCTCATCTGTGTCTATGGCTTTATCTGCCTCTACACGCTTTTCTGGCTGTTCCGAATACCTTTAAAAGAATATTCCTTTGAAAAGGTCAGAGAAGAGAGTAGCTTCAGTGATATCCCTGATGTCAAAAACGATTTTGCATTTCTCTTGCATATGGTAGATCAGTATGATCAGCTGTATTCTAAGCGATTTGGTGTCTTTTTGTCAGAGGTAAGTGAGAACAAACTACGGGAAATTAGTTTAAACCATGAATGGACGTTTGAAAAGCTGCGGCAACATGTTTCCCGCAATGCCCAGGACAAGCAAGAGTTGCATCTCTTCATGCTGTCGGGGGTCCCCGATGCAGTGTTTGATCTGACAGATCTGGATGTGTTGAAACTGGAGCTGATTCCTGAAGCAAAAATCCCAGCAAAAATTTCCCAGATGACAAATCTTCAGGAGCTTCACCTGTGCCACTGCCCTGCGAAGGTCGAGCAGACTGCCTTCAGCTTCCTCCGGGACCACTTGAGATGCCTTCATGTGAAATTCACAGATGTTGCAGAAATTCCTGCGTGGGTGTATTTGCTCAAAAACCTCCGTGAATTGTACTTGATAGGCAACTTGAACTCTGAAAACAATAAAATGATAGGGCTTGAATCTCTCAGAGAGTTGAGACACCTTAAAATTCTCCATGTGAAGAGCAATTTGACCAAAATTCCCCCCAATATCACAGATGTGGCACCACATCTGACAAAACTAGTCATTCATAATGACGGCACTAAGCTTGTGGTACTCAATAGCCTTAAGAAAATGACTAACGTTGCGGAGTTGGAACTGCAGAACTGTGAACTGGAGAGAATTCCCCATGCCATCTTTAGCCTCTCTAACTTACAGGAACTGGATTTAAAGTCAAATAGCATACGCACAATTGAAGAAATCATCAGTTTCCAGCACTTAAAAAGATTGACTTGTTTAAAGCTGTGGCACAATAAAATAGTCAACATTCCTTCCTCCATCACCCACATAAAGAATTTGGAGTCTCTTTACCTCTCCAATAACAAACTTGAATCCTTACCAGCCGCAGTGTTCAGTTTACAGAAACTTAGGTGTTTAGATGTAAGCTACAACTCAATTGCATTGATTCCAGTGGAAATAGGTTTGCTTCAAAATCTGCAGCATTTTCACATCACAGGAAACAAAGTCGACGTTTTGCCAAAACAGTTGTTTAAATGTGTTAAATTGAGGACTTTGAGTCTGGGACAAAACTGTATTACCTCAATCCCAGATAAAGTTAGTCAACTGTTGCAGCTGACTCATCTGGAACTGAAGGGAAACTGCTTGGACCGTCTGCCGGCCACGCTGGGGCAGTGTCAGCTTCTCAGGAAAAGCGGGCTCGTGGTGGAAGATCACCTCTTTGACGCTTTGCCCTCGGAAGTTAAAGAGGTGTTGAATCAAGACACAAGCATTCCCTTTGCTAACGGGATTTAGGCTGAGGTGAAATGCTCCGGTAGCTGACTTCCGAAAGGACAAATGCTAAAAAGTATGGCAGTTGTGAGACCATGCGTTTTAGAAAGCAGAATTCCTTGGAAGGCAGGACTACTAGCAGGATTAGAAGAGGTGTAACCGAGTGTTCAATGTTTGCAGTGTTTTAAAAGAGATTATTTCCAAAATTTTTGAGAGGATAAAGAACCTTTAATAATCTCAATTCTTTTTTCCTTAAATTGTTTGTAACTTGGATGCTGCCGCTTTTGAATGTTTACAAATTTGCTTGCCTGCTTAAAGTAAATGATTAAATTGATGACCTTTTCTTACTATGCAAGTTATTCCTTAAGGTCTGGATTTACTTTAGCGCGTTATGGGGGGAAAAACAAGGATAAAAGTTGTATATGGTATGGTTCTAACAGCACTTGAAACACATGCTGATGTGTGTTGTTAGTGTTCAGCCATCCTCAGCAAAAGAAACCTGTTTGGCTGTGCTTTGAACTGCACCAGAACCACCGTTTTCTCTGCATTAAGGTATGTGGTTTGCATCAGGCCAAGTGTGTTTCCTTTCATTCTTCATCCTCAAGGCCTCATGTTGTTGGGTGAGATTTCTTCTGTGGTCCCGTGTGCTGCTACTCCACACCGACAAAGACTGGTCATGTTCCTGCAGCTGGTCTTCCCCTCAGCTTCCATAACGCTCCTCTGTCCCACACAACAAGTGGGTGGAAAAAGGGAGAACACTGCCACTTGGCTTTCAAGTTGGGGATAGTTTTGATATTCGAACTGTTTTGCAAGGTGACTTCGAAAGCCATTAAACACCGAGTGATTCTACTGCTCATGTTTTGCTCCTCTTCTGAGTTTTAATCTGGGAAACTCAAGGCGTTTTATGAGTTGGTGACTGTCTTGTTTCATAGCCCTTGCTTAGGAACTGGGTTGTCTGCTCCATTTACTAGCCTAACGACAGAGACATAAGTGTTAAAGATTTACCCAACCTGAGTTAGCTTTATTGCCTATTGTGGTGTGTCTTCCACACCTGGACTTCAACCATAGGACCACCCTTGTCCCCCACCCCAGCCCAAGTAATTTGATGTTTTTAAACACTTACGCACTGGTAGAAACCCTAACTGTGTGCCAGGGCAGTCATCAAATAAAGAAAAAAGCAGACAGTAGTGAGCATGGGATTTTTTGTTGTTGTTGGTTTTTTGGTTTTTTTTTTTTTTTTAACTGAGTTTGCATTGCCAGAACCATTAAAAAAATATAATCCATTAAATCTGCAAAATCATCAGTTGTAAATCTTGCCCATTTACATTCCATGTGTGCAGAAAATAAGTACTATGCTGGGAGATGATTACATGATTACTCACGGTTTAAACACAATTCCCTATTGTAGTGCAGTCAGGACTGAACTAGTCTGTAGTTCAAGGGACTGTTCTTCTCACACAGAAATCCTCATGCACAGCGATTTCTACTGTAACTTCACCAGAGCTGCCCTGACTTACACCCCTGTTAATGAGGGGATAGTTTAGGCCTAAGGGCATTGAGCAGTCAGGAACACTTCAAGCACTGCTCTTATGAATCTTGCACATTTCATTGTTAATCATTTACTGTTAGTCATGCTGGGAGGACTGTTCTCAGCTGTAGGTCGCAGTCTCTGAATACATACCTGCACTGCGTGTCCATGTATATCAGAAGATCTATGACTCTATGAATAGTGGTTCTCCCACGTCTTTTGGGGATACAGTCTGTTTTCCAGTTGCCAGCAGGTAGAAAACTTGGGATGTTGACAGTTCTGCAACACCAAGTCACGGGTTTGGCAGAATACTTGCAGTTACTGATCTGTCCTCCACTGGGAAATTTAGTGCTGATCCTCAGAATTTTTTTTAGTAGAAGTTAAGGTTGCAATGGATTAATTTTTTTTTTTTTTAAGAAACTCTTTCATGTGTTTATTCTTTGCACATAGATCACTTTAAAATTGCTGGACTATGGACTCTTTAGAAAAACTGTGGAATATACTATTGGTGTATGCTCTGTATTTGCTGTTGAGTGTCATTTCAGCTTCCAAGAAATTTCGTGAGTGAGAAAGATTTGGAGGATGACAACGTAACTCAAATATTTAGAAAAATAATTCTATTTTTCATCTTTTTTTTTTCTTATTTTAATAGCAGAGTTGCACAGAATGCAGCTGTGGTTTGATCCAGCTTTTAAAAGTTTTTTTTGATGTTTCCAATTCTCCTACTGTCCTTACTGATGTTCAAGAAAATAAACTCGTGTCCACTTCATATAAGTATCGTATACATAATTTAGACCACTGTTTTGACTAGTTATTAGCCAGTGGTACTTCTTTAGACAACTTCCTCCAAAGTAAGTATCTGTTAAAGTTCATTTCAGGCTTGTGATGCTTGCTCAGCATAAACTCCATTCTTGTTTTTAGGAGAACTTTCTCAGAGTGGGGAGGAACTGCTTGTCACACTCGTGCCTCCCCCCAGTCCTTCCTCCTCTTTGTGACTGTTCAATGTTCCTGTTTCCTGTGTGTCAGCTGACACGGTCTTGCTTTAAAGTCTTGGAAGTTCATCTCTTTTCCATGTAAGGCATGTGAAATATATTTTGCATTTCTATTTGATTTAATAAATAAGATGTTTATATCTTCTTCTAATCTATTTTTTTTTAATGGGGGGGGAAAGTGTGCTTGCATAGTGAAAGCTCTGTGTTCAAATATCTTACGCTGAACTTGCTCTGTGGTGCGTATAATCCAAGAAGGAAGAGGTATGAATTGCTGCTTCCAATAAATCTTGTAGGAAATCTTGTAGGTATGGTTTCTAAATAGAATACAGTACTTCAGGATAGATTTTTTTTCATATACATAATCTGAATTACCTACCTGTTTTTATTTGGCTAATGGAGTCTTGCAGAATATTTGTAGGGCCCCAGAAAAAAAATTATGGTCTTCATTCAAATGAGAGGAAGTAGGAAACTGCCCATTTGCTCTGCTCCTGCCACTGTAATGCATTTTCTGTGAAGATCCTTTAGTTTTCCAATAAATTGTCATTTTGGAAGATGTTTCCTGTGATGCAAACAAAGCTATGGCTGTTCTGAGCGCGTCAAGCCTCTTGGTGTAAGGGAGGATACTGACACTCGTGAAAGGCTCCGTGCAGCTAAATAAGTGGCTTTGCAGTCCTGAGCTGCCCTCTCTGCTAGCAAAGGGGGAAGCCCAGGCACTGTAAGTCATGTCTGTTTATGGGGTATCCGCTTTGTGGACTGTATTTTTAATAAAAATCCTGCAGAAATAGCTGTTCTGTATATTGTGTTTCCATGGATGCGCACAGACATTAGTGGTGTACAGTTATGGGAAGGCAATGTGCTAGACCGTGGTTCCTTTACTTAAGTCAAACAAATGAGGTGCTCCTACAGCTGTGGTGTTGACAGTCATTCTGATTTTTTTGCGGGATCAGATTTTGTCTTTCAGACTTCTCTCTTCTCAAGTCAGGCAGTCGTGCATGAACCTGACAGTCCCAAGTGTAGCTCTTCTGCAGCTCATTGTGAACATGAAACATGAGGCTTCTGTTGGGTCTGTGGGATGTGAACCCATGAGGATGCTAAAGATGAGAAGAGCCTTGAATTTGCTGAGGTATCCCAGTGTTGATGGCAGAGCCATAGGGCGCAGTGGCAATGGGCTGAGAGTAGCTTATCTGGGCTGCTGTTGCCCAGTGTGATGGGATTATTGCCTGTGCAACAACTGGCCTTGAAGATAACATGGAGCACAGGGCTGCTCTTCAGTCCAAAGCAAGGAGGGAGGCTAAACCTGTGACCTAAGACCTACTTTTGGTTTTGGCACAACCTTCTCACTTGGGGAAAAACGGCCATTAAAAAGATTTAAATTTCCTGTCAGTAAACGGGGAAGGTAATTCTTTAATGGAGGTAAAATGCATGAATGATTGTGAAAAACCCAAATCCTGTGGAAATGAGATCATGTAGAAAGATTAAAGAGGTGCACGCAGTCTCATCATTAGCTGCATGGCAGAGCCCTATCAATGCGTTTCTAATGTGTGGTCCCAGAACAACTTGATGTAGACAGCAAACTACCATAGGCAGGACTAGATGATATCTCAAGATGTTTTTAAGCCTGCCACCCTGCCTCATGCAGACGTAAGGTTCTCTAACTCATTCCTGACAGATGTCTGGCAAGAGGTAGGAATGGGTTAGACAGTGATGGAGATTCCAGCCTCTCAAGACAAGCTGTTTCCTTAATCATCATCCCCGTTGAAGAAACACAGCCAGAATCTTAGCCAGACAGCAATTGCTGATGCTCTCTTTAGGCCAAATTAAATTACTAGAAATTTGTTAACCTATTTGTTTGCAGAAGCACAGACCGAGACAAACGTCTGTGTGGACGCATTGCGTACCAAGCAGCTTGGAAGGAGTGAAGTTTGAGATTCCTTTGAAAAGAGCTCTGAGGGACAGTGAGCATCAGTTTGGTTACACATACAGTGCAAAAAAAGTGGCATTTTCCAATGTCAGCGAGGCCATCTGCAACCATGGCGCAGTGCATTTATGGCTGCTCTGCCTCATCGTGGGCTGGTGGCTGACATCCTTGCCCTTGCAAAGCGTGGGTGGTCTCTGTTCAGAAAGACTTTTTGTAATGGCATTTAAAGGTAATATTTCTCAAGCAAGTTTGCTGTAGGAACATGCAAGGTGATCCTTAGGATTACCAGAATTGAAGGAATTGAGACAAATTCTGTAGTGTTTTTAACCGTGGCAATTAACCCCTTGCCTCCCACTGTGAATTGATAAAATTGCTACACGAACTGCACATGAGCTTACACAATTGGCAATTTTAGCACTGCAGAAGAGTTCCCAGTTCAGGCTGTCCACTTGTGCTTGTACAGTGTGTTCAGCACTTAAACCAAAGGCATCAGACATTGATGTTGCAAAACCCTGCGGGTTTATGCTGTGACCAATTTCCCAGGACAGCAAATAATTTCCCATGCTGCTAAAGGGAGGGAAAGCTGTGTTACTGAGTACAGTTGTTTCTGCAGCAAAGATGAGGCTTTAGAACTAAGCTCAGCAACAGATTTTCCAAGCTGCTTATAAACACGCACCCATTCCACGATAAAAGTCATGAGAGATGTCATTTCTGGCAGAGAGATGCTGAAAATTGTTCCTGCAACTCAGCCAGGCATGGGTGCAGAAGTGGCAGCTCTGTAGCGCTGCACATCAACACAATACAACTCAAGTGAGGATCTTTAAAACCACACGCACTGGAGTTTGGCCAGGCTGCATCTCTCTCCCTTCCCTGAAGAGAACAGCCCCTAAGCCCTTTTGCAATTACTACAGCCAGGACCTTTGTTCTGTCTTGCCTCCAACAGCACGTTGCCCCTTGATGCTGGAGGTAACATGGGGTTATTGGTTTAATAATGACAGTTTGGGGAGAATGCCATCTTCTGAATTAACACCACAGTTGCTTGCAGGAAGTCTTCCAGCACAGAGCAGGTCTGTTCCCATAAAATGAACATGTTGTGCCCATAAACAACAAAATCTTGACTTGGGACTGGGTTGTGTAGACCACTAGGAATAAATGCATGGACATGTTGCTGTTCTGCTGACAAGTTCCAGGTAGTTTTGCTGCTTCAGGTGGTTTGTAAAAGTGGATTTTATGACCCTTTTCCCTAACATCATCCTGCAGTGTCTCTGGAGCCCACATTGCTGGCCTGGGCCAGGCTGGCTTGCCCAGAGGGTGTTGCTGGAGAGCTGGGGTGGGAGAAGGCCTGGGTGCGGTGGCTGCTGCCAGCACCCTGTGGGGGCTCCCCTCTGCTTGGGCAGCCGGATTTATCTTGCTTCTCCTGAGACATAATCTGTTGCAGATGCCAAATGAGATTGTGTCCTTAGCTACAAAATAAAGGGAATGCTGTTGAATGAGACCTATTGCCAAGCAATGTGTCTGAAAGATGGGTATCATGATAATAGGAGGAAATGCAGAATAAGGAAAAAGAAAAGAGAATAAATACTCCGGAGAGGAGGTAGAGTACTCATCCACAGCTTGAAATTTCAGAAGTTTTAGAAGGAAGGTGTAAAATCTGGAGTGCAAGTTACAACTGCTGCTGCCTACAGCCATGTTCAAACCCTCCGCACTCTGTGACTCTGCCTTTTTTTTTTTTTTTTTCCCCCTCCTGTTCCCCCTGACTCTCAGACATTGCCTAGGATGTCTGTGCGGTGCCTGCTGCTTTTGTGCTCTCCTTCCTCTCCTGCTCTCATGCAAGTATCTATGATAAACTCACCCCTGCAGAACTGTTATCGCTTATGCCAGCGCAGCCGTACCCAGGGCTGACCCCTGGCTGCGTGCTTGACAGTGCTCTGCAGGGAAAGCCTGGGCGATGTCGAGGGCTGGGGTCTAATCTTGGAGCTGCAGCTTCCCCTCATAAAGGGATTCTCTCTCCTCTGGCTGGCAGGTGATACCTCAGTGGGGCAGAGCCCTGCCAGCGCAGGGACGCTGAAGCTGCATAGGAGTGCTGCAGAACAGGCGATGCTGAGGCTAGTGGGGTCCTGGCCACCTCCAGGTCTCACGCACCGCAGGGGACCTGCGCTCTTCCTACAGCCCTCTGAAGAAAAGGTTTCCATAACATCCTTAAGATGGAATTTCCATAGGCATCCCCACAGCTCCTGCTGTGGAAGGTTCTGAATCAGAACATTATAGGTTCATCCCTGGAAACATTCAAGGCCAGGTTTGACAGGGCTCTGAGCAACCTAATCTGGTTGGAGATGTCCCTGCTCCTTGCAGGGGGGTTGGACTAGATGACCCTTAAAGGTCCCTTCCAACCCAAACTATTCTGTGATTCTATTGTTCCAGTGTGCAAAGCAGTTTTGCCAACGGGCGATTGTATTACAAAGAACTGAGAATGGAAGTTGTGTGTTCTAACAGCCTCCCCTATCTTTGTTGGAAATGGGGTCTCATGTTTCTCACCCTGTTTGTAAGGGATGCACCTGATGATTATCACAGCCCCCTCTGCAAGGAGTGGTTGTTCTTCACCCCTTTGTTTTTTGGTTTTTTTTCTCTGCCCTAGGTTAAACCTCTTCCATCAGCCTTTTTTCCTGTGGTGTTTGGGTGTGTTTGTTTTGTTGCTCCTGTTGCTTTCTCCTTAATCCTCTCAGTTTATTGAGTTCAGTAAAACTAGCGGCGTCTGTAATGGGGTGTGGGACCTGGGCTGAGGCCTCCCAGCACAGACCTGCTGACCCCAGGGACACGCAGCCAAATCAAAGCTCCCCAGGACTGAGCGTGTCGCGCTGTGTGTCTGGGTCACCCAGCCCTCCTGCTTACCCCTCCTGAGCAGGCAGCCCTACCAAAAGCCTGGCCACACCGACTTCCCAGTGTCCTCCGCAGAAAGGGAATTCAGAGGCAGTTTTGCAAGGTGGCTTTGGTCTGATGGCCGTGTAGGGGAGAGTGGCAGGGTGTTGCAGGGCCTCGGAGTGCCTCCGCTCATGGGCAGGTGATTCGGCTGCACTTGTTTGCTGCTTGGCTTCACCAAGGTCCAGGGGCTATATCTGAAGGTGGTGGTCGGTCTCCAAGCTCTCTGGGTTCTTGTCTATCATGGGAGTTTTATTGTGGACTCCTTCCCACAGTGTAGCTGCAAGGGGGTCCTATGGATGTAAAATGCTGGGCAGGTGGAGACTCTAGGTATATACCTAGGTCTGAAGGGCTGTAATGCACAATAGAGCTGGAAAACATGCCTCTCAGAACCTCAAGTTTTAACTTATTAAAATTGGGAAACATGTTTAATGAAAGGTAAAGGCCAGCTGGGTTGCCAATTGATCGCTGTCAGTATCGATGTTTATGTGTACTTTAGAGCTAAGAAAATGCCAGCATGATCTGGCCCAGGAGAATGGGGTATGTTTCTAGCTGTCTTTGTACTAAAATCTAGTTAAGTGAATTGGCTTTAAAATTGAGCATGTTGAACAGGCATGAGGCGGCGCTGTCCCTGCGAGCCAGCACTAGTCTGGATGAATAATTCACGCACTTAGTACTTGGGAAAGTTCCTCAAACCTTCAAAGCTATTTATGGCTGAGTGCAGGTCCCTCTCACTGCAAATTTCAGCCTTCACACAGAGCATGAGTGTTTTCCCCAGGCGCTGGTGGTCTGAAACCGCAGTGATCCAGCGCCATCCCCGCTAGTCAGAGACGCTCCAGGAGTCCACACAGCCATTGCGTAAGGAGCCTTAGCACAGCCTCTCTGAGCGACCGTTCTTCTCTCAGTTTAGGACTAGTAAAGCTGACAGGCTGCATTTTTTAACTAAACTGTACAGAAGGGGCCTTAATTAAATCATTTTTTTCTGAAGTAATTAAAAGACTGCAGAATGATAATGCAGACAGCAGTGTTGCACCACGGTTTGAAAGCTCCCTTCCTCCTCCCTGCCAGGCAGTCAAGCTAAGCTTGGCCGCCTCTTCCCCAGTGGAGCAGGTACTCTCCCAGATGGGGTGTCTCTGCAGGAGTTACCCCACAGAAGAATTACACCGAATGAAAGGTACGTGCATCTTCAGAGGAAGACATTCTATGTTACTGTCCCAGGTAGACAAGGTCCTTTTGCCTGTGGTACTTTGTCTTTGTGCTTGCATTGATCAGCCTTAGCAACATCTTTAACTCTGAATATTTTTGTTTAATTAAATGCTTTTAACATTCATTACAGGGTTGCTAATTGCTGACTTCCCTAGAGGAGCTTGGCAGCAGACGGCATGGTGTGTGAAACACCCGTGAACAGCCTGGATGGGACTCAGAGGGTTCCAAAATGAGCGCTTTAGCTTTATAATCTGCTGCTCTCTCCTCACCAAACTGAGAAAGGGCTGGCTTGGACGAGACCTCAGAGATCCAGCATCACTGCCGTTTTGTTAGGTTGCAGTCAGTGCTCCTGAAAGCCTAAAGGGCTGCTGCTATTATTAGCAAAATATTGGCAGTGTGATTAGCTCTGTGCAAGACTTAAGTGTGCAAAGAAGCTTAAAGGACAAGCAGACAGATGCAGACTGGACTTAGGTGCTGCGTGTTATAAAACTGTGGCAGTCCTATGCGATGTGGAAAAAACTGTGTAGACGCTGGTTCTCCACTTGTTATCCTGCTGGCCACAGCACTTCCAGCGCTCAGCAGCTAACAGGCATCGGTGTGAGCTACTGCTCCTTGATGCACGAGTGAAGCGGGCCAGGGCAGCTGGGATGGATTCCCTGTGCTGGGATGTGCAGCAGGGCTGGGCAGGTTTACGAGGACTTGGGGTAAAAATGCCCTGAGCCCCAAGGCCATTGACCCTCAGCAGCCCCAGCTGCAGGGCTGGCTCTGTTCCTGTCAGTAGCTGTGAATTACACATCTTGGGAAAGAAAAACAACCCTAAACACTCATTTAGTACAAAAGCATTTTGGTGTGGTCCTGTTTTGGAGGTTTGCAGCTGTGAAACTCCTCGCTGCGGCATAGTGGGGATGCTCTGAGAGTTCATCATCAAGAGGATGCAAAGGAAGTTCATGGGAGAGAACTCCAGGGAGAATTAGCGAACACATGGAAACCACCTCTGCCGTGGCATGGCCCTGGCTTTGGCCCTGATTTTCTTATTGTCTGCAGCACCTCCTTTGGCTGCTGTTAGGACGGGAGGCTCTCTGACAAAATGCCCTGGTGCAGAGCCAACAGCCGCTGTGTGCTGTGGAAGCCTCCTTCCTTCCCTCGGGATGCACCGCAACCACAGCATCTGCTCACGGCCCAGAGCGCGGCAGCGCGGCTGCCAGCCACAGGCACGGCTTCAATTCCTCCATCGTGACAGCTTTATTACAGGCAGCTTGGGATAGCTTTCTGTGGTAGAAAACCTAATTTCTATCTTTCTCTGCCTTGCTTTTGTCCATTCTCTGCAGCACATACCCTTTTTGCTTTTTCCAGACCAGCCTGCGGTGTTGTCCAGGCACAGAGGCACCATCTGCTTGAAGGGAAGACTCCTCGGTGTAAGCTATAGCCTTTGATTGATACTTCTTTGGCTGTGTCACACAAACAGGCCCAGACCATGACACATGCCCCAGCTGCTCGCCTTTGCCCTGTTTGAGGGGCTCCTCGCTGGCTGCAGCCCCTCTCCTTCCTGCCCCATGCAAGATGTCCTCTCGTTTGCTACTGCCTGAGCGGTCTGAGCTTGCACTGCCTTCAGAGGCTGGCCACGCCATGGGCTCCTGTTCAGGAGAAGGGAAGGAGCTTCAGGCACTGCTGGCAGAGGATCCCTGAGTCCCACCCGTGCTCACACAGGGGTATGAGGGACTGGCAGATACCTCCATCCTCTCTGGTTTGTGCCACTGACACCCAGAGGAGAGGAAGGGACAAAAGGTTGGTGCTTGGCTTTTGCTGATTTTTTGTGTCTCCAGAGAGAACACTGTTCTCAAAAGGACCCAGATGGGGCTCCTCCACCTCGCCTGCGTGCTGGGGGCTGCTGGGGATGTGCTGCATTTTGGGGCAGAGCGAGCTGAGCATTTTGGAGCTCTTTGGAGCTGCCTTTTAAATACCAAGGTGTTCCCAGCCTGAGCAGAGCGGAGTGGCTCACGTTGGGAGGTGCACCTCTTGTTTCCTTTATGAGTTGTCACACAAAGGCAGTGGCTAAGTGGCTGTCAAAGGCTGGGCTGGTGGACATCTCCTGTTTCTAACATTGCAGAGTTGAAGTCAGGCACAGCTTGTGAGATTAATGCGACTATTATGAGGAGTTTGGAAGTGGTCCTAACACATCACAAAAAGCAGAGACATCCTGCAGTTCAATGTGCTGACTGTTCACAGGGCTGTTCTGCCTCTCCACCCCTCAGCATCCAAAGCTCTCTCATATACAGGGAAGGGTTAAATGAGCTGCAGTGAAATCATCCTCCAAAAAACCTGGGATGCTTCTCAGAGCTTGATCACTAGCTGGGGTAGAGGTGAACCGTTTCTGCCCTAACTCCTCTTAATAGAATTTTTCTGTTCTCGAAATGTTTATTCTCAATTCCTTTGGCTTCACGTTGAAAACAATTCAAAGCTTGTTTTTTTCCAGATGCCCCTTTTGAGAACGGCACACTTGAGCCATTGTGCACAGCAGCTCTGATTTCAACCTGCTAAAAGTTTGACAACAATCTCTGCAGTCTGCATTTTCTCTTCCCTGTGGCTTGGGTTTTGTTTGGTTTTTGAGGTTTTTTTTCTGGCAGAAATTTCTTTGGCCCAGTCAGGCTGACAGTGGCCTACATCATCGTTGTTGGATTAAAAGACATATGGCATTTGGAGTGGTCTTTTATATGTTTCTGAATCCCAATTATTTCCCTGTAAGAAACTACAGGCTGTCCTGGAGCTGCTGAAATGAATCACTCGGGTGAACGCTTTTTCTTCTTTTTTGCTGCTAATTTGAAACAGTAAAAAGTCTGGCTAAATCCTTCCTCCCTAATAAAATCTGATGCAAAACTTCCATTCTTTTGGAGGAATTGTTCTACCATAGCACCCTATCATTATGTGGGGACCATTTTCTTCCTGAAAGGATTTTACTGTACATTTATGCTAAGTTTATCAGAGAAAGGCACTGTCTAAAATTCAGGGCTGAGAACTTGGCCATTTTGGAGATGCTGCCGTCTCTCATTAACTAATTTGCTGGTTTATTGAAACCACAGACTTGTGGGGAACATTTCTGTGCCAGACCTTCACAATGGGCTGGTTGTGCAGGTAAGCGCTCAGTGCTGCAAGGGTTGCACAATCCAGCCCTTCAACTGATGTAAGAATATCCTTTTACAAGCTCTAAGACCTAGAGAAGTACCTGCGATATTTTTACTTTGGTGCAGTTCTCTTTAGCAATGAAGGTCTGTGTGTATGGGATGTTTACTGGGCAAACACCACGGCTTCAAACTCCTGCAAGTGAAACTGCTCTGTTTTCACTGTCCGAGGCATGCCAAGAACAAATACAAATACAGTATAGAATGTGGATTTTCAAAAGCCATTTGGGGATAAATGTTTACAAGAACGTGACTAGCAGGCACAGAAATTCGTGGCTGAAAAATTTCCAAGCCTTATGTTGTCCCTGTTTTTGCTGGTCTGGTTCAGCCTGGGAAAGAGCAGCGAGGGCCAGGCCGGTCAGCCCTGCCCTGGTGCCCGGATCCAGAACTGGGCAGGGAGCAGGCGTAAGGCTGAGAAGGCAGGTCGCTCCTTGTATCTGCTCTGTGCATTTTGCTGAAGCCTCAAGAGGACAGCCAGCCAGTGATGTTCGTTCTCATGGCGTTGAGAAGTGGACATTAGCCTGCTGGGAAAAGATCCAAGACCATAAATTCATTTTCATTTCCTATGCATTAGTTAGATGGTGAGAGTATCGATTTAATCTGAGAGCTAGTATTGACAAAGCCATATCCACAGCTGCTGATATATAGCTTTGCTTTTCTTGTGAGTTGGAGCATCTGGGAAGTGGCTTTAAATGGACAGCTTGTGGGTCGTGTTTAGGAGGGAAATGGGGAAGGTCTGCAGAGAGACAGTTGCTCTGGCACAGCCTTTGCTAGGCTGGATGGATCCTGGGCAGCTGAGACATTACCTTGGTGGTTGTGGTCAGTTTACAAACTTCTTTAATTCGCAGAAGGAATCAGGCCTGACAGGGCTATAGGACTTTGTAAACAACTTTTTCTTCTTTCTTATCCTCACCCAGATCCTCGGGTGAACGTAATCTGAGAAGACACAAAGCTCTGACTGAAAACCCCACATCCTACAGCTGACATCCTAGGCGACCCTGCCCCACATCTAACAGCAGTCTGGCTTCTGTGTTTTAAATAAGTATGTGAGGATCTCTGACCTTTTCACTTGAGGTAAACGTATATGCCAAGGGAGGGTGTGATCACAGTGCAGGGTGATGTTTCAGTGCTGCCTCTCATTCAGTTTGTCTGACTAGCAGTGGCACAGATGTCAGCAAGGGGTGTAGAGACTCTGGTCCTCAAGTGTCTGTAAAAATACCTTTCCTAATGTTGCTGGCATGGCCCTGACCACGCACACCGGAACTCCACCTTCACTTGCTAGTAGGTGGCTCTGATTCCCCATGCTTCTGGTGCCAAGGTATTTTGCAATTTCATTGTGTAACTTGGATGGAAAGTGGAAAGTGGTATTTTGTTGTTGGGGTTTTCTGGTTTTTTTTTTGGTTGGTGTTCTTTTATTTTTTTTTTTTCTGTGATTGCTGCTTTCGCTCTCCTTCCCTTGGTATATATCTTGGAGAGTTTATACATCTTAATGAAATTATGCAAAGGGGAGGCGTTGCCCAGAGGAAAGGAGAAAGTGGGAAAAAATGATACAAGCTTCCAGAAATAACATGGAAACCAATTTTTTTTTTTCCTGTAGTACTGAAAGCCTGTTCTAGAAGAGTAAATTAAAATTGTTTGCAGTCATACACTGAAAAGACAATGTAAGTGTATGAGGGTCTGCTAGGAAAGCCCACCTGAGTGGGACCCCCACCTGTACAAGCACTGCCACCAGAGAGTTTTGCTGGCGTAACGGGGGGTTTTCCAGGTGACAGGCACTGGATGGCCCCTTGCAAATGCCATCTGATGAATCACGCTTTTCTGAGGCAGTTGTGGAGCAATCTTTGGCTCCACATCTGAATTCCACTGAACAAGCAAAACACAGGACAAATTCCTTATACATAATACAAAGAGAAAGCTAGAGACGGTCTAATCTGTGTCTGTTCCTGGGGCAGCCATCTCACACGGGGTCTCTGAACCATGTGGAGCTGGAGCTGGCCTTCGTACGTGGCTGTGAGCTGGGCAGCGCTGAGGGCCACTTTCAGGCTTTACCCACCATGTATTCATTTCCAAACCCTGGTATTTTGTGTGCAGGAGTGCAGCAGGAGGCAAGGCAGACCCATTGCTTTGGGGAGCACTAATCCTGGTGCTCTGAAGCTGGCCATGGGTGTCTGGGCATAATGTTATGCTAGACGTATATGTTTGCATTTGAGTTTTGCATCTCATGATAAAATATGTAAGCACATATCCGTCACACTAGCTCTCTGCTAGCTCACCTGTAGTTGCTGGAACCATCACTGGGAAAGGAGAGAGAAAAAGGAAGAGAGACATAGCCACAGGGAAGAGCTGGGTCAGAGCCCATAACAAAGCCAGTTCCTCAGTGCCCAAGGCTGGAGGTGACTGGGTGGGGTGGTAAATGTTGACAGGAAGAGGGAATGCATATCTTTTTTGTTTCAATCCTGATATGACCTTTCTGTCCCAGAATGCTTAACACAAGCCACTTAGAAGGGAAAAATACAAATCTTCATGCCTTCCTCCCACAGCTGTCTAAGATACCTGTGGGCTTTGTGTGGGGGAGTCTTAGCGGTGAAGGGGGTGAATCCCCTAACCTTGTGGGAATTGAGGTTACATGGCCCTTGGTAGCAAAAAATAGGTGAGAAGAACTTCCTTTGAAGCACTCATCACCCCACAGTGCTCATGTCTGCCCTTCCTCAGGAGGTCTTTTCAGGAGAGCTGATTCAGCTCTTTCTGTGGCTGCACATAAACTGGATGAAAGGATGAGATTTTTAAAAGCCTTCAAAAAGGGAAGGTTGTGCACCTGTGCAGAAAGCCTGTGTTGTGCAGCTACATTAAGATTTATAGTTGTGGTTGGATGAGGTCATCTGCACTTAAGGTGCTCCTGGGTTGGGACCACTGATAATGAGGCTGGCTGGAACCACATGCACAGAAGGTGTATGACCCCGGAGCACAGAGCTGAGTGAAGTACACATTTCACTGGGATTTTTGAGAAGCAGCCAGCACTGGTTTCAAAGTGCTCTCAAGTACTGTGGAGGAAACACTGACAGACGCTGCAATCCTCACACTGATGAATGTGCTCAAGCTGCAGAGGACATCTCTACATTTGTGCCAGGACTTGAGACCCAGAGTAACAAGAGCGATGTAGGAAAAGGAGGAGGATGAGGAAGCAAAAGCTGATACTGAACAGATGCTTTCTATCATTTTCTGGATGAGCTGCTTTGGGCTCAGCAGAAGCAGCTGTGTCCTGGTGAGGCAGAGCTGCACTGCGGAGCAGAGAAGGCTGAGTTACCAGGGCAGAAGTCATTTTTCAGGCCTTGGAGTGAAGCTTCCCAGGGCAGAGCTGGGGGAATGTGAGGCCTCTGTCAGTGCCAAGCTGCTCGTCTCCCTGACACCCTGGGAGCTGCTGCCCTGGCTGCTGAGACGTGTGGGAGCGTGGCGGTGGGTGGCACAGCACCCCCCTTTTGCAGTGAATAACCTACCCTCTGTCTCCAGACCAAGGCTCCAAAGCAGGTTTAACAGCACAATTATTGAGCTAACAGAGTGTGTAATCATCACATGTTTCATAGAAACCAGAACGTTTGGATGCAAGGCTGCTCAGTGCAGATTAATTCGAAGCACAACAAATGGAAGGCACAGAGAAGCATTATTTTCAGCATTAAATATTCAGATTGTACTAAACACATACTGCATGCACAAATCTGATCCAGAAATGTGTGCAGCACATGCAGGTTTTACGAGCCTTGAATGGTAAAGCGTGTGCTGAAATTTCTGTCATCCTTGAAGCGCGTGGGTAGTAGCACACACGCAGTGTGAGAAAGGGGCTGTAGCTATTTTCTTCTCTTACACATTTTAAAGGATTCTGCATATGTTTGTTGTTTTCATGAAACTATGTAGTGATTCCCCTATAAAATGTCAATACCTTGGAAATACACTGTTACATGAAAGTTTGACTGTGTGCCACGGTGTACACACTATAGCATAAATCCAGAAAAATCAGATGGCAATTTTCCTTTTTGCAGCTCCTTCAGTAATACTCACCAACATAACACAATTTAAGGAAAAAAGTGCTGAGCACTCTCATGGCAGGATGTATTGGGCCACATGGAAATTGCTCCTGGAATGAACTACTTTGGAAACACAGGAAAAAATATCTGAAATGTTATGTTATGTTGACATTTTGGTGATTCTGTTACAAATCTGGTAACAGTCTTTGCTGTACACCTCTGCAGTCTGACTCAAGAGAGCATGGAAACTTAAGCTTTAAATAACAATAAAAGCAATAATTAAAAATGAGAAAAAATGTTGCTCAGAGTCACACTGAAAAGTTCAGTAAAGCCCGAGAGCAAATGCTCAGAAAGTGGCCTGTAAGTGCAAATAAATATACCCTCAACCTTTTCTTTTTCCCCTCTTTTTTTTTTTTTTTCTTACTTTTAAACTCACAGCAGTTTTGAGGATGGAGACACAGGAGCAGGGGCAGCCTCCTACCTCTGTGATCAGTTCCTGTGTAGGAAGCCCACATCCTAAAGTCTTATAAGCTTACTGCAGCATGGAAAAAAAGGAGGTATGCCCTGTTCTACCCATTTCCCTACAAAAGCAGTAACTAATATGCTACCGTGTCCCACTAACCGTACAGAGAGAGAAGGCCAGACATCAGAGTGGACGTGGCAGCCTGCTGTGCATTTTCTTCTGCTCCTGTGGCAAGGATGTGTTTCTGTTTCTGAAGAGTGCCCTTCATGGGGATGCCTGGAGTAGGTCCCTTCCCATCTGGGGCTCTCCTCTCCAGGCTTCTCTTTTTCTTTCTGTAGCAAGCTGATAAATTCATCTATACAAAACATAGTCACAAGGGGTACTAGAGACCAAGATCTGTGGCCTTAGAAGTCCTCAGCCACTTGAGCTGTATGAAAAAAAATCACTCATTTATTTTTTTCCCTAGAAGATGTTATGCTTTTTCACATCTCTCTTGTTCAGCGTTCTTGTCTTCAGTCGTAGTATCCTAGTGTGTGGTGAGTTAATGGTGACTTTTCTTTTAAAGGGGCATGTGTATAAACACGCCTTTAGACTCTGAGATAAGTTGTCCGACTGCTGCTGTGTGCTGCAAGTGTTATTTATCTTCACGTTTTTAATCTTGGAACCTCACAGCTTCTCATGCATGCTGCTTCTATCAAAAAGTGTTTCAAATGTATATGCACTGGCCAAACTTTCTAGGAAAACAGTGTGAATAAACCCTTGCTGTGAATGGCGCATTGCTATTTCAGCTACTCTCTGTGTGTAAGAAGGGGCCTGTGCATAAAATCTGCTGAAATGCAAAGTTTCTTGTGAGAGAACTGGGTTTGTGGCCTTTCTGATACATAATCTCTATACAGAAGGGTTGAAAAATATTGGCAATGAATACGTATGTTTGTGTTAGTTATATGTCTTGTATGTCTTGTCTGGCTTTTTTTTTTTTTTTCTTTTGAAGGCCTGGGAAGGTTAGGCAGGGGGCACAGACATCTCTAACATGGGAGCAAATGAGCACATAATATGCAACGAAATAAGTGCTCCACGACACAGGTGGGCTGCTGACTGACAGTGAAAGGACAATGAGCAATGACAAGCCCAGTTCTGTCTTTGTTTAGGGTGCCTACGCAGCCCTGACTCGCCCAGTGTGGAGGCCAACAGCCCAGGCAGAGTCCTGCACACCTCCAGCGGTACTTTCCTGCGATTAGATAATAACTACAGCTGGCCTCCAAGGAGTGCAAATTAAAAGTTGTAAATCTAACAAGCAATAAGTATACTTGCTCATAAATATTTGCATACAAGAAAATAAGGCATTTCATTGATAATTTGGCAATTACTAATAAGTTGCTCTACAAAGATTCTTTTTCCTCTAGGGCCGTGTGATAGTGAAGCTGATACCCTCTCTCTATTCCCAACCAATTCCAATGAGCAGTTAGAAATCATGCCAAAACCAAACCAAAGCCTGAAATGAGTTCTGCTACCCTCAATTCTGTGTTCCACGGTGACCCAAGTTATAGTAATTGCTTTTTCTGGCGTTTGCCCACTGCTGCTTGTGGGATGCTGATGGGGTTCCAGCAGGTCTGTGCTATGGCACATGTGAAAGCTTCCAGACTTTCCTGTAAAGGAGCTCTATGAAGAAGTTTGTTAAGTCTGGTTGACTTTTAATCTATACTCTAAGTGTTTTTTTTTTCCTGTAAGAAGAGATAACATGATTAGTATATTTCTGCATTAGTATGTTTCTGCATTAGGATGTTTCCACTCCCTCCTGCTGAATTTGGGGGCATTTTTAATGCTTGTGTTGTACAATATATACATACAGAGGCCATAATACTTCAGCTTTGGAAATGTCATATTATTGCTCTGATTTATGCTGCGATATGAGACATAAGAGGCCACTGAAATCAGCGTGGCTCTGGATGGTTGCCATGGTTCTTCTGTGAGGCTCAAATGGAAGATCTGCTTATATGTTAATATCTAAGAAGAAACAAAGGGAATTAGAGTTCATGTTCTAGAATGAATCAATGCGCTTTTCATGTTCTTGCCCCACTCCCCATCATCCTGAAATGCAAAGAAAGCCACTTTCTGAAAATGTCAAGTGTCAGTGGAGATGTATGGTAAAAAATTAAATTTTTATATATATATTCCAGCTGTGAATGCTGTTTTAACAGCACTGGAGAGATGTGCTGTTGGAGAGATATGCTTCTGTAGATTTAGACATATCAATCACACCTGCTCTAAACAGAGTTAAGAGACAGAGAGCTTTCATCAAAAGCCAGAAGAAAATCCCCCCCTACCGCCGATGAAATTTAGATCAACCCCAGTGCAATGAAATAGAGAGGATTTGTTAGCATTAGGCCTCCACAATTGCTGGTACCTGGTTGCTAGCTACTGTTAGCAGCAATTTATAGTAATTTTACAGAATTTCTTCAAGTTTTAGACACCTTTCTCTACCCTTTAAATGAAAGGGTAGAAGAAAATGCAGCACTTGGAAAGAGGATGAGAGGGTGTGGGGAGTTACAGTACTGAAGTACAGAAGAGCTGTATTTCACAATAACCGTGCTGCTGTTTGTGCTTGGAGAAATCACTGATTGTTCTCTTATCCATGTACTACACTGAAGAATTTACAAAAAAAACCCAAGAAAACAAACCCAAGGAAGCAGCAGAACATGAGTTGAAGAGCAGAACAGGATTGCACAGGGAGATTCTACACCGAACTGAAACATTCATGTTTTGGATCATCAAGAACTAATGAAGTACAATACTGGTTTGTTCCCTTTTTCTTCTTACGTCTCCATTTTGTTTTGCTTTGCTTAGCTTAGATTTTGTCCTTTGTGGAGTCCTGCAGGGAGGAAAGAAGGAGTCTTTGTTTTAAAACGCCTGAAACCAACAGTGGCCCATTGATAGTAATTAAGTCTAAAATAATACTCTTTTGCTGACCTGTTTGTATTGAATAAAAAAAAAATGTTTGTTATACCTGCTGGAGCCTTGGTCTGCCCCCAGATCCAGTTTCTTCTCCCTGAGCTTCTGGTTCTGGGACAATAACTTTAAAAGCCCAAATATACCTGTGTGTTTGCAGGGTTGCATGTGAAAATACCTCCTCTTCTGTCTGGTGCCTGAAGTGCTTGTTGGTATGAGAGCAAATTTTTCATAATCGAGTGTTCTCTTTGTCACATACTCTCTTTTATTTGCAAGACTGCTGTCCCCATAACAACCACCTCTGTTGTCAATAACTTCCTCAGATGGTGAAATGGCACACAGGATAGCAGTAATTCTGCTAATAACACTGGGGGGTTGCATACAAATTGTAAGTAACCTTGCCATGATGTGCATGGACCCAATTCAGAGCTTCCTGAAGTCTGTATGAATCTCTCTGCTGATTTCAGTGATCATTGGTTTCTTTGGGGGCTACTTCTAACCATCTGAAGTCAGATTTTTAATAAAACAAACTATAGAGGCTTAACCCTGCAACTCTTGGTAGTCTAGTACACTCTAATGAGTTAATATGCTGATGGATTAGTCACATAACAAATGTGCTTTAGGAGAAAAGTGGAGAGATTCATTAAAAAGACTAATTTTTTTTTCGGCATTGAATCCTTTATCCTACAAATGGGGAGTGTTGGGTGCCTTGGTCCTGCTTCTGCCCATTCTCAGTGTGGGTCTTTACGCAGACCCACATTGCACACACAGGCAGCGTGCGTAGCCCAACCCTGATTCTAAGGATGCATGCTCAGGGAAACCTTCCTTCATGGGTCTCCCCAGTACCTGTCTCCCTGGTGCTTACTTGGCTCATCAGCTAGTCTGGCTTGGCGTTCACGAGCAGGTCACATGCACAGACACAGAACAGAGAGCAAAATCACGTGGAAAATAGTTAAAAACAAATTTTAAAAGAAGATAGAACAGGCAGTGACAATCAGTCACAGGGCTCAGAGACACAAACATACTGACCAGCAGCCCACTCACGTGCATATAGTCCTTCTTCTCTGATCTACCTTTGTTCTTCCCTTCCTTGCCTTTGGCCTTTTCCTTAAACGTCTCATAATAATCCTGTACCATCTTACAGTCTCCTGTTCAGTCCACCAGAGTGTTTCCCTCTCAGGCACCTCATTATAAACCCTGTTCTCCTTTATGCAATAGTCCCCTTAGGTTGCACAGCCTACCAGAGAGAAGAGAGTTTTGTTGCATCCCTCAGTAGGTTTTGCACTAGGGAAACAGCTAAATCATTCCCCTTTCATAGCCCTAGGAGGAGCTGATTCAAAAGTTTTGCGCAAGGGCAACAGCTGAAACATTCACCTTTGATAGTCTTAGGGGCAGCTGATTCAGATGAATCAGGTTTTCTGGATCTTTGTGTTTTATTTTGAATAACCATTAGCCAGATATTCTTACAGTGATCGCAAATCTATCTATTCTGCATGATTTCCTCCCTTCAGAGCTGCTTATTCAATAGCATTTTTATTAGGCATCTCATTTGGCGCAGTCAGATGCATTGGAAAGGGGTGAGAATCCACTTAGTGCATTCCTCAGCAACTCATCCTGCAGCAGGCGTTAAAGTCCTCAAGCAGAGATAACCCTTTACAATTTTGACTGCTGCATGTTTCTGGCCACCTGGGAGAATCAGTTTATTCCCACTACATTTGTATGGAATTGTTTCCTAGGATAGCCTTTGGATTCTCTGCATGTATATGCTATTTTTTAAACTCCTCACATTTGTTATTTTGCATACAGCAAAATGCACAGAGCTGTGCCCGTGAATTTTCTTGCATAGAAAAAATCTTTGTACCCCCCTGGGCTGCTCCCCGCTGCGGGGCTGCCTGCCTGGTGCTGCTCCCTCATCCCGGCACAAGCAGGGGAGCACAGACAGGGCTGAGCAGCAAAAAAGGCTGCAGAAGAGAGGCTGCTGTGTTGCAAACATGAGCCATACAGCCCTGGACATACCAGGGAAATGCCTGTTCTACACATTTCATGTTCATGGCAAGAAACTTGTCTGGTCTGCACGTGTAAAGGGACCGGTGCACAAGCAAGTCTGCATGAGGGCTCTTTGGACCTTGAAATGACCGCTCTGGCCAGGCATAGCGTGTCTGCGGCTGAGAAGTCAGCGGTGATGCCGAAGGGAAGGTTTCCTTCGGCGAGGGACGAGCATTTTCGCCGCAGGTGTTTGCGCGGCGATGCTGGGAAGGAAGGCAGCTCTGCGGGGAGAGCCGCCGGCCGCAGCCGGGTCTGCGGGCCGGGTACATTCGCGTCTGCTGCCATCCAGAGCTCGGGAGGGAAACTGTCCGGCTGCGCGGCCAGGCTGGGGTTTTACTGTCATACCAAACTTGGACTCCGCCTGGGTGAGTCAAGTCTTCTTTTCCTCCAGTGGGGCTTTTATTACTTTTTAGAAGGGGAGAAATTGGAAGTTTTTAATGCCATCCTGTCAGCCACCCAAGACTGAAAGAAGCCCTATTTCCTCGACAAAATGAAACCCCAGGAGACAATGGCTTTGCCTGCCCTTACAACCTGAAAGTTCACCCACACTTCCTCCTCAGAGACATATTCCCAGACTTTCTGTACCAGATCTGCTCATCGCCATCTCTGTCATGTGGTTTATTTTTATCTTTTTTTTTTTCCTTTCATTCTTTCAGGGTTGTATAAAACATTAAGAAACTATAAGGAATTAAATACTCCGCACATGATCTTCACACAGGACTCTGGGTTTTATTTTGCATGATGTTGTGTTCAGGGCAAAGTGTTTCTTCCTCAAATCTTTGGCTGTATAGAGGAGAATGGTGGTATCTTACAACTGACTTAAAATGGAAGTCCATGTTTATCCCGTTTCAGTGTTTCAATGCAGTCTGTTATAGACACTTTGTTTTAGGATTGACAGATAAGCTGGTGTTAATGCTAGATTCATCAAAGGGGGGCATTAGACAGGTGGCATTGCTTAAACAGGTGTTTTATTTCACAAAATCATTTAGCTTGCCCAACGCAGGCACAGCCCCCAGCAGGGCCATGGGACAGAGCTCCTCACACCCCGGGTTGTGGAGCTGCAGGAAAGCCACCCAGGCCTCACTCCTGTCAGGCACTGCCTGGCTTCTAGCTCAGCACAAGGGCAGACTTTGGTACTTGTGCACCGAGGGGAGTGTTTTCTGCAGTGGCCACCTCACCAGGGCCCAGGGGTGTGGCGCGGGGGAACGGTAACGGTGTGAACGTTTCCCTATTGCTAATCCTGGAGTGCCTTCCAGCATGACAGGGCCCGCCGCCAGAACACAAAATGGCGGCTGCCAGGGCCCAACATGGCCGCCGCGCAGCCTCTCTCCTGACGCAGCCGATCCGGGCACTCTGCGCCAGCGCTTCACGCGGCGTCGCCGCCGGTCGCGGGCCCCTTCTCCTTGCAAGCCGGCCTGCTCACGTGACCCGGCGCCCGGGCCAATCGGCGCACGCCGTGGCCGCGCTACCGCGCACAGGTCCCGCCTCGCCTCGTTGTGGCGGAAGGCGCCATCGAGAGAAGCCGGAGCCGCTTCCGCGCTGCTGCGGCCGCCAACCGTTCAGGGGAGCAGGGCCCGCCGCCGCCTTCGCCATGGACTACGGGGAAGGTGAGGGCGCACCCCCAGAGCAAGGGTAGGGCCGGGCGGCCGCCACTGCTGCCGCCGCAGGGCCCAGCCGCGTCTCAAAATGGCAGCGGCCGCTTTGTTCCGCGCAGGACGGAGTCCCCCTCATCCACTTCCTCGTTCTCCTTCTCGCCGCCCCTCCCGGCTCGGGGGAGCTGCGGCGGCGGCGGCGGCGGCCGGCGGCGGGAGGGCTGCGCGGGAGGAGGGCCCTCCCGGGGAGCGGCGCGGCGGGCGGGCGGCGCGGGCGGGGCCGGCCCTCGGCGGGG
>WHYT01015016.1:0-30805 GCA_009806455.1 Tetrax tetrax
AAAAAAAAAAAAAAAAAAAAAAAAAAAAAAAAAAAAGAAAAACTCTGTTGCAATTTTTCTTCCTCCTATCTGTCAGAAAGAAGCAACAAAATAAATGCACATGAAGACAGAAATCTCCCCCAGTGTGAAGCTCTTTGGTTCAGGTAGGAGACCCTTTGTCAAGAACCTGCCTATGGCAAGAGCTTTTCTCTGTGCTTAAGCCTTGAGTCCTGCTTCCAGCATGAGGTTAGATTAGATAGATCTCCAAAGGGGCCTTCCAATCTAAACCTTTGTCTGATTTTAAGTTAATTGCAGGTGATGAAACAACAGATGGCACTCTAGAATATATCATAAAGCTTTTAGGACTGCTAAAGCGGGCAGCTCTGTACAGTCTTTTCCCATTACTTCTTAACAGGACCTCAGCCAAAAAAGACCCTACAGACTGTCAGTGAAAAACTCAAAGCTGAGCCAAACTCTCCTAGAATTATTCAGCCACACAAAAACACACAATAATTAAAAAAAGTAAAATTAATTATTAAGTGAAATACAAGTGGAGTTGTACCCTCCCCTTCTGTGGCACTAGTGGGTGTTGAAATCTATGGATTAACAGTGCTATTTAACAGCTTGATATTACTACATTACCCATACCCTAAAACACCTTGTCTCCTTTTAGAAAGAAGTACTAACTCAATTCTCTGTGAAGCTGGAATAACATAAATTTGGTTTAAGTGGAAAATCAGGCCCATTTTCTTTCAAGTAGACTATCTTGCCAGTACTTCCCTATCACCTTCTTTGCCAAAGTCTAAGCACATGAAACGACAATTTTGACATCACCCATTCTGCTTACAAGTGATGTTCAACAGGGGCTACATGCTGCTCCCTTTCGTAACACGCAGGATTACTCAGTTATTTAAGTCATTAAGCATCCAAACAGTTTTTGCCAGGGGTCAGGCTGCCTGCTTCAGATTCCTACCAGACTGGGATTTTTGCTAAGGTGACAGCTAACATCAGCTCCCTCTGTATCCTCAGTATCTCCCCCCAGCAGCATACTCAGAAGCTTGTTTCTTCCTGGGTGAGCTCTTTGCATGTTTAGAAATATGGATGCCTGATGCGAGCTACCTATTTGCTGCTAACGTCAGAGTCAAAAGGACATTAGATTTTGGTCTTACTACTGTTAGAGTCTGTGGAAACTCAGTCATCAGGTTCAGAAGGACCAGACTCCAGCTCTGGTGATATTTTTTTCCTAAACAATCGGTAGGAGAGCAGAGCCAGACGAGCTGCTGACAAATGATGATGTGTGACCATAGACTTGGGCTCAGCCATTGCTCTGCAACTGTGTGAGGCACTTCAGTTAAATCCCATCCTGAGTCATCTGCAAAACATGTATTGACATCTCAGCTAGCCACGTTGACTCCTTTTATGGCCGAAGGATAGCTTAGTCATCCTCTTTTGAACGTCTGAGGATGAGTTGTCTCTGTTGAGGAATAAAAAAGTCTCAATGCTTTGGCTCAGCTGTTGACTCCCACTGTCTGGACACCTAAAGCGTGATGAGAGTTCTTAGACACTCTGGACTGATAACCCTTGTCCAAATGTATGTATACTCAGTGTTGACATCTCCATCTGAACAAGTGATCTGGTCTCTCTTGACAGTTACTGGAGAAAAACAGGCACCCACAGGACACAATTCATCACATTGCAAGTGAGACAAAAATAGGTTAGACAAAGCAGGCGAGAAATGTCTAGTGTTGCATAAGAGACAAAGACAGCAGAATGGTAGGAGCCAAAACCAGCTGCTCTTGGTATTCTTCTCCTGTCATCCATTATAGTTTGGAGGGGAAATTTAGTAAGTTGGAGGAAGGATTGGAGAAAGAGGGTTGGATTTCTGGAAAAACCTAGTTAGCAGTGGTACAATCCACAGGCATGGAGGCTAAGGTCAAGCATGGTCAAGCTACCAGAGGAGAGAGATGTTCCCCTCTGTTACAGCAGCTCCCACGATGTTCAAGGACCCTTCCTACAACTCTGGGTGACCAAGTATTGGAGGCAATACAGAGAAATAGTAAAGGCCTCTACCAACTCACTTTCCATTCCCTCTTGGTTTCGTCTCCATCTGCAGGTAGTGTCAGCTGAAGACAGAATAAGCAGCCAGAGTCCATTGGAGTTGGCTGTATCAGTTTTTTTCAGTGATGTTCCTGCCAGAATGTGTTTCCTTGGGCAGTGAAAAGATCAAATTGTTTTGCACAAAGAAGAGACTCTTCCAGTTTTGTGGTTGGGGGTTTTTTTGGATTTTTTTTTTTTTTTTTTTTTTAAATTTGAGTGGGAGGCAATCAGAGGGTCTGTTGCCAGCAAAGGCTGCTGGAAATGGAAATGAAAATGTCAGTGAAGTTTATGTAGTGGCACATGGCCAGACCTGGACTGAATTAACCCAGCCAGGATTTCACTAAACACGATGTCCTAATAGGCTCTCAGAGTATATTTCAGGCAGAAGGCGGCAATTGTCCCTTGACCTTATGCACTACAATTCACCTATGGCATTTACAATAGCCCAATAATATGCATTTTGGAGGAAAATTATTGCTACCTGTGCGAAACTACTTCACCTCATCAAAGCTCTTCATAAATTCCACAGCACAATGGAATTCTCTTGATAAAACCTGGATAGAGCTTCTCTGTGCTGAAGACATCACACCCCGTATGGGCCATCTGAGCATCATTCTGCCAAGTCATTAGGCTCCTTCCACAGTCTGTGGAGGAAAGGGATGAATTCTGCACCTCTGTCTGCTCTGTCACCTAAAGGTTAACTGCTGGACGCAACACAGGAGAAATGCAACCAGAGCTGAGGAGAGTCTTGGGTTGTTTTTCTATTTGTGCAAATCCCCAACCCTTCAAGATTTGCATCCAGTAACATGTTTCAGCAGCATTTGGCAAACTTGACCAACATGGACTGAGGCCAGTGAGAAAAGCAGCTGTGAAAGTCTTTTACTGTGAGCAATTTCAGCAAGCCTGGAAGGTACCTGCTTTGCAGACTCAGCGCTGGGACAGTGCAGAAAGTTGGAAGCCCTCAGGTACTGCCCTGAGCTAACATGTAGGTGCAGAAGACGCTTTTGGTTCATCATAGCAGCTCCTCACTGAGATGAGAGTCAGAGATACCAGCTCCATTAAATTGAGACAGAGTTAGTGCTGCCTTCTAGCCTCCAACGGCCAGCACAACCCTGGCAGAGGGACCTCACTGGGAGTTCAGAGGTGTTGGAAGCAATGACACAAGAGAGACTTGAAGTTTGAAAGACCAGTTAAACAAAAGTAGGACCTATGGGCTGCTGCAGGTACCGGGGCTCTTGCACTGCCTGTTCTATAATCATATCACAGCGCAGAACTCCTGCATTTCTCACAAAGCCTCCTAAACGCATCATTGGTCTCTGTACCTATTGGGGTTTTCCTTGGAAAAAAAAATATTACAGCATGCAAGTCTCCGAGAAAATAAGCCCAGAGGGGTGTAATAGCAGTTGGCATTTCTCATCAGCTCCTGCTGGCCTTGAAATTGGTTTCATGATGGTGAAGTTAGGAATAAAAATAAGAACTCTAATAATCAGGTATTCTGTAAAACTCTTTGGTTGAATGGACCCGTATAGCTGACATATTCAGGAAGCAGGAAAAAAAAAAGAATGACAAAATTTCAGAAGTCTTACAAAATCAGCCAGGGATAAACCTTGCCCAATTTAGGCATTACACAGGTCTGGCAAAGGGCTCAGGCATCATTTAATTTCTAGGTCCCAGAAAATATAGGTTAGTATATCCAAACCTCTGTGAGGAAGGGTACGTCAGAGATGTCATGTCAGTGCATTAACCGAGCAACTCATGCCAACAGGGCACCCTGAGATGTTTCTCCACTATGAGAAAGGCTCAGCCTAATTTGTATGTTGTATATGGCTTTAGCATCTCCCTGTGCATCCCAGGCCCAGAGGGACCATCCATATGCCCTACTTTGAATATTATTTATCTTGTGCTAGGTAGTCTTTGGGTACTCTGCAAGGATAAAATCTGCTGAACTCCTTCAGAGTACAGATCAGCCAACAAAGAAGTCTACAGATATTTGTTTTGCTAGGACAGCTTTTCCCATTTGTGCTTTCAGGTGCTTCGAATCCTGGGAGCAGGGAGCTAACAAACTCCTAACCTCATCTGTGCCTGAAGAACAGCAATTCACATGTCATACTTTTCATGACTCTCCCAGAAAGTTATAGAGGAACATAGCACTTATCTCCACTTCACAGATGGAGCAATTGAGGCATCAGATCAAGGCATTTAGCTTGGCACATGGCAGATTCAGGAACAGAAGTCACCTCGGCAGCTGCTCAGCCTGTCTTACTTCATACAGCAGCAGATGACAAACTCTCACAAAACAATTACTCAGCTGGAGTGAAATATAGAGAAAAACTACTTTCTGTGCAGATCTAGCAGGATGACCCAGACACCTATTGGCTCAGTCTTCAAGCAGGATGCAGTGCTCCATCACCCTCAGTGGCCCGCGGCTGCATTGACACCAGCAAAGCAGTCGTGTCCCAGACTGTCCCCTGGCACCCATGGCAGCTGATGGGGAACAGCCTAGGTCACGACAATTTAAGTCTTACACCCCACAGCGTGGTGAGAATTGTTCCTTGAACTTCACCATGGATTTCTATGAGAAAAACCCTTTGGGACTCATCCAAAGCCAAACTATGGGCCAGGTCTAAATCTACCGATGGGTATACTTCAATCCTTATGGCCAGGATTATTCCTTGATGTTGTAAATCAGTAGTAGAAGTACCACAGAAAAGTGCAAGAAAGGCCTCACGTGGGTAATCAGAGCAGGAGCCCTCCTTGTCAGCTTACCCTTTTTGCCAACACCAGGCAGATGATAACAAACGTGGAATTTACAGCCCAGATTTGTTTTGCATCCTCCTACCAAGGAGGAGTTTACTGTTCTGCTGGATTGACTTTTTCAGCCTCCTCCTTTTCCTGACTTCTCTCTTCTGGGTGATGTCTCATCACAATTGGGGCATCTGTAGTTAATTAATGGACTGTTTGTTTGTTTGCTTTGAGAGGCCAGGGAAGGTGACAGGCTGGAGTTCACCAGCTTTGCAGTCAGTGCTGGCTGAGTCTGCTCTGCAGCTCCCACGCTGAGGGCAGCTCAAGGCTAAAGCACCAATTAAATTCCACTTAATCACTCTAATAATACTAAGAAAAAATAATAAGTAGCTTCACCTTTGCACCATGCACCACGTTGGGGGCATTTAACCCCATCCTTCGTGCTGCACAGCCATCTCACTTTTAGCCTCCCACACCTGTCTCCCAGCTACTGCATAAAAGCCAGCACCGCCTCTGCTCACGTTGTTTGGCTGGACCAGCCCTCCCAATTAAGAAATGGAGATGCTGGAGTGACCACTCTGCCATGCTCATGGCTCAGGCTGAGCCCAGCCACACAATGAGCCTCTCCTGCCCAGTGAGCAAGCCCGTCTACCGACCACTGCCAACAACAGAACATCTTTCCCTCTTCAGAAGACAGAAAATAACTCTGGGGCTCAGCAAGAGAGGAAAAAAAAAAAAAAAAAAAGACACACGAGTCAGAACAAAATGAGCTGAGAGCTGGCAGTTGCACACAGGCTGTACAGCACCTGCTTCCACCCACAGCTGCAGAAGTATTCTTGCATGTGCAGCATTTGAATTTCCATCACGGTGTGACCTTACATACAAGGATGCATTGAACAGATGCAAATGGATCCTGAAACAAGCGGAGACCAGCCAAAACCAAACCCCAGTGTCTACACAAAGACATACAAACCCCCCTGCATCCAAATATTTATGCTTTACATTAATATCGGGTTGTTTTGATACATGGAATTGTTCCTAAACCTTCAAGACCCTCTCTGTAAAGCCCAGACCATCAGATAATAAGCTGCCCCTCATGTTACTCCAGCAGAGGCTGAATCTGGCAGCGGATTCAAGCAAGCCTCATTAGATTCAATTTAGTAAAACATGCGTTTTCTCCTACTGAAAAAATATTTTGGGAAACCTGTTTTGTGCAGGACATTCTGTGAACACCAGCACAGCTTTCACTTCAGCATTACTTATATAGGAACATTTACATAGGAACATTTCACCAACTGTGGGAAACTCAGGCAGGTAGGTCTCTCCCTCACTCCCCCCACGCTCCAGTGGGACAGAAGGGAGAACTGGTAAACAAAAGGTAGCAAAAACACGTGGGTTGAGATTAAACAAAAAAAAATAACAATAATAACAGAAGAAAACAAAACAGCAACGGAAAACAAATACAGTACAATGACTTACAGCAAATCTCCACAGCCAGTTTCTTCCCACGTAGCAGGAGACTCCCCTCACCATGCCCCTCACTGATATACTGAGCATGGTGTCCCAGGGGATGGACCAGCCCCTTGGCTAATTTGGGTAAATTAACCCCAGCTGTTGGCTAATTAGTAACCTATCCCAGCTGGGTGCCCCAGCCACAGGGGCCACCAGCTCCAGTTCTCCTCCCAGCCCAGGTGAATGTTAACTCCATCCTAGCCAGAACCAGGACACATTATTAAATCTCAAGCTGCTTTCCTGGAAAGAAGTACAAGTTTTATATATGTGTAGAATGTTTTTCCCATATACAGTTGAATTTCCATGAACTGGTTTGCCTGGCGCGCACAAAAGGACGTTAACCCACCCCACGTGGAAAGCTGCACCAGCTGAAGTCCTGCCTGACCTGCGTGAAACTGCTGAGACCTCGGAAAGCTTCGACCTTCCCGAGGAGTTCTGGCAAGTCAGGCCCTGGCAGTTGGATCACTTGGAAAGAATCAACCCTCGTTTTGTCAAAATTGCTGTCTTTCCCCTGCTGAGAGCAGTAATCATAGTTCGCATCTGAATTTCCCCTGAACAGGAGTTATTGCCCATACTTTTGATTTGTGAGGCAATTAAGCAGGTTGAGATTCTCTCCTCATACTTTTCCCATTTTCAGGCTCAACTGCTGAGTCTGGTAGACTGATTTGTTCTTGCAGATAATGTCATTTATACTGCTAAAAAAATAATTTCTGAGCACATACATTCAATGGCCCATAAGCTCTGATTGTATTTTCACAGATGCATTTTTTAAGGCCAGAAGGAGATGTTGTCATCACCATCTAGCATGACCTCCAGCATAACAAGGGACATAGAAATTGACCCTGTAATTTCTGCGCTGTGCCTTTTAATTTCTTCTTCAGCTAGAGATGTGAAGAAACATCCATCCTTCCCTTCATTTTTTTGCAGTAAGGGTATACCATGCTGCTAAGAAAGGTAATTCAACCACTTTGATATTGAAATAACTTGATTGACATGTGTGAGTATATTTATATCAGATATATTACCTCAACCTTTCTTTGACATATATGGTGCTTTTCTGTGACTGATGAAGATTCTGTGTAGTATTTTTATTTCTCCAGAAAATTTATTACATTGAAATTACTAAGTTAGAGCTGGTCAGAAAATAGTTGCATTTGTTTCACGGGCATGATGGTTTGTTCTGCTGGTTGTACCTGAAAGAAGCCTTTGTTCACGAAATCAAGATCAACATTTTTCATTTCTCCTGCTGGAACTTTCCATCAAATATGAAATAAGAAATTTTGTGTAACAAGGACTTTTTCTTCCAGTGTGACATTTTGATTTGTAATTGCCAACATTTGAACGTTATTTGAGAAAAGGAGCAGAGATGTTTCCCCCTCCCTCCGACCAGGACCCACCCAGCCCCACAGATGCGCTTAGCAGGATCGGTGTTTCTGACAAAAGAGGCTGTTGAACATTTTGCTTTAAGGTAAAAAGATGTAGTGATTCAGAAGTCTGTAGATATCAATATGCTAATGCACACAGGATTTAAGTTTGGTAGGATTACTTTCTTTTCCTACACAATATTTTAATTATGCTGTAGCTATAATTACTTGAGGTAAAATGGGATTTATAATGCGTTTAAAAGGTCTTTTCCTGCCTTCTTACATTCGCCTAGGCTCTTCAGGTGCTTGGAAAAAAAGGCAAAAATCAAGACAGCTTAGTACATGGATACATTTAATGAAGGCAGTGCGGTCCCATGAGCACGGGGACCACGGGGTCTGGATCCATCGCGTCTAAGCTGTAGAGTAACATGCAGTTAGACAAAAAGATTCAGAGGAACCAGTTAAAACATTGCCATACAAGGCATTTTATTGCTCTTAGATGGATTCCAATTCATCTCAGCCTGAAAAGCTCTTGAGTCTGTACCAGAGGTGAACAAGGGAGCTTTTTACATCAACAGCAGCTTTAAGACTGAAAGTCAATGAGAATATATGATGTGCCAACGCAGAATAGACCACCATCACCACAGTGTATCCAGCTAGCAGGAGCTGCTAGGGCACTGTCATGTAATCAGTGTCACTTTCTTGCAGACAAATTGTGTGAGATTGTTTGTCTCAGGTACCTTTCCATCTCTACCTACTGTGAGCTTCCAAACATTTAATCTCTTATATATTTATTTCAGCTCACCAGCTGTCTTATGGAAGTGCAAACATACACTCAAGCACACGAATACTTGAGTCCACCTTGCTTCTAGCATGGACAGCTCCTGCCGCCCTAAATATTTCCTCTGTTGTAGCACATTGCCCAGTGTTTCCTCTTAAAAGAGTCACTATTCTGAAAAATAGAGGAGCCCAAGCATGCTGCAGCATCACATGTGGCCAATATCTGGGTGCCACGTGCCAGACGGACACCTGGACATGGCATAGTTGAAAGCCATAGGGTAACTGAAGCAGAGAGGTGCATCTTTGAGAAGATGACGGAGAACATCCGTCACTGTGAAGCACAGGCAAGTTGAAAGAAAAAAAACTGGTACTACGGTCAAATAATTCCTCATGGCCTTATAAGATTGGGTCCCAATCCTAGACTGGCTCAAGTCTATGTGAAGTGCAAGTTCTTTGTAGCTCTTCAACTCAATTTCTAAATGTCCATTTTGCGCTGAAGGCTCCCAAATGACCTTCTGAGAAATCTGCCTTCAGTACCTCTTCATGCTTCAGCTACCCAACTTCGAATAAGACTAATGCACTTTCCTTTGCACCCTAGGGTGGCATGAAGAGCCCTAAACCTGACAATAACAAGGTGCAGACAAAACCCTTGCCTCTGGGTTGAAAACCAAGATCTGCTCAGACAACAGGACAGTGCCTCTGACTGATTCGTAGAATTTTTCAATAGTCTTCATTGTTTTGGAGCAAGTGGTGGAGATTTTAACTGCTGCTACAATGGCAATTATAACAATGACGTGTCACTTTTAGATCTACTAGTTAAAATCATGCTAGCTGACACTGGCAATTTCTTGTGCACTAAATTCTAAAAAAGCAACTACAACAAGCTTCTAATTATATACAGATCCTGCTTTGGTGTTGATTATAATTCCCAGTCCTGCAGAGCAGGGTGTAATTATTATTTTCTCCTATGTTGACGGGGGAATAAAATATTAGAAATGTTGACTACATCCCTGTTTATCAGAAAGGAAAAAACAGTGCAACTCCTTAATGCCAAGAATGTGAGCCCACAGCCACAGTTGCAGGGTGCTGAGATTCGGAATGATAGACCTCATTTAAGATGATGCTGCCAGGAGGCAACAGCTGAGACAGCACGATTGCACGGATGGCCATATGTAGTGAGATCTGAGACCCAGAAAACGGTTGCTGTGAAGAAGAAGAAATGAAAGGGATGTTTTTAGAAGCTGAAATGGACCCTTGGAGAATTTGATTTACAGTTTATCAGAGATACTGTAGAGAGGAATGGAAATAACAAAAACCAAAAGTTGGTTTTCATTAAAAGTTTTTAGTTTCTTGCAAGAACGTTTTGATGTCTTGTTAAAAGAAGTCTGTGTCTTTGAGGATTTTTATTTGTCTGGAGAAAATAATACAGTGAGGGAAGCCAGGCTTATTCCATGAACGCCTCTGCCTCATTAAAACTCCTGTCTTTCTCTTGAGAAAGATCATTCTGCTTTGAGTAATGACGATTTGAAGTAATTCTTAGGATCAGGTTTCCATCTAGTAAATGAACTTTGAGCAGCAACTTTGGTCACCAGACCATCCAGAACATGCATCCCAGACATCAGCTGCATTAGTAGCAATAAATGGTGTTTCTGACAAGATTTCCTGACTCCCCAATGGAATAATCCTCAGCCTGTCCTGAATTTTTACACTGAAAAACAGGTCAGAAATGTCCAGCCCTGGCATAGCCCAACTGGAATACTTTCACGTGTGATGCATTTTTGCTTTTTCAGAACCATGTTTCTGATGGTGGATAGTCCTAAGTGGAAAGCAAGCTTTTCTTATCTCTGGCTCTGAAAGAATCAAAGGATTTTCTCCACCAGCCAAATAAAAATCACAAAATCCACAGATCTTTGCATTATTCAATATTTTCCATCTTCAGACTGCAATCACTTATCTCTGCTATTTTAACAAGCATTAAAGAGCCCTTATCCACTGGAGTGGAAAGCTGAAATACTAAGCTATGCATGAGGATAATTTATTGACCTAAAATATCTAGCAAGGTAACCAGGTTTAGATTTCGCTGATTTATTCTTTTGCTTGCTACTTCAAAGAGAAAATTAAGACAAATTATTATTTGTAAAAACAGTAAACTAGGTCATTGCAAATGTCATAGAAGAAGCATTACAGCAAAATATCCACCATTAAACTGCCAGAAGGAATTATGTAGGATAACTTTAGACTTAAGTGGAATGGAGTGTACTTTTAAACTGGACCTCTGGGAATTCGTTTGTACATTTTCAGCGCTTTTACTCAGTGTCATGTGTAGGACTGGGTGGGGTTTTGGGTTAATTATACAGGTGGGGCCATTAGTCTGCTCTGACTGAGCCAAAGGAAAATAACATCTAGGTCTGAGTGGCTGCCTTTGCAGTTAACAGAGAAATGGGAGCAGCCCTGAAGGACAAGAGATGCCTCTCTTTGGAAGTGGATATAGGACAGGGAAGATGAATTCCCCTCTAAGAACATCTTGCTTGTAAAAAACTACAAAGCAAGTCCAGAATGACTGCTTCAGACTTACACTTCAGACTTTGTGGTGAGGCTGATAAGACAAAACAACACAATAACAAGGATTCCAGCTTGAAAGCGGTTGTGAAGTCGGTTACTTTTCTTACTGTTAGCAACTACCTGTCTCTGTGAGGTAAAGCCTACATTCCTACCCTTTTATCTCCTGGGCAGGAGACATTGACGCGTACTGTGGCACATTTCTGTCTTTGGGCCAAATGGCAAACAGAATGGATAATCTTTTAGTTTGTGCCAAAGCTTTTTTTTCCCAGCAGAGACATGATCTCTCCTAGAAGCCTAGATGGTTAGCTACATAGGAAAGAAAGAAATAAAGAGAATACTGCAAAAGACTACAACCCTAATCCAAGAAAACTCAAATAAAATTAATTCAAACCTCAGTATTTTGAAGCCGTTTTTCAGCAGCTCCACTGCCCTCCTTCATAGCCTGGGTGATAACAGCAGATCTAGCGTGGCTGGACCAGGGAGGCCCAGAAACAAAACTCATTGTTGTGCAAAGACACTGCTTCTCTCAGATGAAAGGTAACAAGGGATGGAGCTTGGCTGCACCATAGATGGAAAGATAGAGTCAGAATGAAATTGTTTTGGACACTGTAGAAACAGGAAAATAGATCTGCACTTTGTGGATGGGTAGACTGAGAGACCGTGAGTTGAATGGACAGAGTTGACTTACAAGCAGAGAGCCTGCAGGACAGATCTTTAGCACTCATGGCATTTATTGCTGATCACCACAAGAAGTGATGATGACACTAATTGAAAAAACAACTAACTGTAGTGGGGGAAGCTGTCACACCCAAGGGCACCCTGCATCAGGCTCAATGTGACAGTCAGTGGAGTCTTAGAGCAAGCGATCTACCACAGCACTTTGTTGGCAGTCTCTGGAAGAGGGAGTTGGAGCCGAAGAAGAACTTATTGCAATCAACAACTTGAGAACATCCTTAGCTTTCACTGTGCCCCACGAGCCTTGCTGCCCTCAGCTGTATTTCCCTCCCAGTAAATCCTCTTGTGAGAGCTGTTTTTTTCCCTTTAAACTACAGATCATTCAAGGATCTTTTCTGATACCCAGAAATCTCAAATTGTTACTTTTATTAATGAAAATAGACACTTAACCTTCAGGTGCCTACATTGTCTTGACAACGTTCCAGTCATAAAAATCTCTCACGCAACTTGGGCACTGATGGATTGGAAGCCATAAATCTTGCTGTTATTAGAGCTACAGTTCTCCACGCTCATTGCAGCAAGTACTCACCAGCCATAAATCCTTGTTTCCTTTTCTAAAAGACCCCATTTTGAATGCTTCAGTGAGATCTGGATTATTTTTTTAGCTATTTGGGTGCTTCTTAAGAAAGACATTAGAGGCAGTCTCAGAGAGAAAACGAGTCTCCTGTTGAAGCTTTCAAAGGAATTCCAACATTCCTGAAGCTGCAAGGGAAACAGAGGAAGAATTTTCTACCTTAAAATGTTTTTCCTTGTTCTCTAAACACCAGGTGAACAGAACTGGAGACCAGACATTTAGAGATTGTCGTGGTTCAGCCCCGATCGGGACCAGACCACGCAGTCTCTCTCCCACTCCCCCCACCCTCCAAGAGAACAGGGGGAGAACTGGTAAACAAACAAAACCCACCTGGGTTGAGATTGAAAAAAAAGTAAATTTAACAGCAATGACAAAAAAAAAAAACAAAACAGAGATGGAATACAAATACAGTACAATACCTTACAACAAATCTCCATGCCTAGTTTCTTCCAAGTAACAGGAGACTCCCTTCAGCACTCTCCTCACTGATATACTGAGCATGATGTCAGATGGGGTGGAATAGCCCTTTGGCTAATTTGGGTAAATTAACCCCAGCTGTTAGCTAATTAATTAATTATCCCAGCCATAGGGGCTACCAGCTTCAGTTCTCCACCCAGCTCAGGTGAATATTAACTCTATCTTAGCCAGAACCAGGACAAGATTCATTGCTTATTTTCAAATAACAAACAAACAAACAAACAAGTTTGAGCCAACGTAAAGTGATATTTAGATGCGGAGATGAAAAGGTGAGATTGTCTTCGGATCAGAGTAGAAATATACTCCTGACCAGGATGATACCCAATTGGTCTGTAAAGCAGACTTATTTCTTCCAGTAGCAGTACCAAAAAAGAGTTCATTCAGTTTATGAATTGAGAAATGCACTAATCAGTTCTGAATTCTGGCTTGTTGCACTGAGTAAAAAAAAAAATAAAATGTTTTTAAACCTTTACAAAGGCTGAATGATACTTGCTTCCAACTCCATGTCCCTGAAGAGATACAACACATCCTGGGGTGTTCCCAAGGCCAGAGCTCTGAAATAACTGTGAATAAACCCTTCAAGACACAGATGGCAGAGTTGGAAGGAATGAGCAGCAGTAGCACTGACATCAAGCCGTATATTCAGGTATCCTCCTTAAAGATCTTAATCAGACCTTCAATGAAACCCAGGAGCAATGGCAATGGAAGACCTCCGTCTCCTGTGTGTATTCATACAGCTTTGAAAGTATGGATATTTATGAACACGGATCTACTCACACCTGTGCAAGTTCATGTAGGTGTATTCACACACTGTACGCCTGAAACGTCAGACAACTCAGTGCCAGAGATGTAGGCTCAGCCTTATGAGATGAACCTTGAAACGTGATTCATTGGGACCAAAACTGGGGGAAGAAGAGAAACTCAGTGTCATCTGCTTCCCAAGGTAAGCGTCCCTTGTACAGAAGAAAGAAGAATCCAGCTCTAAGTCTAGGCAAGCACTTGGATGACACAGGTGACATAAATATGGGAAATTTGGCTGCACTATCAACACATTGCATTGTTAAATGGCAACGGATGTGTTTGGGTCTTTGTCAAGTAACTTTGGGATGTCAGCTCTGGTGGACATATGTCCATATTGCGGATACAAGCATGGTGATCTCCAACATCTTCAGTAAGAGGCTCACTGGAGACATCAAGAGCAAAGTCATGCTGTGCCCCAGCAGGTCAGGGTTGATGCATGGCAATAAGGTCAGGACAAGGAGAACAACCAGGGAACCCCCTTACCACTCCCATGAGGACACAATTACAGGGAAGGAAACCACTCACCCAGAAAATTTCAAGTGAAATTTAATTGGAAACATTAATGTCTTCTAAGCTCAAAGTTCTTTCACAGAAACAGACGCACACCCTCAAAATAGCCACTACAAGTATTTTCCTCCTACTCAGCAGAAAAAGGCACCAGGGATAATTTAATGGCTTGAGTCGTTAGTTGCATATTGGTGACAAGGGATGACGCCAAATCCTGAAGCTTGGCGAGGAGACAGAGATCCCATTACAGCTTCTATTACACTTGCAAGACCAGAGTGTGAAAGCTCCTTACTATAGCATTAAAAAGGTTTCTTTTTTTTTGCCAGTGAAAGCTCTCACTGAGTAAAATAACATCTTCAGCTAGTGTATTGCTTTTTTTTTTTTTTTTGAGAAGGAAGGACAATGTATATGCAACCTCCTGGTGCAAGTCACATAGCCAACCAAATGATTCCCTTGCTCCAAGCAACCAGCAGCGCAGCCGCTGCCCTTTGCACCAAGCGTGGTCAGCAGATCTTTCTCGTTCCCGAGGTGCTGGGCCATAGGACAAAGAGATAGTCAGGGGACAGGCCTACAGCGAGCAACAGTGGTGTCCCCAGAACATATGACTGTTGAATAAGTATTGGCTCCTCTGGTTTCTGGTGCTTGAACTTTCAGGTCATTCTTGGGTCTCAGTTTCAAGCTTCCCCTAGCAACCAAGTCAGCGGAAAACTCACTGTTGGAACAAAACCCCAGCATTTCTCACTGATTCCCAAAAGCATTCAGAAAATCAACAATTGTCACAAGGCAATAAAACCGTGAGAGCCAGCAAGGGAAGGCCTGCCGTAGGGTACTGCCTGGAACCCATCGCTGGGGGCTGTTCTCAATGACCGTGCTTTTTCCCCTGCGTGAAAAGCAAGCCCCTCACCTAAGCCATGTCAGATTGACACCCAGGACCCAAATTAAGCCCTTATTCATTGATAAACCAGATTACCAGGCAGGTGGTATCTGAGGAACAACATTCTCTGTTGATAGCATATGTGGAACCGCCTGCGACCCCAGCCATGTTGAGAAGGAAGCAGATTTTCTCTCCAGATGGCAAGCTTTACTTACTCTAATTACAGATATGTCCCCAAACACCTGAACACTCCTCATACACACTGAAACATCACTTTGCAGGCTGGTGAATTGAAGTAAAATTTCTTTAGTTATTTAGCAATTTTTAAAAATAAAAATTTCAGCTCTACTGCCTGCTGCCTTTCTCCAAACAGCCTTTTGTGGTCAGTGTTGTACAGGTCTCCTTGGCCGCAGTGTGGGGCATCTCTGGAATACAAACTTTCAGAAGGAGGGAAATTTTAAATTAATCCCAGCATTAATTAGGAGGGAGATAGAAGTACAGCATTCCAAACTTCCTAATTAAAAACTGCTCATCTCACATGGTCATGAAGCAGTAAAGGCAGGGTCAGGTATTTAGCGGTACCAGTCGATATATCCCCATTGACTTTACAAAGTCAATTTAAGCTGCTTCCACCCAATCTGATGTACTCGGAAATCAGCGATGGAACTCACAATGACTGCCATGGCACTTTGGGTCAGGCCGATAAAAATGATCCATACTTATTAATTCTTACAGTGTTTGGCTGGTCATTAGGAGATTTTCCCCCTTGCCTCTCCCACTTCCCCGTTCAAAGTCCAGAGAGGCAAATTCTACTTTTTCTCAGCACTGGGCTGTTTAAAGGAGCATGTTTCATTTTAATTCATCCCGCTATTGACTATTTCTCTGTCAGGTAACTGCTTTACTCAATTTGCAGGAAAAGTCCAAGGTTTGCTGAAAAAAAAAGCTATCATCTAGGGCTGCATGGTGTCTGATAGAGATACACAGGGAAGAAGGAAATGACTTCCCGTTCGAAAGGATGCTTGAGATGTCGCAGATTTTTTTTCCTTTTTACAAAGTCACAACTAAACTTTGAAATCTTAAGTGTCATGAATCCAGTCAACTCAAACTTTTTCCAGGATGTGGAGCCTCAGGCTGTGATTTCAAACTGAGTGAAATATGTTTTGAATAAATCGGTGGCTGTGAGTTTAAACTGAGGTGATTTTTTTTTTTTTTAATTAGGACAATGATGATTTCATTACATCTCTAAAGGTGCTCTCTGTTATATTTTCCAGAGGTGGAGACAAGTGGAATTCATCAGCCACAGTTCCCAGCCACTCTGGCAGCTCTGAAGACGATAGACACAAAAAGCCAATATCTGAAGGGTATCCAAAAGAGATAAAAATAAAGGATTTTTTTTTTTTTGATAACCCAGCGCATGCACATACCGCTCTGCATGTCTAATGCCAGGCGTTACTTTGTGGTGACTTGAAATCCAGCAGCAGTTTTTATTGACTGAACATATGCCAGAAAATCATTTCGCAGATGTCAATGAGCTTGAAAGAGAAAATGAAAAATTCATCCCGGGAAAGAGACAAATGAGCTTAACTCATTTCTTCTCCCAAAGTTAACAAGTGTTTAAAGGATTTTGTTCACCACTGCCAGTATTAAATCTGCACAATGTGCTGTAATGCCAATGTACCCTCTTGCAAAGCCATTTACGATTATGGGACCTCTCTTGGAGTTCAGTGAAGTGCTTGGTCAGAAAGTGGTCAAGTGCAGAACTCAAAATCACTTTCATGCATGAAGCAATTACAGTAAAAACAAAGTGAGGATACAAATTCTGCTGAAATGGAATATTTGCAGCATTCCTTTTAAATCAAAATGTTCATTTCAGGCTTAAAAGGATTTTTCTGTGAAGCATTTTGGAAATGAAATACGATTTCAAGCCCAGATCAGGGTCCTCTTGGTGTCCAGGTATGTGAGACAAATCCTTCCCTCTTCCTCTTCATTTCCAGTGAAAGCTTCACAATGATTTAAGAAAAAAGTTTCATTGTGTATGAAGCAAAATTTAATTTCATAGAAAATGTTGATTTTCGTGTTTTCTTGTCTGGTCTCAGTGGGAAAAGTATTTGATCTCTCTAACAAAAACTATTTCTACATTCAACAAGGATCTTGAGTGTAAACCATTTCTGTTCTATGATTGGTCGTGTAGGGCCAATGGGTTTTACCTTTGTAGGGCAGTTCCACTTCATGTATCTAGTCCTGCCCTCCCAGACCAAAGGTGGCTTGACTATAATGAGTTTTTCAAAATATTACTCTTGAGCTTCACTAAGGCAGAAAACTGAATTATTAGGGTCAAGTACAGTGCAGTTCATTATCCATCCCTGCTCTGCTCTGGCCTTCATGATGCTAAAGAGTGACAGCAAAAATGGATTGGCCTCGTGACAAATTTAAAGTGATAATAGTGTTGCTGATTTTAGGGCTGATGACATTTTCTACTTGAGCCTGACTGGCCTGATTGGAAAGCAGCACTATTAGCGATGGCCCACAACCAGCAGATGCACGAGATCATTTGATGCTAGAAGAAATACAGTTTTTCCATACCGTCACCACCTATGTTTGTCTACAGGCAAATTATTTACTATCTCTGAGCTTCACCTGAAGTATTTCTAGGAAGTTGGGAATTATCTAACCTTGACAAATCATAGAATCGTTAGAGTTGGAAGGGACCTTCAAGGGTCATCTAGTCCAACCCCCCCTGCAGAATCTTCAACCAGATCAGGTTGCTCAGAGCCCCATCCAACTTGGCCTTGAATGTTTCCAGGGAATGTTTCCTGACCAGTTCTCCCCTTTGGATGGGCTGTTTGCTCACTAACCCACCAGATGAAGGGCTCTCCCTCGCTCCGGTTTGGCAATTGCTTTGCTGCAGCTTAAAGCAGCAGCTAAACTCAAAAAGCCACCAGAGGACACAAGCACTGGAAACCTGGTTCATGAAGAGCACCCAGCTCCCAGGGGGCAAAACCCAGGAGCTACTTTCACAGTTCTCCAGCAGTGGGTGAGGCCATGGGCTGAAGATCCCTGGTCCTGGCCAGTCCCATACCCACATGGCAGCTCAGCTTTATTCACCATCCAGTTCAGTCACTGGGCAAAATCCGAAAGACTTTGAGATTTGGCCCAAGTGCATCTTTGCACCTCTTTTGCATGAAAGCCTGCTGGAAAACACCCTGATGTCTCCACGCTTGTTGCACCAACACGGGATGTGGACCAGACAAGCGGCATCCCTGCCTCTCCCAGGCCACATGCAGCCTCTGGCCCGGCTGAGTTTGGCATCGGGAAGCAAGCTGCCCCCCTTGCCCACTGGCTTTCCAATGCTCATTACTACCTCTGCCAAGCATCGCTCCCTGCTCTTGCTTGCCATAACAACCATTTCCAGGCAGTTGTGCATCCTGGAAGCACAAGTCCCAGCGCTTTAAATCAGCCTAAACAGTTTCACAGACAAAACATCTTGTCAGCATCTACACAATCTCTCCTGATTGAACCAGTGATGGATGTGACAAATCAAAAACAGAGTGCTTATAGTTTTTCTGTGCTTGCTAAAGCTCTTTGGAGGGACTGGGAAGCAGCTTAGGGAAGCTCAGGGCAGGGGACCCTTGCTTTGCTGACATCAAAAGCACATTCAGAAGACATCCTGTGATTACTTGCTTGCATTAAAACACAAATTGTTACTTATCCTCCCATCTACTGGTGCAGCCCTCACAGTTTCTCTAAATAGCTCCGCAGATGATTTGGAGAGGGCTGCAGCGCTTGGCAGAGGTTTGGGGTAGTCGGGTTTGCAGGTGTTTGCATTATATTTTACCAGATATTTGCTCTGTCTGGTTCTCCCGATTTCTGGGACAGAGTGAAAAGACAAGTCTGGGACAAGAAGATCTCCAGGGATAAACATCGGGGTTTGCATCCTGTAAAGGTTAGGACATCTGGAGCCAGAAACGTTGCAGGGAGGATTTTGCTGGGAGAACTGATGTCAGCACTGCAGAGACTCAGCCAGCTGCTTGCGGGGAGCGGAGGGATGGGCAGCTCTCCAGCGAGGGCTTGAGGACCAGCAGAGGAGAAGGGATGCTGTAGGGGTTTGCTGGGCAAGCAGCACGCTAGCCTTACCCCTCTTTCCTGCTCACAGCTCGATGTGCTCGTGCATTTGCAGGTGCGTGTGTATATTCGTATGTCTGCATTTATCTGGGTAAGTACTGAGCTCTCTGCCCCTGCAGAAACCCTGCTCTAACTGAGCTAGATAGCTATCCGCAAAATAGTGACATTTTGCTTTAAAGTAAGGAGTTTTCAATGAAAGAACATGAGTACCTTTCATTTACTGGCTGGCTTTTCAGCCTTTTCAGTCACACTTGCAGCCGTTCCTCTGCAGCTCAGAGCCCAGAGCCGTGCTTTGTAATGACATCAGCGCACACGTTCACATTTCATCGGAAGAGCTGAAGCTTTAAGGAAACATTAAGTTTTGCAAGATTCATAATAAAATCCCTAGAGCTGGCAAACGCATAATCTGCAGTGTACATTTCCAGCCCTTTTCCCTGGCAAAACAGCTGTCAAGCCAATAACTCACTGCCAAAGCTAAAGTTTGTCCAGATTATTTAGCAAATACCCACAAGTACTTCAGGAGAGAATCCACAAACAAGTCACTAATCCAAAAAAGCTGAATTCAAAAGGATGCCTGCAAGTTTGCTATTCCTGGCATGCTTACAGCATAGAGATATAAGTAATTCCGGCGGTAGGATTAAACACAATTTGTGCTTTCAGTCATGCGATAGAAAGTGTATTAGGTCTGGGAGAAAAGCAACATGATGGAGTTTTTTTTCCATTTTAATAGCATGGGACTTTCACCTCATGTTTTACCCTGACTCTTTTAGTACAGGGCATCCTTCCTGCCGACCCCTTCCACCCCAGGAATGTTGCACATGCCGGAATGGGGGAGAAAAATGCTGTTTGCATCATGGGACAAGATGCTGTTGTAAATAACTTCTGAGGAGCTGAATCGCAGGGGAGCCCGGGGAGTGGGGCCACAGCGTTGTACCTGTTGCATGGCCCATTATATATTGCATTAATACGTTATTAATATGCACTTCCCCAAGGCATCCCTGTATTTTCTCATGAAAGATTAAAGAGAAGGCAATTTCTTCTAATCACACGATTTTTCTAGATTGCTGTCTCACATTTGCTGAAGGGGAAAGAGGGGACGGCCTCTTCCCGCTCCGAACATCCCAGGGATGGGGTTCATTTCCTAGCAAAAACCACACTGAGCCTTCCCGTCATCGCTCTTGGCGACTCTTACTGGGAGAAATCAAGGCAGCTGTCTTCTGCAGCAGAATCCCCCCAGATGATCATGGGACAACCATGCTCCCTATTTCCACAGCTTCCTGAAATACTAGGTGGTAATGACAAATACCCTCAGTTTTTCCCCATCTTAATATCAGAGATGTGTTCTCCTTTGGTTCTATGTCGGGCAGTTGGAGGGGTGTTCCCAAAGACTCACGAAGGGCACACTGCTGATCTGAAGAGGCACCAAGCTCCCTGTTTCCAGGTGGTGCTGCAAATGACAACAGACTGTGGGAACCAGTTTGTTGCTCACAACGAAAAAAGCAGCTTATGTGTGGTGGAGAGAAACACAAGCATCATCCGGGAGGGAGAATGTTTAGTGACATCTCTGCGGTTATCATCAATGTTCATTTACAGCAAGTATCATTTGCAAAAGACCTAGATAAATATTCTGTAGTTCCAGCCCATTCTATATTGAAGCAGGGGAAATGAAATTGCTCCTTTTTGCACATACCACAGATGTCTGAGCAGAATTGAAAGCAAATTGCACCCTAACACCTCTAAAGAGGAGTCTCAGCCACCTCTACTAGCTCATTCTGGAGACTACACACACAGCCCAGACAGGAACATGGTGCTGCAGAGTAAAACAACAGTCTGAACTGGAGAACCTGAACAAGAACCAGATACACCTGCAACCATCAGTCAAATCTTGCAGCCACTAGTCAAATATCACCACCTAGAAGCAACACAGGAGGTGTCTTATGGGAGACCAGTTTCTCCAATGCACACTGCACCTGAAGCACACACATTATAACACCATCAACCCAATGATTACAATGCAGGAGATCTACTACAATCCTTGAAATGAGGACCAGAGGGATGCGCTCAGGAGTATTCTAGTGTCTGCAATTTGGAGACCATGAGGGCCAGAAAAAAAAAAATTATGCTGAGGAGCTGTGTTTGGGAAAAGTTTTCAAATGAAGATTTAAGTCTGTTGTGCAGTAGTTGAGTCTTCTGGAAGCTGATGGAGGAGGTCTCGCTTTTGATATTGTATTTTTTTTAGGTATTTTTTAACCTAGAGATGACCACTGTTTCAGGGATCAGGGAAAGAAGACATCCAAAGGCTGTCTGAAATCCAAAATTGAGTCTACTGTTCTCTCCTTAAAACACAGACCGTGAAATGATTCTTCACAGGACCATGAGGTATTCAGTGTTGTGGACGCTCTCTCTCATGCAGTCACTCCTGAACTACTGTCCTCTTCTTGTGGGCAACGACTGAGTAGGTGGCACCTCCTGGGCAATGCCTATGGTAGAAATAGTCATAGGGACATCCCTCTTTGGGATGGCTGGTCCAAGCTTGGGATGGTGACAAGTATCGGGTTCAATGCTTCTCCTTCTCCCTGTATGGCCACACCACATAACTGTGGTGTTTGGTGATTGATGTTACTCCCATCCAGTGGCAGCTGTGGAGAAAGGAAACACATGACACTGACATAATCCTTGCTCCTCCCATGCCAACATCCCATTCTGCCTGGTTTGAGGGATATCCATAGTTAAAGGGTCATGATCTCCTTTCCCTTTGGCATAAAGAGCTTTAGTACTCTTCCCTTCCACCTCTTCTACATCACCGCCCCCTTTCCCTCCAGAGCAAACAACATTCCAAAGATTCAAGCTGCTCTTGTTAGTGCTTTGACACTACCACAGTGTCCTGGTCTAACACATCAAGGACAGACTGCAACTGCGTCCCTGAGACGCATCATCGAGAGAATGTCAACCACATCAAGACTTAACTCCTCCTAGGAGATACGTTACCGCATGCACTCTGCCTTTCACCTCCTCAGTGGGCGTCAGGACCTCACTTATGGACCTCAAGCTGCAGAATAGCTGAACCTTCAGAAGGAAGTGGAGAGGTTGGCTGCCTACTGGCTCTAGCATTTGCTGAGGGGGTATTTGGCTGTTCCTGCCAGAAGCAAAAGCTGCTCTGCATGGACCTGTTAAAAAAGAGTAAGTCTGGCTGTAAATAGGCATTTAACTATGATCGCACTGCTTACAAATGTAATTGAGGAGAGGTGACTTCTCACCAACACACATGCAGAAAGAACTATCCTAATGTAAATCCAAAAGAGATAAAACTTATTCCAAATAAATTATATTCCCTGAGTGAACACAACAAGATAATGAAGCTCTAACAGCGTGTACTAGAACAATCCAAACCAGTATTACTTCAATGAGAAGGTCCTTCCAAAAAAGCTCAGAATAGAGCCTGCTGGCCATCTTTGAGGCAGCAGGTCATATCCTCCACTGTTGGAGTTACTTCAACAAAGCTGAGAAAGACCTGTTGTGACACCCCTTGAAAGGTTTCCAAGGTCCCACCACCTGTGCTTGTCGTCACTATGATATCAGGGAGGAGGAGAGCAGTATGAACTCTCGTGGTTAGTCAGCCACGATCAGTGTTTGGCCAATTGAAACAATTGTGGCTGAGAAGGTGTCGTCATTTTTCTAGAGCTCATTAGCTTCAGATGATGTAAAGCTGCCTTCCTGTTCTTCCTGGCAGCTTGCTGATGTCATCCAGTTTGTCACAGGTCTCAAAAAGAGTGGAAGGCTCCGAAATGTGCCCAGAGCCCTGAGGCATCCTTCAGAGGTTCATATGGTTGTGGACATCGAGATGAACAGTGCCGAGAGTAGTGTTGTCTCAAGAACATAATATCCCATCCATCACCTCACCTGGAAACACGACACTGGTGGCAAGTCAGATGGGTCCCAGGCTAAAGAGCTGGAAGTGGGTGAACTGATGCAGACTAGATTGGTCATGGCAGAAGATATAAATGTTGGCTTAAGTGTGGCATGTTTGTCACCTTCCTTTGCCTTTAGTAATCACAATAGGTATGAATCCCTTTGCCCTCCTCAGTCAGTCTTTCTTTGGGCAGACTCTGAGCTGCTTACCCTAAACCAAAATCTTGTCATAGCCAGTGACATGGGTAAGTGACTTTAATATCTACTCATGTTTGTTACAGACAATGGTCTCAATGACTGGTCACCAGAACTGACACAATATGACTATTGTCCAGCCAGCTGCACCCACTGTGGCCACCATGAAGCTCCCCAACCTGTGACACTATAGGGATCCTGCCTCAGATTTTAACTGCAATCACAACCATGTGGCATAGCTCCTCTCTCTGCACCCCTCATGTCACTCAGGTAAATCAGAAGGAGTGGAGGTGGTAGCTAAAGTGCTTCTTTCCCCATGGGACACAGAGGCCATGTTCCTACCAAACATTATGCTCCCAACAGAAGCACCTCTGAGGTTCAATTTGTCCTCTCAGATCTTGCACACAATGTCTATAGGCTCTGGGCCAACTCTGTTCTTCACGATGCTTCAAAGTAGCTGATGCTGTGCATTGCCTCTGTCATTGATGCCAGTTCATCATCTACAGGTAACCAAATGAGAGATTTTCCCATGCAACCACTCCCTGGACTCAGATTCTTCCTACATGCCAGCTGTGAAGCAAACATTTCTATTTTTAGCTTCGAGGTGTTGGCAAGAAACGCGGTGTACGGATCTGCATTACAAACAGGTAATAGCCCAGCCCCTAATTCTGGCCCTTCGTTTCATTTTGCCTATATTAAGAATTGCAAAGCTTAGTGCTTAATCTAATGCCCTAACTGCCTGTCAAGCACTCTCCAACTGCAAATAAGATGGAGCAATAGGTAAGTTTTTTCATGAGAAAGCGCATGAGGGATTGAGAAAGCTTTATGTGGGCTGTGTTCAATAATGTCTGTGTTTAAAGTCTGGAGCACTTACTGTATCAATTTTCTCCTTTCTCCTATTCTGAATTTTATTTTCACATCGGGAAAAAATTTTTTTCGAAGTCACAGAGAGGTTATGTTTTAAGATGTTTGCAGTGCATAGCTTCAGGCTAGGTTAAAATTCCCTTCATGATCATAGCTCGCCTTGACTGGGATTCATTTCTTCTGCTACCTTTATCTTACACCTTCCTGAATCCTTTTAGAGTCATGATGGTGCTAACATGGCATGACATCAAGGACAGAAGAGACTTCCCCCCCCCCCCTCCTTTTTTTTTTTTTTTTAAAAACCTACAATAGTGGTTTGTTGTTTGTTGTCTCTTTTTGTCTTCCTCCCTCTGCTTTCTCATGGCTTCCAGTTGACAGAAATGAACTGCTTACGTCTGCTGTCAGGATACTGTAAAAAAATGCAGCAATTATCTTTATTCTAGAGGAAACTGCGTGTGTTCTCTGTGTATGAGAAAACCCATTGCTTTTTTCCAGTATAACTGGTTCCTTTGCACTGGTTTACTACACACCACTTTGGTCATCTTTCAAGTTATAACCCCAAAATGAAGCAAAAGCACCAGACCACCCCTTTTGTGGGATGCAAACCCAAAGACCTGACTCTATTCAGGAATTAAAGGCTTGTGGCATTGCGCTGTCTGAAAACTGTAAATGAGAAGGAAACATATTGAGCCTTCCTCCATGGTGCCTGCAGCTCCAACCCAACCTTCATCTCCCATGACAAACTGCTTTGATTACAGAGCCACAGTCTGCCTGGGTGCTGAAATACCTTTGGAGAGGAGAAAGATGCTGTGCACTAATAAATAGTAATAAGTGATGATCCTATCTGAGGAGTTGCAGGGAGGTAGAGCTGTGAATTCAATGAACAATGGTGCAAATTTCATGCCAAGGGCATGAAACAGTCTACAAGTAAATTAATGACCACAGAAAGGCCAGGGCCTTTCATGGGACACCCAGGGATACACTTTGGCTTCTATCTGGATTTAAGACCTTGACTTAAGAGACCTTCTCTCCACTGTCATGCTTATAACAGGGGTGGATGACTGTATTTGCAAGGACAGAATATAGCACAGATAAATTGCTCTTATATGAACTAAGGCCTTGAAGCAAAATCACTGGATGATAGGCTGTCATGGCCACACTCCCACAGCAACACCAACACTTCATCCATCTTCCCTCTTTGCCCACACCTCTGAGTTACTATCTTCTTGGATTTTTGGGTCCCCTCCAAACTCTGGTGGGTGTGAGAGACATCTAACATGTCTCTTTAGTTGCTGTCCCAGATTTCATCCCTCTAGCTTTGTGTAGACACAGTTACACAGTTCCAAGTGATTTATATGCTTAAGAATTCTCCTAACTTTTTCTTTAAGATTATTCTTCCCTCCCATCGCCTTTGGCTTTGGCCAGCCTGTCCCAGGAGCAACCAGCTGCATGCAGAGGAAATGCTGGGTCAATAATTATTGATTCATGGGCAAACAAAACAATCCCTACCAGCAAAATGGTCATTTTGCTCCCCTATCTTGTGTGGCCATTGCTGAGGATTTACTGCTCCTGCCAGGGCAGTGTACTCTGGGCCTTGCCAGAGGAAAAGGAACCTAAGGAAGGTCAAGGGAAAGCCATTTCTTGTTCGTATGACCAGAATTTCTCAGTATGCAAGTGCATTAATATTTTTCAATCCTTATTTGAAATGCTTTGCTTTGGTTTACCTTTGCCTTTTTCCTGGTTCCACAACAAGAGATGTCCTACACTTGTCCCTAGGCCAGTGATTACCCCTGTTTCTTCCTCCTTTCTTTTCTAACTGGTGTTCCTATCACATAACAGAAATAACAAATGCAAGCACAGTGGTAAAATACAAATGAAAAGGATAATGTGATTTCTGATTTCAGTGATAGTCGCCAAGACTATATTGGTAATATTATGATGTTTTATATCTCAATTGTTATGCAGCTACCATCACCTCTGGTGTTGAATATTATCCCACTCCTGTAGTACAGGAGGGAATTTATATCCAGGTCTGTGCTACCACAGCAATTTACAGGGTGTACACACACTGCCCTCGAGTTACTTGCACTCTGCATCCTCTGGTAAATTCAGTGAGTGAATAAAAAAACACACAGGAAAATCAAGGTACTTGATTCCCCTACACGATGCATCTATGCTGTGCTCCAAAATAAAAGCAGAGAGGAGCTTTCTTAACTTTTCTGGAATTCAATATAATGTCTCTATCTTTAATGCTTTCTCTCCCACGAGAAAAAAAAAAAAAAAAAAAAATCCTATTAGCAGATTCCCTTTTCCTTGACATGCTCATGTTCTGTCATGCTCCTTGTGCTCCACTGAGCCTAGAAGCAAAACTGTAACCAGCTGATGCTGTGTCAGTGACGCCAGTACCACCAGCATGAAGATGATGGTAAAGAGCAAAGCAAGCATCCGCGCATTTTGAGATGGGCTGCTACGCAATGCCTGTGATTTCCCAGGATGAAGACAACTGAATCTGCACTGCAGCTGTATTGTAACCTGTAAACTGCAGGACAGGGTCCAAATGATGCCAGTTAAACGCCAAGAGATTGCGTGAGCATACAGGAAGAGCTGAACACACCAACAAATCCCACTGAAATTGAGTTAACAACTACAGAGCCCAAGGGCTGATGAGACCTGGGTGTATTTGAACCAAAACAGCTTAGTGTGGGCAACACAGATGGCCACTTGGTAGCTGACTGTGGCTAACCGTCCTGGTTAACCAGTAAGAATTGTGTCTGAAGTACTGGGGGTCACCTGCAGCACAATCTCCTCTCCTGGACAGTCTCTGCTTTGGTGCAGAAATGGCTTAAAAGAGAGAAAAGTCACAGCAAAAGTAGACTCTATTCTCCAGATTTCCCAGCTTGGTGATCAATGAGCTTAAACAGGACTGAGACACAAACAGATGTGCTCCCTGAACCTTCTCTGTGGGACGTGATCACCACAGCTGTACAAGAAAGAAAGAAAGAAAATCTAAACCTTAGACATATATGGTCTAAGGAAGGAACAAACATCCCCATTTGTGAACATGTGAATTGGGAAATGATTACACAGTGCAAGAGAAAAATTACAGTAGTAGCCAGTGAGGAAGACTTCTCTTAATCGTCCCCTATTAGCTCAGTGAATCGGAAAATCATGGCAAGTCTGCCAGAGAATATACTGCCCAAACCTCATATCAACTGCTGAGCTACATAATATTTAGCTGCTTGGACAGGAAAATGCATTGCTTCCCATAAACCATGCCTCCTAGAGAATTACAGTCTCTTATTTGTCATGCCAACATGGGTGTGTGGGGGAAGAGGATCAGAAATAAATGCTACAAATGCTCTCTGTTGTGAGTAGGGAGTTAGTTTATCTCTTCAGTCCAGAACATAAAACCCACAGCTGCAAGTGGAAACAAGGGTTATTTACAGCACATCTTTTTTGATGAAAGCCTCCTAGGAGGAGTGAGGAAGGTGTTTCTTCTTCATCACAAGTCCGAACCTTGCCTTGTGTGGACATGGGAGGAATAAAAAGTGCAAGATACTTGAAGGGAGAGGAAAAATAGTGTTTTCCTATGAGCTGTCTTCCCAGGGCCACACTGAGGAATCTGCAGTGCTTTTCATTATGGTGCCATGGAGCCCTCAAGGAATACAACCAGGAAAATGAATTCCTCCATGGCTCCAGAGCCAGAGGACTACCTGAGGTTGAGGAGCCACCAGCAGTTCAGGAGAGGAGCCTTCCAAGCGCTTGGACCGAGCTCCAACACCTACCTGCTCCCCTCACGTACGCCCGTGTGTCCATCTTAGCCAAGTGTTTATCTCCGCATTGCAAGCCGCAGCAGTTCCTTTGGTTGTGTGCTCCCATGGTAGCTCATAACCTGGGGCTTTCGCAGTGGTTAAACCATCAGGCTGGGATTCAAGGAACAGTTTGCTTTATCACAGATGTGTTGCAGAGCCAAAAGAAATCTCTCTTTTGTACTTTCCCCACTGATAAAAATAAAATAAATTAGCTCTTGGGAAGAAGGAAGGTTTATGGTCCAGAGCTCATGTTCACATTCATCCTACTTTAATAATGACAATAAAGATTCAGAGTTTGCTTCTTACGCTGACTAGTCTGCTTTCACAAATGCTTTTCGCTAGAGAAGCCATGAATGGAGCCTGGATTTTCTAACACCTTGTCGTGTCTCACCACTAGAAGAAACCAACTGTGGGAGTTGGTCTGTGGGCAGGATGAATAGTGCTGGTGTGCAAGAAGGAAGCTTTTGGCAATTGCTCTTGACTTTATGGGTATTCTTGTTTGGGCTTTCTGCCTGGGCATCTTCAAGAGCAGTCACAGTTCCTCCTTGCACTGCGTCCATGTGGTTGCAGACACAACCACTGCCCAACTAATTGTGGTATGAGAGGTCCCAGGATTGAAAAGGCTCCCGAGCCCTGCCACCTCGCAACAGTGCCTTCCATCCAGGAGCAAACTCACCCAGCCTGTACTCGTGTGCAGCTGGGATCAGGATCTGCTCACCTGAAAAATCCACTCTTTGGAAAAAAAAAGAGCCTGTTTCCTACACAGGGATACAGCCTGAAAAAGGATGGTTCATGGGAAAGCAGTTCATTGTGTCTTTACATTCATGAGGGGGGAAACACGATCCTGTACCTCATGGCAAATTACTCTAAAACTAGCTGAAGCATACTCAAAACAAGTTTTTTTTCGTTTAATATGCAAGATGGTAGGAGAGAAGCTGTTTTAACTTTGCAAGAGCTAAAAGAATGTCTTTAGTAATGCTCCCATGAGAGCATCTTGGTTTCTAAAAATCTTTTCCAGAAAGCACCTGCCTTTAAAGAATGACTTCAGAAATGCTATTCTTAAATGTAAAGAATTGAGCTTTGTGGATGGTGTGGGACTTGTAAGGGTAGTTCACAAAGCTGGTGAAGGAGTGAGATTTGGGGAATACACACAAAGGTGCCGTCGCTCTGCAGTCTTTGGATGGAGCAGGCTATTTTTGCAGATTTCCCCCACCAGCCTGGTAATACGCAGCAATAAATTCTAGCAGGAGGATCTGGAGATCCCCAGTCATCTCAACACAAGACTTAAGACTTCTTGCTCCCAAGCCACATCACGAAGCAGGGGAGGAAAAGGGGAAAGCTGTCCACTGTGGAACCAGCTCTTGGCTTCTTTCTGTCCTAATTTACCATCTCAGGGAACAATTTACGGAGTGGGTTTGATGTTAATGGGTGGTTGCATCCTGCTACTCTCCAGGAAGCTTCTCTTTTCTGCAGCCCCATGCTGGGTTTTCAGAGCTACTGAAGAGAATGGAGGATGCACCCTCCTCCATGCAAGGGAGGGAATAAGAAGAGCTGATGCTGACGCACCACATCTACCGATGCTTTCAACTGCTTTTACAGCACAAATGCACCGGGGTAAGTGTGAGACTCAGACCCCAGAGCTCGTCCCTCACTCCTTCCATAGTTTTGGCCCTTTCTCCTGTATAGGCTGTGAAACCTCAGGACCTCCCAAGCCCAGAGCATGGATGCTGGAGCAGAAGAGAGCCCCAGGCACTGCCGGTTTCCTCAGGAGGGCTTGGGAAAGCAGAGATGCATGGGTGGGCATGAGTCCCTGCTACAGCCCACATCCCTCTCTGATGAACCTGGCACAATTCCTATCACAGATGGTGGCACCAGGAGTAAGCAAACTAGAGAGAGTTCTAGGGCCATTTTACTACATCCCTTGAAGGAGATATTTGGAACATCTGCTGGGCTATCTGAGCCCAAACCTGTCATGATCTGGCTAAGAAAGTTTTCATGGCTCCTTAAACAACCCTCCTCATCCTCCTGCTGGAAGCCATCATGGCATGGGAGGCGCCCACTGCCTCTCAACACTTCACACTCCTGTCTTGTTGCTAGTTTTTCCTTAGGCTTACCCCGGGGTCACGTCTTGCCCAATGAACAGAGATAGCAGCAGCCCTGCAGAGAGCAGAGCGTTCCATGGGTCTCACCCTCAGAGGCAGCCCTCACCGCTGTGGCGTTTGTGACCACATCTTAACCCAAACCTGCTTCACAGAATTTTCCTGTAGCTGAATCAGGCCACGTGAGCTCATGGAGTTTTTTCCAGGGAGGTAAAATAGCTGCCTGCCTCCCCAAATTTATCTCTGCTCCATTTACTCAGGGTCTCCAAAGTTCAGCAAAATCCCTCAGCTCTTCTGGAATCAAACATCCAGGGACAAAACTAAGCAAAATAAATTCCTCCTGTCCCAGGCTGTCACTCTGAGTGGTTTACACCAACAAGGAAGGCATTAGTCACTAATACCACAGGTCTATATGTGTGTTTGTGTATTTTATGGAATGTTTTTCCTCTGTGTGTGCCGTGGGGACTGTGTACCAGGAGGCTCAGGCAGCTACAAGGAGGGTCTTTCGAAATGTCTGGAGACTCCTTCTCCACCTACATATGCTAACACAGACACAGACACACACCCCACCTCACCACTTCTCTCCAGCTTCTGCCTGGGTCTCATAGATTGATATATATTGATATATAACAGAAAGATAATTCTCATCATTTTCCCTGAGGTGATAAACACCACGACTGGGAACACATAGTATGTACAGGAGCATAGACAATACAACAACCACTGCAACATCATGACCAATAACTATCAACCAATACAATAAGCGTGTATAAACAAATTTGTTTCAGGTGAAAAAAAAA
>WHYT01015016.1:40628-191935 GCA_009806455.1 Tetrax tetrax
AAGGAAGGTTTATGGTCCAGAGCTCATGTTCACATTCATCCTACTTTAATAATGACAATAAAGATTCAGAGTTTGCTTCTTACGCTGACTAGTCTGCTTTCACAAATGCTTTTCGCTAGAGAAGCCGTGAATGGAGCCTGGATTTTCTAACACCTTGTCATGTCTCACCACTAGAAGAAACCAACTGTGGGAGTTGGTCTGTGGGCAGGATGAATAGTGCTGGTGTGCAAGAAGGAAGCTTTTGGCAATTGCTCTTGACTTTATGGGTATTCTTGTTTGGGCTTCCTGCCTGGGCATCTTCAAGAGCAGTCACAGTTCCTCCTTGCACTGCGTCCATGTGGTTGCAGAGACAACCACTGCCCAACTAATTGTGGTATGAGAGGTCCCAGGATTGAAAAGGCTCCCGAGCCCTGCCACCTCGCAACAGTGCCTTCCATCCAGGAGCAAACTCACCCAGCCTGTACTCGTGTGCAGCTGGGATCAGGATCTGCTCACCTGAAAAGTCCACGCTTTGAAAAAAAAGAGCCTGTTTCCTACACAGGGATACAGCCTGAAAAAGAATGGTTCATGGGAAAGCAGTTCATTGTGTCTTTACATTCATGAGGGGAGAAACACAATCCCGTACCTCATGGCAAATTACTCTAAAACTAGCTGAAGCATACTCAAAACAAGTTTTTTTCCTTTTTTTTTAATATGCAAGATGGTAGGAGAGAAGCTGTTTTAACTTTGCAAGAGCTAAAAGAATGTCTTTAGTAATGCTCCCATGAGAGCATCTTGGTTTCTAAAAATCTTTTCCAGAAAGCACCTGTCTTTAAAGAATGACTTCAGAAATGCTATTCTTAAATGTAAAGAATTGAGCTTTGTGGATGGTGTGGGACTTGTAAAGGTAGTTCACAAAGCTGGTGAAGGAGTGAGATTTGGGGAATACACACAAAGGTGCCATCGCTCTGCAGTCTTTGGATGGAGCAGGCTATTTTTGCAGATTTCCCCCACCAGCCTGGTAATACGCAGCAATAAATTCTAGCAGGAGGATCTGGAGATCCCCAGTCATCTCAACACAAGACTTAAGACTTCTTGTTCCCAAGCCACATCACGAAGCAGGGGAGGAGAAGGGGAAAGCTGTCCACTGTGGAACCAGCTCTTGGCTTCTTTCTGTCCTAATTTACCATCTCAGGGAACTATTTATGGAGTGGGTTTGATGTTAATGGGTGGTTGCATCCTGCTACTCTCCAGGAAGCTTCTCTTTTCTGCAGCCCCATGCTGGGTTTTCAGAGCTACTGAGGAGGAGAATGGAGGATACACCCTCCTCCATGCAAGGAAGGGAATAAGAAGAGTTGATGCTGACCCACCACATCTACTGATGCTTTCAACTGCTTTTACAGCACAAATGCACCGGGGTAAGTGTGAGACTCAGACCCCAGAGCTCGTCCCTCACTCCTCCCATAGTTTTGGCCCTTTCTCCTGTATAGGCTGTGAAACCTCAGGACCTCCCGAGCCCAAAGCATGGATGCTGGAGCAGAAGAGAGCCCCAGGCACTGCCGGTTTCCCCAGGAGGGCTTGGGAAAGCAGAGATGCATGGGTGGGCATGAGTCCCTGCTGCAGCCCACATCCCTCTCTGATGAACCTGGCACAATTCCTATCACAGGAGGTGGGCACCAGGAGTAAGCAAATTAGAGAGAGTTCTAGGGCCATTTTACTGCATCCCTTGAAGGGGATATCTGGAACATCTGCTGGGCTATCTGAGCCCAAATCTGTCATGAAGAAAGTCTTCATGGCTCCTTAAACAACCCTCCTCATCCTCCTGCTGGAAGCCATCATGGCATGGGAGGTGCCCACTGCCTCTCAACACTTCACACTCCTGCGTTGTTGCTAGTTTTTCCTTAGGCTTACCTCGGGGCCACGTCTTGCCCAATGAACAGAGATAGCAGCAGCCCTGCAGAGAGCAGAGCGTTCCATGGGTCTCACCCTCAGAGGCAGCCCTCACAGCTGTAGCGTTTGTGACCACATCTTAACCCAAACCTGCTTCACAGAATTTTCCTGTAGCTGAATCAGGCCACGTGAGCTCATGGAGTTTTTTCCAGGGAGGTAAAATAGCTGCCTGCCTCCCCAAATTTATCTCTGCTCCATTTACTCAGGGTGTCCAAAGTTCAGCAAAATCCCTCAGCTCTTCTGGAATCAAACATCCAGGGACAAAACTAAGCAAAATAAATTCCTCCTGTCCCAGGCTGTCACTCCGAGTGGTTTACACCAACAAGGAAGGCATTAGTCACTAATACTACAGGTCTATATGTGTGTTTGTGTATTTTATGGAATGTTTTTCCTCTGTATGTGCTGTGGGGGCTGTGTACCAGGAGGCTCAGGCAGCTGCAAGGAGGGTCTTTTGAAATGTCTGGAGAGCCCTTCTCTACCTACGTATGCTAACACAAACACAGACACACACCCTACCTCACCACTTCTCTCCAGCTTCTGCCTGGGTCTCATAGATTGATATGGTGTAGCATAACAGAAAGATAATTCTCATCATTTTCCCTGAGGTGATAAACACCACGACTGGAAACACATAGTATGTACAGGAGCATAGACAATACAACAACCACTGCAACATCATGACCAATAACTATCAACCAATACAATAAGCGTGTATAAACAAATTTGTTTCAAGCGAAAAAAAAGTCAGGTCTGTTTGTTATCTCAACACTTTGTGCCCCATGTTGGGCACCAAAATAACTGTCGTAGTTCAGCCCCAGTCGGGACCAGACTACGCAGTCTCTCTCTCACGCCACCCCCCACCCTCCAGTGGGACAGAAGGGAGAATTGGTAAACAATAACAGAAAAAAACAAACAAAAGAAACAAACAAAAAAAAAACCCAGCAAAAACACGTGGGTAGAGATGAAACAAAAAGTAAACTTAACAGCAATAACAGAAGAAAACAAAACAGTGATGGAAAACAAACACAGTACAATGACTTACAGCAAATCTCCACACCCAGTTTCCTCTCAGGTAGCAGGAGACTCCCCGCAGCACACCCCTCACTGATACACTGAGCATGGTGTCCCAGGGGATGGACCAGCCCTTTGGCTAATTTGGGTAAATTAACCCCAGCTGTTGGCTAATTAGCTCCAATTCTCCTCCCAGCCCAGGTGAATGTTAACTCCATCCTAGTCAGAACCAGGGCAATGGGAAATGCCAGCAACACGGAAAGCCCAAGAGCTAAGACCATGCTAGAGGAGGCAGAGGCCATACCTGGCTGTTTTTCCCAAGGTGCTGGACATTTTCCTCTGCAAACACTCAAAACCCTTGCTGTGATGGCTCCTGCTTTCCCACTAGCTTCCCAGATCCCGCACAGCCCTGGCTTGAAGGCAGCTCCTCTCAAGGCTGGGATGGGGCAGGGGCTGAGTGATGAAATGATGGGAAAACACTTGAGAAGAAACTGTGGTTTTATCTCATTTCTAACATTGCACAGCAAAGTGTCAATTTGATTCAGAGCAATCCACTTCAGCACAGAACTCTAAGTGAATCACTGGGACTTTCTTGTTTAGTTTCAGAAATGCTAAGGTATTTTATTTTAGGCAGGTAAACCAGACAGTTCCAACTTATCATTTTGACCCCTTTAATTTAAACATGTTGCTATGCTGAAGTATTAATGGCATTTTATGATAATGAAACCATCTAATTTATACTAAATACCCTCTTGATAATATATGTGTGCAATAAACATATTTAATATCGTATTTAATGTAAACTCTTTATAATATACGAAGCATAATATAACACAATATGAACACTTACTGTGTTACAATATAGTTTCATATTCTATGGTAGTAAAGAAGTAAATGCAAACAAGCCCACCTTGGATGCTCTGATTTTTATTCTGATTTATTTTACATACATCATAGAACAAAACAACAGGAATTGGGCCTGGCACCCTCACAGAGCAGGTTCGTCACAAAGCAGCGGCATTTCCAAGGGAAGACATCAGGCAAGGCTGTGAAAGGAAGCTACCCCGGCTGGAAGATCTCGACTCAAACACCGTTTCCTAGGCCTGTCTGGACAGGGAGAACACAGGGCTGGTTGCTGCCTGGCTTGGCAGAGCTCTCTGATGGCTCCAATCGAGCTGGTAAGGGCACCAACAGCAAACCCTGCCTGGGGAAGATGTGCTCGCCGGGATTGTGGGTCCACATCCCACACATGGCCGGTCTGACGAATCCTTCTGGCTGCTCTCACCTCAGGACATGAAGGGAACACAGCTATGCCTTCGTGTCCCACAGTCCCGGCTCAGTGGAGAAAAGAGGGATTGGGGTTTAAACTGTCTGAGAGCATCTCTGAACAAGAAAACTTGCTCATCCAGTGGGGAAGAGTATATGGCAGAGAGCCATAAATAATACATCGATCCCTCACACGGAGTTTGCTTCAGCCTTACACTCCTCAGAGAGCCAGCAATTATTTTTCTATTCTTTCGTGTGTTTCAGTTGAATGGTAGGCAGCTCTGGGAGAAGGGAAAGTCGCTCAGAGGCGCTGTGCTGATCTGCTTTTACATCCTCCTCCGCTCTGCTCCTCTTCACTGCCTTCCCAAAAATCCTGCGTACCCGAGCGATGCCGGCAAGCGGTTTCGGATCGACAGCGCTGCCAGGCTCTTCCGGAGAGTTGCAGTTGCAGCTGATTTTGAGAAATGGATTGAATTAATGTGTTAAACTAAAGGCAGGTTTTAGAGCACATCGCAAACAGGGCAAACTGCAGCTCAGCCGTCGCGGTGCCCGGGACTGCTGCCTCGCAGGAAAATGAAGCAGAAGGATTTGGCTGCCAGGGAGACAAAATGTGAATTTCTCTCCAGGCGAATGAAAACGTTTCCCTGAAAACAGGTTTGAATCTGCCTGGGACTGCTAATACAGGGGAATCCAAAAACACAGCTGCGGAGCAGGTGCCTGAAATGATTCACTGGTGTCGCCTTTCCAGTTCCCAAAATGCTAACAAGCTGTTCAGAAGCCTAAACTGCTGATTATGTGCCTGAGACCCAACAGGGGTGCCCAGGATGCCTTCATGCTGTTGAACTAGTCCAGACTGAATTGCTGAGAGACTGTCCCAAAAAATCAGGGATTACTTAATGAGACACTAGAGTCTGAGTGGATAATTAGGTTTTTGAGCCCCCAGATCTGCTGAAAAGGTACTCAGGACCCTGGTGCTTCTCCAAGTCCTTTTTTTTATTGGAAGTAGCTAGAGAATTTGAACCTGCAGTCCATGTTTGTCTTGCACTGTCCTTGTCTGTGCTTGAGTCCATCCCTTCAGGTGGGACTTGTGACCCATGGGTTGTCCCAGCTGGATGCAGCATTTCTTTTCTGTTACAGCCACTGTCTGAATCACATGGATCAGTAAATAGAGAGCAACTCTATCCAAAGCCACTGTACGGAGTGGTGTCACACTGACATGTATTTCTTCTTTTGCAGAGCATCCTGAGATGACTTCAGCTCTACAGAGCCTGACCTATTTTAAAGCCAGACTGATTTTGTCCAAGCAGCAGATGAGTTTGAAAGCAAAGAGACAGAAGTAAAAGCTTCCAAAATCTGAGTCCAGTTTCCTGGTCACCGACTGGTGCACCCAGCAGGATTCACTGCTGCTCGACGTTGGCTTCTGCTCTTCTGCTCTTCTGCTCTGCTCCTCGGCTTTCCCGACACATCCTTCCCAAGCACATGCTGTAGCCTTGGCTTCCACAGCAAAGAAGAAAGGAAAGCGGTCTCTATTAGTCATTGCATCATTTGCACAGCCATCAAATGGGAGAAGTAATTAACTCGAGCATGTTTACCTACAGTAATGATGAATTTGCATTGCTCTTTCTATCAACAAAGCGGACTGTGCTCCCAAAGCTCTCTGAAGTGTTCACAAGGCCCATGCATTCCCTTTTCTTGCATAAGTCATGGATCTGTAGAAGCATCACACTCACTCCTGGCTCTGTCTCTGTCCTCTCTCTCTCTCTCAATACCCTCCTGTGGTTCTAGGATGTTTCTCAAAGGCCACTCATCACCATGCAATCAATAAACCTTGGCTTGCTCCCATTCTCCATCTGGACCATGGGAATAGCAAGCCAGATAACAACCCTTGCAGTGGGAACAGAAGACAGCGAGGTGCTTCAGTGCAGTAGTGACTGAGACTGTATTTGGATTTTAAGGGAATTTTAGCCACGATTCTCCCTGTGATTTTCCCACTGCATTGGCAAGAAGTATTCAATCTGCATGATTGCTAGGAGTTTCTTGCAAGACTCTCATTCACAGAGCCCCCCTCTGTCTCACACCGCGGGTGGCACATGTCACATAATATATTCTTGATCTATTTCCGAGCTTGATTCCTCGCCTTAGATTGTGTTGGAGGCTGCTAGGATGTGGGCTGGCTCTGAACACCATGCACACTCCCTGGAAAATGCTCCAGTGACTGAATGTTCATTAAAAACAGCAAATGTGAATTGTAACTGACTGCGTCAAGGTGCTGGTGAACTGGTGACATATGCACACAGTCAAAGCAAATGATCTGGAACACAACAGCCAGAGATGGAAAACTCTAACACATCCCAGTCTGACGTGTATCTCAGGGGTGATGCTGAGCTGCTGGCCGGGGGCACATCCCTCCTGCTTCTGTCGTGCTGCATGAACCTTTTACTCCTGAGCAGGTTGTGATTTCAATGTCCAGGTGAGCTCCAGCAAAGCTACTCCACTCACTGAACAGCTTTATTGTACTTTGTACCAAGAAACCAGTATGGATTTACTTTTTAGTCTCTCTCCTTGCTGGTTGGATCAGTTAAGCAGAGCATCCCTTGTTTTGCAGCAAGACCAGCTGAGATCTACCTGGTCTGATCTGTAGTTCTCCTTTACATCAGGGTAATCCCTCCGGATATGAGTTGGAGGTGAATCTAGCAAAGCACCAAAGGGTTTCAATAGTACAAGGCCTCACTGCAGCTCAAAGTGGTGTTAGCGAGGTCGTTGCTGTCTTCACTTTGAGTGGAGCTTTTGAGCACAAAATTTAGGATTCCAAAGGGGACAAAACAGATTCAGAACAAAATCCCAGTGCTGGCACTAAAATCAAGAAGAAAGGATGTTGAACTGTACATCCAGCACAGAGCCAGAACGCCAGTCCCAGATTTGTTAGGCAATATCCCCTAAGTCAACAAGAAGTGAGTCTTAATTAGCCCACATCTGGACCTCGGTTTGTCCTAAATCCGTTCCCGCATCACTTGATGCCAGATCTACAGCTTGCTCACCCACTCCCTTCCGGCGTCGCAGCGCAACTTTCAAGGGAGTTGATTTGCAATTTAAGCCTGTAACCCAACGCTACAAGGCATGTTTGATGTGGCTCCAGGTTCGCCTGCGAATGTTTCCATCCAGCTCTAATTAACAGCAACAACAACCACTTCTTAGCCACGGGAGGGAAACCCTGGCTGGCGGAGCGAATATTTCCCTAACTGCTACCACAGCCCCGTCTCTCTAGGAAACCTGAGGCAAACTTCCAAATTTCTTTCCGCTTCTGCCGTATATTCCAGCGCGTGCGGCGGCTCTGCAGGGGAGCCATGCTTTGTAATGAAAACACAGCACATTCGCTCTGGTTTATTTATGGGATAATAGACCAGGTGCTCTGTTTCATGAGACAATAATCAGAGTTCCCAGGTGGATAAAATCAAGACCAACGAAGTCATTTCTGCAGAGGGAGTGTATTATTGTCTTTTCAGATTGGGTTTCCATTTCTCTCTCTGTTGTATTACGAGTACGGGAAAGCTGTTGGTCAGAATCAGTCTAGCTGGTTCTTTCCCCTCTTTTTCCCCCTTGCTGCTCAGAGATGCCTTCAATCGGAGAGAACATGATATTATTTTTGAGCAATAGAGGGGACAGACCATCTTTATGATCCATTTCAGTACAACGTCTAATGAAACAGCATTCCAGGGGCTCACAGAGGCTCTGTCAATACCGGTGATAAACAAACATCCCACCACACCTAGTGCCGTGAATTCAGTCAGACTGGCCATTAGCAACACCCTCCCCCCCAGGACATTCTTACCACCCCTTGAAGGTGAAAAACACTGAATAACACTCAGCTTGACACTGACATGTAAGTTTGAGAGAGTCTCAAACCGGAGATGGTCCTCAGTTCAGGTGTCTTGCACTCATGTTTTGGGTAGATGCTCGTACCAAGCTACATCAGCACCCTCAACCACACAAGCTGCTTCAGTCTCCAGTGAGATCTTCACACAGCACTGGATTCACACCCAAAGGATTTACACCCTGATAGACTAAATATTAATATCTCCCTCCAGATATAGACAGAGTCTGAGTTAATCTAATTTCCAGATTAAAATCTTCCCATGATCAGGAAACACAAAATTGATACTATATGTCTCCAAGAACTAATGGGAAAGAGCTTTCCAGGACATAATTATGTTTTCCCAGGTTTCCCATCACTTTGCTGAACCCAGATCTGTTGTGGCTAACACCCACAATCCAGATGTACACCCAATCCATTCCTTCAGTAAAGGACGATATTGGTGTGCATCAGATTGGAGATGTTCCTTGATTGCAGCATCCTGTCACTGGAAACCACATCATATAATCCCATGTGCAAGGGATGAGCCTGTTTTAAAACTTGCTAGGCTTTTTATCCCCGTTATTCCTACCGAGCAGTTACTTCAGGATTTCATTCCTTCAAACATTAAAAAAAAAAAACCTTCAAACTTCCAGCATAAAGTTATTTATGACCGATTTATACCATTTTCTCCAAAGCCAGCATCATCATTTGGCTGAAATAGCTCCGTTTCCCTCTCAGCACTTATCCCTTTGACGTATTTTCTACACAGTAATCACAGCCCTTCATGCACCTTTGCCTTCCTAGCTTAAACAAGTTAAATTCTCTCCTAGAACAAGTGCCTCTTTTCCGTAATCCTCCTTACAGTCTCTGTCTGTACCTGTTCCAGTTTGGGCTCAGCTGGTTTGGAAGGCGTGAGACTGGCCGTTCACTTTGCCCTGGCATTTACCACTGCTTTCACCAATGGCAATAACATATCCTGATCTCCGTAAGAAATAGTTTTGTAAAGATCCTTGGCAAAGTACATAAAGGCATTTAATTAAAAAAAAAAACTGGTCAGGAGCTCTGCCTTATTTTGGTGCTTTATAAATCCACACAAAAATTCTCAGGTAGGCACTACCCTGAGCCCCCGCGTATATCATCTGGGATCAATGCGCAAAACAAATAGGCAAAGATGGAGCACTGAGAAGGTCTTTGCTCAGTGATGTTTGGCATCTGTGGTCTCCAGAATTATTATTTTTTTTTTAATGCTCCATGATAGCGCAATCTTCCTCTACATTGCAGAGTCCACAGCCCCTGCTGAAGGTTCATCCAGTGCCCATGGAGGACAAAGCTTTGGTGGGATTGATGAGGAGAGGATTCACCAGTTGGCTTCAGTGCAGATGATGGTTTCATGGACGAAGGCCTGGCGATACCAGCTGGCAATAGCAGCTCCCTGCTATCCGTTCCAAAATGCTCTTAGGCATAACGCCACAACCAACAGAAACCTCCTCTCTGGAGCTGAGCCTGAGCCACTCTACGTGGCTCATGCAGTGGAACTTGGTTTCTGAAAAGGAAACCTTTTATATTGCACTCTGAGGTCTTCAATATTATTGTTCCCCGTTGAGTGTGGTTAAGGAAGGAAAATAGTGATACTTTTCTCTTTAGCTCTCCTGCACCTCTCATAAAGGCATATAAAAACAATAATGAGACACTCCACTACTTTAAGCAGTCAAGCAATGGTGAATGAGATCCACTAAAACACTTCTGTCTTTGCCAAGGGCACTCTGGATTATGCTTGAACCTGGTTTAACCTTAACACTTAACCTCATTTTCCACAAAGTTAACATTGCATGGCAACAACCATGATGGAGCTCAAAATAACTAGTCAAAGGAATCGTTCCCTGAGAAGAAAGGAGTATTTGCTTCACAGTTGGGGCTGGGTTTTTAAAAAGTGTAATACATCTATTTGCTAAACCTCTGAATTTTAAAGAAACAGAAAAATAATTCTGTGTTACTAGTAAAGGAAGGAGGAAAGCTATGAAATTCAACATGGAACTATTTTTTTAATGACAGTCTGGCATGAAAAGTCTGGGGAAAGAATAGAGCTAAGCATTATTTTCAGCGATGGAGGCTCATACAAATGTCCCCCACTGCCTTGAATTCAAATCCCTTCTTGGAGTCAAGATCACACAGGCAGCAGAGCAGGCAGTTGTCCTTAGGGTTGGGAGTCTGTCAGCTGACACTCTTAGACACGCTCTGCTTTTCCATGGCCATCTGCGCTGCACGCAGTGACACAGTTTGCAGAGACCCCAGAATGACCTGGCGTCGAAGAGCAGAGCCTCGGCGCCCAAAGATGCGTTTGTGTGATGCTGCACTTGGGGATCCATTCCTGCATCCCGGGAAAATGTGGTAACTCGAGCAAAAGCTTGATGTTGATCCCACTACGCTGTGTCTTGCTTTTACTGTGTGGAGCAGAGGAATACACATTTCCTCCTCATCCTTGGACTCAGCCTAAGACCTGCACCTTGCTTCCACCAGTAAAAAGTCTGCCCAGCTTGCAGTCACCAGCGTACTCTTCACACCCAGTGCAAGTTGGGCTAAAGCACCAAGAGCACATCTGACAGATCCCTGGTGCCTGCAACAAATGAGCAGGGTCCCTAGGGAGCAGGATCCCTAGGGAATATCCTTCTCTGTGGGGCTGCCCAGACGGGTATCTCAGGAACACGGGATTCCCACGATTAGCAAGCATCACATGCATAAAACTGGGGTTTGGTGCATTACTGCTGTAATAAGTGATAAAAAAAAATAAATAATCAGCTGTATCACTGAATCATCATCCTTAGCAATGCAGTGAGGCAGGAGCCAGCACCTTGCCTGAAAAACATCCCATTGACGTGGCCTGAGGGAGACCCCTGGTCGCACACCCTGTAGCTGGAAAATATCAAGCCTGGATGTGCCCGGACAGAAAACAAAGAGAAATTGTTCAAAGTGGGACCATGAAACAGAGCAGGGAGGTGGAGCAGCTTGGGCGTGCAGCTCCGAGGAGAGGCGCACCGAAGGTTTGCTTAGCAAAGAAGCTGCATGCTGCTTTTGGGTATTGTGTTTAATGTGAGTGTGTGTCTTTTTTGAAAGACAAGTGCGATTACAAGAACACACCCGATATATATTTATTTCTCCTCCTGGTAGAAAAAAAGCATGGAAGGACGAGAATACATAAGCTGAAAGGGCTAACAATAACAATTCACTTACGCCTCTTCCCCAGCTTACGAAATTACTTTGCAAATGGGAACTGCGCACATATCCACCCAATTTGCAACAAAACAAATGCACAACACATTTCCCTATCCCTGGCAACTAAATTGTCCTTGCTTGATCTCTAGAAATAGTTTGCCACGTGAATTTACCTGTGGTAGCTGCGCTTTACTTTAACCCCCTGCAAGGGGTACGATTACAGATTGTTTTGAAACATGTGAGGGAAATATTCTGCGATTATTTGTACCAACAAACAGCCAACGGCGCAGAATATGGAGGAGTAATCGTAGGCTTAGAAATACCCTTCCACATTTAACAGCGTTCCGAAGTGGTGGGGAGGCAGACGTTTTACTTAGGGATGCTGTTTAGCCCGCAGGCGCTTGCAGAAGTTATCTGGGGTTTGCAGAGCTGGGAAGAGCTACGCGTGCTCAGGTACACTGCGTACCTGACTTGCAAATATAGTAAGCAAAGCTATCAAAGTGTTTTCAAAGTGAAGACATTTATAGAAAAATCTGTTTGGTTTTCATCCCTTGATGGATCCATCCAATGATGGATATTCATGTCTCTGCACAGGGTCACAACGCGCGTCATTCGCTGAGGCAGGTTAAAACAAACCCCCTCCCTTATTTAATTTTTAATCAATTTTAAAAATAAATGTTTAATAATCAACATAAACCAAGAAGACAGTCCTTGCCCCAAGGACCTGACTGTTTTATCGGTGATCGGAACAGAGGCGTGCGAACGCTCCACTGACGCAGTATGACGGCGGCTCAGAGCCGGGTGGGCGGCTGTTCCTGCCAGTGTCTCACGATGCAAAGCTGCGGTCAGCTCGTGCATCCCCAGTCCTGTGGCACAGGGTCACAGCAGCACCGTGGGTCTATTCCCACCACTGGGAGTTAGGCAGGCTCAGGGATAGGCGGTTGGAGGGGTAAAGCTGTTGCCCATTGAGTTAAGTTGGGAGTGGATCCCGGTGAGACAAAGCAACATCACCTCTAGATGTGTTTTGGGGTCTTCTCCCAGTTCTCCATTGGCTCAGTGTGGTGTTAAAATCGTTTAAACTCATCCTTTTCCTGCCCTTTCCCGAGCTCATGAGGGAAAAATAAGATTCATGCTATTTATTTGGGCCTTAGCTTAAAAATAAAAGGATGTCTCCACTCTCCCTGTCCTTCTTCCACATTCCCACCTTCCTTCTGAGAGATGGTGTGTGAGCATTTATCACATAAACCACTTAGCAACATGAGGGACTAGTTCTCCCCAAATCCTCTCTGTGTAGCCCATATAGTATATACAGCACTAAATTCCAAAGCCAGGCCTAAATAATAAAACAGCACGAGTGCTTCTGACTTTCTGGATTACGTGGTGATAAAAAATTGAGGACGTAGTACCTGAGCTCCCAGCAGGAACTGCAGTGACAGCCCAGCAGGTTGACTCATGTTAATTCAGAACTAGCTGAAAATCACAACATCGATTTAATGAGACATCTCAGAGTTTCAAGATGCTATTTTGCTCTGAGATTTTTTAAAATTAATTTCATGGAAAATATAAATGCTTTAAGACAAAAAGCTTTTATTTTTCTCATGGGAAATCTCATCCCAGCCAGTGTAACTTTAGCAAAGACTTTTTTTTTGCATTCATAAGGCATTTTCTGATGAAAGATTTCAATGGAAATGTTCACACCAATTCCAGTCTCATCAATCTATGTTTCAAAACCCCATACTTGCTTCTGATCAGAACTTGTTTTCCTTTGAGTCAGCCCCAAGGTTCTACTTCCTCATGCCGTAAACACAGCTTTCTCCCATTTCTGTCTTACCTTCCCTCTTCCTCTACTGCTCTTCTCCTCATTTAACTTGTCACTTCACACCTTGCAGAGCACCTCGAGATACACAACACAGATTGAGAACAAGGAGCTCAGAGTGTTGTGGTTCCAGCTAGGATAGAGTTAATTTTCACTGAGCACTGTACTGTAAATTACGTGCTTAAGTATATTTTGGTTTTGTTTTCCATCTCTGTTTTCTTTTCCTCTGTTGTTCTCTTAAACTGTTTTTATCTCAACCCATGAGTTTTGCCTTCTTTTCTTTCCCAATTCTCCTCTCCGTCCCACTGAGGGATCAGTGGTGGAGGGGAGTGAGTGAGCGACGGTGTGGTATTTTAGCTGCTGAGTGGGGCTAAACCACAACAGGAGCCACGGCTCAACCTGAAATGACACGCCAACAGAAACAGAGATGTACCACAAGTTTCTGAACATTCATTTACCCAGCAGAGAAACTATAGGGTCCTATAGGCACTATAGGAGAACCTTGCACAATTTTCTAGTATCATGCATAAACACTATAGAAAAATCCTTTCCCTCCTTGATCTCATTTTCCCTGGGAGAGATGCAGATGTACAGAGACATTGTAGTCCTGACCTCTGTCTTTTTGTACTACCAAGTGATAATGAGAAGATAATTATTTTTCCAGAGATGGATGCACCTGTAGGAGCTAACAGCATGATCTCACTCTCATTAACGTCTTTAGGAAGCAAACTCCATTGAGGTTCAAGAGAAATAGGATTGGTTTGTCAGCCTGGGAATTGCTTTTTCCCACAGCTCCTCCTTAACAGCCATCTATACTATTGCATCTTTGCACTTACGGCATCCCTCTGCTGTAATTTGTATCCCTGTAATTATGTGGACCATACGAGTAACTCGCTGCCGTTAGTGTAGAGCAGTGAACGGCACTTGTTAATCCAACTGCGATCCATTGTCATTGCCCTGACAGAAACAAATTCATTTGTTATTCATGTGGATGTCACATGCGTTTCAGGAGATGCTCCATCATAATTTGGCATTAGTTAATGGCCACTTAGAGTCTTCCTAGAGCATCTGCAGAAAGGAAGCCTCTCTGATATTATCGTTCAGCTCTCACAGGTTTCTCCATCACTGAAAACTGCTGATGAGCTAACAGCACTACTGATGCTGCAGTTTCATGCATGGGAGGCAAAGATGGATCACACATGCTGCTCTTCCATAGGGTAGCAGGTGGCAGTGGAACCTGCTCTAATGGATGTCTCTACGTACATCATCCATTTTAGTGCCAGGGAGCAGTGGAGTATGGTGTTGAAAGTTTAGCTAACTAAGGGTTAAGCTCACGTTAATTCCTCCCACTGGACATTAACTCTCCTGTGCAATTAATTTAGTCCTTTATTGCCCCTCTTATGGCATACTGTGATGATGTTTTCTTGCCTGCCATTGAATGATCCCACATCACAATTATTCTCTCCTCTCTGCTGTACGAGGGCTTCAGCTCATCATTTTCTATTAGAACTGGGGGAAGTAAGTCACCTGTCACGGTGGCAGAGATTCGAGTCCTTAAATTATCCAGCTCAGTACATGCAGTTAAGTCACCAGAGAGCATTTGCTTGGGTTTATTTATTCTTTTCTCCTAGCCTAAGATTCATTTACCTCAAATGTTCAGGTGAGCAAACAGTTTGAATCACTGTTATGGAATTCAGCCCTGTAACGTGAAGTCCTTGCATGGCTGGACTCAACCCTGTATAGCTCATCCACTACATGAGCGTGGGATTTCAGAAAGTTTGTAAAGAACAGGGATGAAACATGAAACAAGAAAATGTCTAAATGGGTTGTTTTGATTTTTTTTTCTCCAAAAATATCAAAACCTTTAAAAAGGCGAACACATTTTAAATTCTTTTCATTTTGTGCCCTTCATTTATATATATATCTTCATCATTGTTGAAACAGCATCATGAAGATTCAGATTTTTAAAGCAGCCGAAACTTCATCCCACTAAAGCCCTCAACTTGTTTTTTTTCAGATATGGAAGGAGGACAGACTAGGAACTTTTGGTTTCTATAAGGACAAACTCAATTTCCCAGCAAACTCACACTGGAAGTGAAATCTGAGCAACCTCTGGACTGACTGAAAGGGAAGCCCAAAGTCTTGGCGTGAAGACCACCACTCAGGCAGAGCCTGGAATCACCTTCTTGTGTGAGGTCAAACTGACCTGAAGAAGCACCTGATGAGTAGATTTAATTTGGATCAGTCTTCCTCACTTCTGATTTTCTTTCCAAATTCCATTCTCTAAGGAAATCACATCACTGAACTGGCTCATTTGACAGAAGCAAACAACTGAGCAACTTCTATTGCATGTGAAAAAGCCCTGATGGGCAGGTCCCTCTGTGACAGGCTTCTCTCTCGAAATCTAACCAAGTGCAGATTAAACCTCTTTTCATCTGTCTCACTTTAAGCAAATGTATGTGCATTTTCCATTACTGTGCACTTCTTCATGGTCCCTGACTTAACACACAGGCTAAATCCTTTCTTCAACAGCAACGACAACAAATGATCAAAACAATTCAGCTTTTCTTCAAATAATGGAATGTGCTTCAGTTGTAAATATTCATGGCTGGATGGAGATTGTTTTTTGATGGGCCCTGAGCATACTGGTGTCAATCTGTTTAAATGATTCGCAGTCGCTTTTATCTCCAAGGCGCAATTTTGTTTTTCTGGTGCTGGTCTCATAGATTGATCCATGGCAGATGGAGTCAGACATAGAATCATAGAATCATAGAATCATAGAATGGTTAGAGTTGGAAGGGACCTTCAAAGGTCATCTAGTCCAACCCCCCTGCAAGGAGCAGGGACATCCCTGACTAGATCAGGTTGCTCAGAGCCCCATCCAGCCTGGCCTTGAACGTTTCCAGGGATGGGGCATCCACCACCTCTCTGGGCAACCTGTTCCAGTGCTCTACAACTCTCATTGTGAAAAATTTTTTCCTAATATCTAATCTAAACCTCCCTCCTTCTAATTTAAACCCATTACCCCTTGTCCTATCACATGTCCACCTCTTCTAGCTCATTTTCCATCTTAGCTTGTTGAGCTTGTGATCCCTAAGAGGTTTTCTCACAGCTATTCGCAGGGCTGGAAATGTAATGGTTTCAGAATAGAGGGAGGTAGATTCAGATTAGATATTAGGAAAAAAAATTTTACGCTGAGGGTGGTAGAACACTGGTCCAGCTTGCCCAGAGAGGTGGTGGATGCCCCATCCCTGGAAACATTCAAGGCCAGGTTTGTTTTTGCAAAGACCTCTTTCTATGGAAATCTGCGTGAAGGCTCACAACAGCCCAGGAGGTAAAAGGCTTTCTATATCTTCCAAGTACTATAGAATCATAGAATCATAGAATATTTAAGGCTGGAAAAGACCTCTAGGATCATCAGGTCCAACCATCAACCTAACACCACCATGCCTAGTAATCAATGTCCTGAACTGCCATGTCTACGAGTTCTTTGAACAGCCAACCTTTGAACACCTTATATACAGCTGGTATAGCTGTGGCAGCAACACATCCATCTGGCACCCTGCTTGGGCCCACCTTGTCATGGTACCTGACATTGCCTTTTATTGCCCGCGCCCTTGCCGTGCTTCCCCCCGACAGACAGTTAATGCATAATTCTGCTGCGCTGGCCAAGCTGAGTCTGGCAGGCACTCCAGGTATAAATTCCTTTAATAATGCTTTTGTAAAGGCGTAGGAGGGACTCGCAGACACCGCACTCTGCCAGAGGAGCTGGAGATGCCTCAGATGACCTTGTTGTCCCCGCAACTGTGCAGCCAGTTACGCTCCTCAAGAGCTGTGAGGCACATTTTCTCAGTCAAGAGGAGCTGAATGACGAATTTGAGGGTTGGGGTTTTTTTTTGTTTGTTTTTCTTTTTTCTGGGAATCGCCACTATCTCCTCCTAAAGCAGATGGAGAGGGCTCCGGGAGATGGAAAAGGCCAGGGGCTTGCTCAGAGAACCCGTGACAGGTTCATTATGGAATCGAGATCTGCGAATGCCTCGGATGCTCAATGCAGACAGAGTTGTCAAGAACTGTGTGGTTTAGGCCAATTTATTTCCTTAGGTCAAAAATACCAACTCAAACTCGCACATAAGGCTCACAGAGAGGAAGGTAACCATCTTCCAAAATTGGCTCTCATTGGAGACTGAGAGTGAATTGAGCATGAAAAAATGAGACTCCCAAAAAACAGCAAAAGGGGATAAGAACCAGCAGGTAAGCACCTGTTTTTTATTATTATAGAGTCATAAAATAATTTGGGTTGGAAGGGGCCTTAAGAAGCCACCCAGGCCATCACTGAAATCAAACCTATTTTCTTCTTTAATCGAATGAGAACTCCTCCTGTTTCACTTTACAACAGTTGGTTTCCATTTGTGCCCGTTGCCTTCCACGTGGATCATGGACACTGAACCACAGTGGTCTGGACCTTGCAAGAATTCCTTAGAGTAAACTCACAGAGTGGTTTACAGCAGTCACATCATGTTTTTTTTTCACATGGCATCACTGCACTTGGTCAGATAAGCACAAAAATTCTGCAAGAGGAAACATCTAGGAGGTTATTAATTGTCAGGAAGTCTCCAAGGAGCACTTGCATGAGGTGGATGGAAGAAGCCATCCACCAAGATGGAGGACAAGCTATGTTGTTCCTCTCCAGATGGAAAACATGCTGTTTTTTGTCTTTTTTTTTTAAAAGTTCCTAGTCTTTCCTGGCCTTCACTTACAGCTTTGGGCATGACTAGATATAAGTTTGGTTCATGTAGAAAGAGCACAAGTACATTTGACTGCTTCCCATGGTTTCACCCTTCATCCACTGCAGACAGCGAGCTGTATACAGGAGGCCTCTGTCCAAAGCCAGTTGTCAGGGAGACCCTGTGAAATGAAACGTGTTAGCTGCAGAGAGCCACGGGCTAAGGAAACACCAGGACATGGTGGTTGAAAGACATTCATCATCCTTGTTCTCTGTTTTTTACAATCTTGCCTTGCCACAGTTTTCCTGTGCTTTAGTTCTCAGTTCCTCTCTGGGAGTTCTCAGTGCCTCTCAGTGCCCTCGTTTTAGAGGTGGGAGAGCTGAGGTGCAAGAAGCTGGACTCAGAGGTATTTCCAATGCAAAGGAAAGCTTCATTAAATTTCCAGGAAAATTCTGATAAATTGAGTTTGCCATGAGAAGATGACACTGAGGTTCTAGAGCCTTTTCTTGGTTAGATTTTACCTCCAGTAAAAATCTAACCAGGAAGTTTTTTTCATGGACAGAGGTTCATCACAACTGGCATCCTCCCAAGAAATGTTCTGGTGAATTTTAAAGCATTATCCTACTATTTTGTAATAAAGAAAGGAAATAGAAACCTTATCAGCTCCATACGGAGGCACTACCATGCTCATTTTACAGCCAAATGCCTAAGGGAAAGAGAAACTTAGTCCAGGCAAGCATTGGGTAGAGTGAAGGTCTGCATTTCTCAAGGGGAGGGCTGCACAAAGACTTGGCCTCCTATTGCAAGAACTGTCTCTGTGTGTAAAAGATATGACAAAACTGCAGATCTCATTATGACAGCTCAGATTCTGAGGCAAACTTTGGAAAAAGTCATTTTTCTAGGAAAAAAAAAGTTAAATAGAAAGAAGTAATGTTTTTCTCAATCAAGCAGTCACTCTCCCGATATTTCTTTTTCTTGAGGAAAGTGGAAGTTGTATAATAGATGACAATGGACTAATCAGCCTAAAAAGGAAAGCTATTTACCAAATACTGGCCTCATGAGTTCATTAGAAAGAATGGGAGAAAAAAATACGCATGGAGAAAGACAGATAGATTGACAGAAACTTCTGTCTCAAAATAGAAATATTCACATGAGATACTCTCCATTATGCGGACACTGTCTGACAGCAAGAATGTGTGTTGAAAATAAATGAGTTATATCCTTTGATTGTCATGGCCACTGAAAATAAATAGACATCTTTAGGCATAGCAGGCGCAAACAAAGTTATTGTGTTACCTCTGAAATGAACTGGATGTGCGAGGAAGCACACAGTACACATTCCATTTAGCGAATGACCTGACCGAAAAACGTGCTCATACACCAGAATGCACACCCACTGCCATCGTCTGAGTACGCCTGTCAGGGCTTGGCTGCTGGGCTAATTTTCTTGGCAAGGTGGACTGAGACAGCCCGTTGGTCCTGTGGCTGGTGTTGGTGGTGTCTACACCCAGGTCAGACCATCAGTCATCTCCCCTTGCACCATGGGATGAAAGGGCTTTCACGGACTTTTCCCCTTCTGTTGCCCCATGCAATGCCACGCACAAAAACCACTTGCAAGGCTCCCCTGCCATCACTCAGTTCATCCCACACTGGAACAGCCAAGGTCCACAGGCTGCACCACCCCAGGAAAGAGGCTTTTGCTCCAGCAGACCCTCAGAGATACCCAGAAAATCACAGAGGCGTGCTGAGGGCTGATGAGCCTCAGCTCTACCACGCTCAGCAGCAGTAGGATGGGGAGACCTTACTGTTTCATCGAGCAGCACGAGCACAACTCCTCCAGAAAAATGCCATCTGCGAGGTCATTGTGAACCGAGACCTCCTGAGAGGAGCAACGCACAAAAAAAAAAGGAGGGGATTTCCTCGCTGCTGCTGTTATCAGGCTTCCCTCCTCCAAATGCTCAGAGGGAAGGGGGTTGCTAAAGCGTATTCTGCCAATTTTCTGTTCTTCGTTGCTTTGCCTACAGCAGAGGTCTGCATTATCTTATCTGCTCCTCAGTGCATTGCAACGCCCGCTCAGGAATCGGCACATATTCTGCTAAGACGTTGCTGTTCCCTTCGGATGCGTCTCTGCAGAAAAGCTATGAGGATTTACTCCTCTGAACAGACTGGAACATGAGGAACTGTTGTCCAAGAGGCATTAGACATCATCCTGGGGAGAAGGAACAGACTGTAAGGAAAGCACAGCTCACATCCTGTTAATAAAGCAGTGGCAGAGAGCTGAAACAGGGAAGTGGAGGAGGAACGAGGGTGAAGTCACATTTTACAAAGTGCAGGACACTGCCATCCCAGCTTCTGCTTTCCCGTGCGGCAAAAGCAGGGTGTGCTTTATTCGGGGACACGCAGCACACAACGCACTCGCCCCTGCACACCCAACGACACGGCTGACCAGCTGGCTGTACAGCACTAACTCCTTCAGCAGTACCTTACCGCAGGTTTTCCCTGCTTCCATGCTGCTTCCTGCTGCAAAACTCCTGCCTCTTCTGCTCCCCAATGCATGAATTTGGGGAGCACAGAGGAGCTGGAGTTACTCGCCATGATGATGTATTATAAAACTGCTCCAGGATTTACACTCCCTGTTTCCTGACAGGAAAGAAATCGAGCTTCAGTGATGATGCTTCTCCTTCTTTTCCAACTGGTAATGCAGCAGGATGGATGGGCTGTCACCGAACCCATGTGCAGTTGCAACAGGTCATTGGTGATTAAATGCAAAATTCATCCAGGATGTGAGGTTGTGATTCAGCCTGGAGGCTGCTCAAAGACCTTCACAGCATGCTCCCTGTGGAAAGACCTGCTCAGCTTCCACACAGATGCTTTTTGCTGCCTTTTCTCTCTGAGAGGTAAAAGCCTCGAAGGGAAACAGAGTTGTTGTGTCCCTTTTGAGAAGTGCTCCCTGGATTTCCATAACCCGAGGGATTACCTGGAGTCAGCGAGACTGAAACGCTTGTCTCTGTTAGAAAAGCACAGCACGCAGTGCTGGGAAGATGCTGTATTCTGGATCATCTAGCAGCTGCTTTGCAGAATGGAGTGAAGTATTTCACTGCCCTGTTTCTGGATCTCTACAGCACTTTGACAAGGACAAGCGCTCTCAATCCCTAACATCCTATCTGTTTCTAGCTGACCCGAGCCTGTTTTAGCAGAGCAAGGATTTATTTGGCAGACAGGGAATGTTAATCTTTCTGGAAACTACTGTATCCACATGGAAAAAGAATAATATCATTGTTTCCGAAGTAGTTAGCTCGAAAAACCAAATGGCCGGGGAGATGACACCCCACTGTGTCCCAGGGAGGCTTCAAAAATTCCCGTCTCACCTGAGAACAAGCCCTGCTTTTTTAAGCCCTGCAGATGTTTTGAATGTGCTGTTTGTTTATGAGCTTTGAGGCTTTTGCTTTTGGCTGCTGTTTATTGCGTTATTGGGAAGCCCACGGGCAGAACACCTCCATCTCCCCACACCCTTGCCATGGTTTGGGGAGGTCAGTCCATCCTGTTGGGATCTGTCCTCACTCCCCAACTCTCCTGTCCCCTGGACTTTTGCATCTGTTTCTCCTTCACTATCCCATTCTCCAGGCTTAGTCACACATGGGTTTTCTTTAGCAAGCTCCTCTCCTAGCGACTTTCTCAATGCCTTCCTACAACTCGCATGGCCCAGCCTCTCCTCAGATCTGCCCGAGGAGCAGAAGGAAAGGAGCAGTTTGCCTGGATATCCAGTCCAAATGGGCAGGGATCCAGGGTTATGCACAGGCAATAACTGAGGCATAAAATTATATGTTCCTTCTCAGACATTTAAAGAGAGCACAGTCCAGGTGGTGGCAGTGACTTTGTGGCATGAGTCAGTTGGACTCATGTGCTGGGAGATCCAAAAGCAGCAAAGAGAGAAAACATTCCTTTCTCCTACAAACAGACAGAGATCCTGCTGACAAACTGGACCATCACAAAACCCGTTGTGGCACCTGCCTGTCTACAGTGAGCAGCGAGCAGAACAAGCAGCATTGCTCCCAAGGAAACAGCCAGCTACCAGCTGTCGCCGACCCCCTCGAATGGCTGAACGGGTGCAAAGGGACTGGCCAGCGTGGCCTGAGAGCAAAGCACAACTCTGCCGGGTCCGCAGCCCACGCAACCACATCTCCACTGAGACAAGACTCAAACCAGCAGCCTGCGGAGAGCAGACCCCTCTGCAGCCCCTTGCCCACCTTGGCACCCTCACCTGCCCCAGCAGCACACAGCGGGAGTCACTTCTTCCAGACAACCGACTGTTTATTTTTACTTTAAGCTGATGCTTTTTGCCAGCCAAACTACCCAGGCCAGCCTGCACTGCCATCAGGGTATCATCCAGAAGCTGTAAACTACGTGGCGTCTGCTTCCATCAGGATCCTCAGCCTACCCGGCTCGCTCCACCTCCCCACCAGCCCAAGAGCAGACAGGGATCAGAGCTGAGCCTGAATTCTTTTCCTCATCTTCTTCTTCCTGCCCCCTTCTCTCTCACACAGCACCAGGAAGGGACCCAACTGCTGCCACACTGCACAGCAAACTGGGATTTATGAGCCATGACCATCAGGAACAAGCAGAAAAATTTCCCTTTCCACAATTTCAGCAAGGCTACGAACACCCGGGAAATACAACTGGCTAGTGGAAATCACTCAGACCATCCCCGAATGCCTGCCTTTCTGCTGGCCTCTTTCCAGTCCTCTCTACTTCCTTCAGCTGACTAACATTCACTGGCCACAGCAAGAGACCCCCAAGCCCCCTCTGATGCTCAGCAGGACCCATGTGATGCCCTGGTCTGACACCAAGCAGCCATCTGGGCACTGTGGGCCTTATGCAGGGTGGAGGCCAGACCTACTGCAAGCCCCTTGGCAGGGTTGGTCCCACATAACCCCCTCTTAGGGCTCCAGCAAACAAGCTTCCACTCAACAGGCTGCCTCCTCCTCCTCTGCCATTCCAGAGCCCAGCAGACACCAGGCACTCATCGCACCGTGCGCACACAGCTTGGCCAGTGACCTCCAGTGCTGTCCTGGTCCTGCAACACCACTGCCGTCCGCATGCCCAGAGAAGAGAAAAGCTGAGAGTCTGCTCATACTCACAGTTTTGAAGTCCTCGTGGTTGCACTCTTGGCCTTTGAATTTGCAGTACAGCATCATATCCTTCAGGTCATGGCCAACCCGTGCCAGGAACTCCTGCATGTTGAAAACTTTTGGTTTGTACTGCTTAAAATTAGTCTTTTCTCGGAGGATGGCTAAGACGGCTGGGTCAGCCAGGTGAGGGTTGGGGATCTGCAGGTTGACGTCAAGCAGAGCCAGGAGCTCCCCAGCGTGGTACAGGTCATTGGTGGTGAGCCGGGAAAAGCGAAACTCGTTGAGGTTACAGATGGTGACAGCAGGGAAAACCAGGCTGTGTGCCACAACCTCATCCACTTTGGTCACGTGCTGATAGGAGAAGTAGAAAGCCACCCGGTCTGAACTCTCAACCAGGAGGAGACCCAGTGAGCCCACAAAGGCCAAGGTCCAGAGCAGGCGACGGATGGTCACCGGCCCGTAGACGAAGACGTGACGGATCCCGTGGAGCGTGGAAGTGTTGGCAAAAATCTGAATGCTGGAAGGCTGCAGGCTGCCCATGCTGCCCTCACTGGTGCTGTCCTTCAGATCCATGAGGGATAGTCAGCTAAATCCTGGCACTGCTTTTTTGGGTCAGTCTGTAGCTGGAACTGGGATCCGGATCTCTCCCCTCCCCTCTCGAAAGTAATTAAACCCTTTTAGATGCGGAAGAGAGACGGGGAGTCTCAGGCCAGCTGCTGCCAGTTTATCCCACGAGCTCAGCAGGAGTGTCGTAGGGGTAAATATTTATATAAAATCCATTCAAACTCTCGCTCTTGATTTCCTCGGCGCGATAAGAAGGGCTGGTTTTATTTAGGGAGACACCAAGGTGATGTGGAAGGGATGTGGGTGGGCAGGGAAAGCTGAGCCAATGGAAATAAAGTCCTCCCCCTACACACACTCACATACACACACACACCGAACGGAGATGAGATTGAGCGAGAGAGCGAGCTTAAAACAAGCCGAGGCGGCTCGCAGCCCGTTAACTGGTGCGGAAAGCCCAAGGATGCCGCTTCCCAGAGCTGATGTCTTGCAGAGCAGCGGGGCTTTCAGACCCATCAGGAGATGCTGCCTGTGCTCCCGGGATGCAAGCTGCTGGGTTCAGGCATCGCTCTTCCTCTCCCACCCCTCCATTTTGGGCAGGGCTCCAAGAAATACCAATCCGAGAACCCACCCTGTGCTGCCCGTGCTTTTTCTGAGGGCTTCTCTCAGGGAAAGGCAGGCACCTAATTCAGCAGGAGAAGTATGAGAGGAAGAGGGGGAGGGAAAGGTTAAAAAAAAAAAAAAAAGAAAAGGGAGGAAAAATTGCTCCTCAGCTCCATGCACACACATACAGGCACATGGAAAGCAACAGCATGAAGCCCTTTCTCTATCACACAGCAGCTCCGACCAAAAAATCAGACAGGGTAGGACTCAGTGGGGAGAGGCAGCGGGAGGAGAAGGGCTGCAGCATCCCTCATCTCTTCTCTCTCTGCCTCAGAGCTTCTCTTCACTTCAAGACTCTCGAGAGGTGAAGTGCTGAGAGCCGTGAGTCACACATCCATCCGGAGCCCCACGGCAGGACCAGAGCCCAGGGGAGGGCAGGGAGAGGGGACTGCGATCGGACGTGCTTCGGTGGGGTGCAGGGGGGCTGTGCCAAGCACCTCCTGTAGCCCCCGGACTCAGCCCATGGAGAACTCGGAAGATTTGCAGCCAGCAGGATCTCCAGATGTTTGCTTGCCGCTGGAAGGCAGCTGTGATGGATGTGCTCAGGGAAGATGCTCTCAGATGTGCATTCAGCCAAGAGGAGTCGAAGCATGAGTTTGGGGGAAGGGGGAGCAAACTGGGAAAGCCATCCATGACATTACCTTAAGGACAAACCCAAAGATTATCTGGGACAAAATGAGCCCATTTTTTTAATTTGTAACCTGAAGTGCTGTTACCATGACAGCAGACCCTGAAAGAGCCTTTGCCCCTTGCACCGTTTGGCCCCATCATCTCTTCAGGTGCTTCACCTCCACTGACAGACCCTGAGTCCCTTGTCCCTTGTCCATGAGCCACCTTGTCCTCCTCCTGATGATTTTCACCCAGGGATTTCAGTTTTCACTGCCTCCAAAACTACATTTGGCCCTGGCAGCCAAAGGCAAGCCCAGCTGTGGCATCCCCCAGCATAGATCATCCTTTGGGAGTATCTCCCGGGCTGAGCTGCTCATCGCAGCACTGCTGTATGGCAGCGCAACTCTAGTCTCTCCATTTTATGCCAGGGAAACTGAGGCAAAGAGAGGACAAAGGACTCATGAGCCACCTCACCCAGAAAGCTTGCTATATAGCCACGAGGTGAATTTCCCAGTACGGCTATTCAGCATACCAGGTTGCTGCCCTAAAGCTGAACCCTCCTTCCATAGCCAGAAGGCTCCACGGCTGTACCCAGACCATGACCAGTCCTCACGGACAGCTGGGGTGCAGAAGGAGCGGGAGCTGCCACCGGAGGCTGGTTTCCTCTTTGTGCAAATCCACATCAGCCCTGAAATGCAAAAAAAAAATGGTCCCTTCTCCGGCTTCTCTGTTTGTGGCTGAAAGCCATGCTGTCAGTACAAGCCCATTTGTGGCTAAACAGCCCTGCCCTTTCTTTATTAAGCAGAAATTCAGCCAAGGTGAGGCCTTACAAACCTCCTGCATCCTGTCATATCCTTCCCAGGAGGGGTGGAGAAGACAGCTCTGAGCAGACCCAAGCAACGCGTGAACCAGAATTAAAGCAGCTGAGGACAAGGTGCCACAGCACCCTTGTTCCTGGGTTCCAGACCTCACTGCCTGTCTACCTTTGTGCTCACCACCTCCCCACGGCCGGGGACAAGACCATTCCCCGCCCTAAAAATTTTCTGGCTGGAATGGGCTCCCTTTCCCACCCACGACCAACCCTTATGCAGCTCTCCCTGCCGTCTGCATTATTTGGCCTGGTGCGTTAATGCTTTCATTTGTTCACCACGCGTGCTGCCTTTACAATCCTGTTTTCTGTAATTCATCCCATATACCATCTGCTGCCTTTTATTATTTAACCGTGCCGAGTGCTTTGGCTGCAGTCTGGAGGAAAAAAGTGCTGTGCCCAGCAGTGCTGCCTGGCTCGTCAGACTCTGCTCCTGCCGCTCGTGGGCTTGGGCACAAACCAGGGAGAGAAATGCTCTCCGGTGAGTGCCTGCGGCTGAGGTTGTGCCCAAGAGCTGACATCGGCCACGGCATCCCGAGAGCCAAGGAGAGCAGCTCTGGTCGGGCTTGGGGATGCTCTGTGAGATGACACCAGCGAGGGCGGGGGAGGTGGGTGGTAAAGGAGGGTAAGGGCTGTTGGCACCTCTCTCGCCAGCCTCTCTGCTGATGGATGTGCGTGGTAAGGACAAAGCAGCCTGGGCAGTCCCATAAAAGCCCCCTAGATGGCAGAGCCCAGCTTAAGGAGATATACGCCCGTGCATCCCTGGGGGGTGGAGTACCTGCTTTGGGAGCTCATCGCCCATCTGCATCGCTCACAGACCTCGCTGCTTCACATCTCCAGAAAGAAGGGCAGAGGAGCCTGGCAGGGTCAGAAGAAAAAAAAAAAAAAAAAAAAAAAACCCCTTTCCCCACTCTTGCAGGGATGAAGTTGGGAGGGGCAGCAGGGCCAGGGTGGCTGAGGGACAGGGGAGCTGAGCCGGCTCCCGCTCTCCTTGGCACAGCCTGTGCCTGCCCTCTTGTGTCTCAAACCCACACTGCACTGCTCAGGGAGAGGGATCCCAGCCATGAAATGGGGTTGAAATGGCTTTATTCAGGGAGCGAGAAGAGATGAAGGGGGTACCCCCACCTGTGTGAGCCCCTCTGCTGCCCCAGCCCCACCCGAGCCCTCCCAGAAGCGTGGCCCGGGCGAAGGGTTTGTACTGGGACAGTCAGGACTGGTCTCACAGGCAGAGCAATGGGTCGTTTTAAAAAGACAAGGAGATGCTGTGGTCCCCAGTGTGGTTCAGGACATGATCCCCCCTGCCCTGGGCCAGAGCCCTCTGCTCAGCACTGGAATTGCTATGTGTTCTGCCAATTTGCTGGTTTTTATGTTTCCCTCTAGACTTGATTACGAAAAGCAAAAAAAAAAGAAGAAAAGAAAAAGCAACGATGACTGCAATGGGGAGAGCATTTCATCTTCCCTGGCACAGCTGCAGATCACTTGTGTGGTTGCACCGAGCACCAGGAGAACATCCCCATCGCTATCCCACTGCGTTTCATGGGACACTACTTTTGCTGCATCTCCGCATGCTTCGCAAAAAGAGAAAGGCAACGGGCACTTGGAGGGGAAGCCAGAAAGCGCTGGGCCAGGAGCAATGACACCTGGAAGAAGGACTTTGCTTAAGATGGTCATGATCCTACAAGTCTCCATTTTTGGACCCTCTTGTCACTGAACTGCTTATTGCTGGTATCTTCAAGCTGTTGGGGACCCAGAGCTCCACTTAGCAGAACAAACTTGGCTACTTATATGAATCTGCCTTTCCAAATGGGAACATAATGTTGAATGCAGATGTTTCCCCTGAAATTAAATCCAATCTCTTCCAAAGCAGCTTTGGCTCCATTAAATGGCTTTTTAATATATATAGAAAATTGAAATTTTGATTGGTTTTCAATGTATTTAATATTATGCACAGATTTATAAAGGGGTATAAAATGGAAGCAATTAAAGAGAAAAAAAGGTCTCCTTGAAAGAAAACCAAAAATATTCCAATGGCTGCATATTGAGAAACACCTTCTAAAGGAAGGTGGCGGAAGAAAGTTAAATGCTCCATTTTAGCGCTCCTGCCCCGTAAAGAAGGGTGCCAATAAAAGCATCATATTGACAGAGAGCTGAATTAGCATCTTTCCAGTGGAAGAACTATTTGAGGGGGGAGGTTGCTCCATCAGCTGTGCCTGGCACCCCCCAGCAGCAGAGAGGATGCTCCAGGATGCCTTCCTCATCCTCCTTCTCCTCTTGCAGAAACACGAACAGCTGGTGATGGGGGGAGAGGCTTCCCCGGGGCACAGAGATGACTCTCAGCCCAAATCAGCCCAGAGTCTGCAGAGCGAGTTGTATCTACAGATTCTATTACAGAAAGGGAATATTGGATTTGCAGCAGTGTTTTTCAGCAATCGGAGCCTGTCCTGCTCGCTCTGACATTCTCGGCTTCTCTGCAATCACTCGGATTTATCAGCCCTCTCTCTGGGGCCGTGTTTGTCAGCCGGGGTTCAAAGACGTTCGCATCAGCGGTTGCTCGCGTGCCACCTGCTCTCCGTGTAAAGCAAGCTGGTGGGATTGAAAGAGTCTCCAGATCCCTCCTCGTGTACCTCCCTGCACGACCTGCAGCAACCCACAAGTGTTTTTTCATTCTAAAAATTAAAGTAAGGGTGCATCTATCCTGTGCCTTGGGTTTAGAGATTTGGGGATGAAAAATGCAGTAGGAGAATGACATTTTCCTTTGGCACCTCGCCATTTAAGTAGCCCATGAAATCATACTTGTTCTCTGTTAAGCTTTACATGATTTTATTTTGAGTTATATGAATTAGTTCTGCCTGATGCTCTTGCTCCTCAGAAAGTATGAAAGCACTTTGAATTACTCATGAATAATTCAAGTTTAGGACCTATTCCACACCCTTGTTTCTAGGTAACACCAGGCATTTGTTCTTGTTGGCACATGAAACAGGACAAGAAAATTCACCGAAATATATATTTTTTTCATTCCTTAGCCCAAAAATGTCTTAATTAGTTTTTCTTTCTTTTTAACTTCTTCTTCAGTGCCAGTGCAGCTCCCAACTGAAATTCTCCAAAGAAGGCAGTTTTCATGGGATTACAATTCTTGGAATAATTAAGAGAAAGAATCCCACAAATTAAGAAGTCATCCTTTCATTGCCATGGCAACCTTGATTGTCCTTCCTCGAGTAGCTGAACTGAGAAAACAAGGAAAAAAGCAATCTGAGAGATAATTGCTATCCTGCTGCCAAAGGAGCAAAGCTGGGAGATGAGATGGGGCCGATGGTCCTCGGTGCTCCCCAGAGTGGGGACCTCTCTGTGCCGTTTCCATTTCACCTCAGCATGGTATGAGGTATTTCTTTTAGCTCTCGCAAGCAAGAGGTAAAATCCGTGGCAAGGATCTGCTTCAGGATGAGCTGAGTTGCCCTCTGGGCTACCTAGATAGGGTTGACCCAGTCTGCAGTGACTGCTGAGGGAGCGGAGACACCCAGTACACGGGGACATTGTCACCTTTGGGGTGTCCTGCTGAGGACATCCGCCCATCAGAACATCAGGACATCCCCCACGAGGATGGAGCATGTACTTAGGGAAGTGCTATGGCTAGGAAACTCAAAACCTCTTTGGCACAATGAAGAGGTCAGGCAAAGAGGGATTTACCCCACTGACATGCTCCTGCCAGAAGAGAAGAGAAGATGCTGGTGTCCCCATGGAAAAGCTTATCCTTAGGAGATTTCCAGCCTCAAAGTGGGATAGTTCAAGCAGAGAGAGGGACTGAGCTCTGTTCCTGGCACACCTTGGCCCCAAGCAGCTTTCAAATCCAAGTTTAGCCCCCGCAAAGTGCCAGGAGGACACAGCAGGATTTCCCAGCAGGTATAAACCTTTTGTTTGCATTTGTATCAAGAGCAAACTCCAGCTTGAATTAATTAGAGTCCAATAACAACGCTACCTAGGGCTGCCTTGCAGAGGTGCGATCCTCACCGTTCCATCACGGGGGCTGCACTCCCATCCGCTTCCCATCCCCAGTGCCGGGCTGTGACACCGGCAATGCCGGCAGTGCGGCGCTGCTCCGTCCCAACCGATGCACAAACAGGAGCTGAGCCAATAAGGCCGTGTCCGACGATATGGTTAGACCTTTCGTGGTGGGAATCGGAGCTGTGGATAAGGAAGGGGTGAAGTTTGCTGGAGGCCAGCCGAGGTGTGTGGTGGCTGGAAACACGTCGTTTAATTTGTTTGTGCTCCCCAGTGCGCTGAATGGGCCTGATCCTTTCTTCTCCTCAGGGACATTGGATGAGTTAGTTAATGTTTATTTAATGGTTGGAGAGGCAGCAGGGACAGGAACTCGACCAGATTATGGTATTTACTCTTCAGTGAGATTATATCCACGCCAGAGAGGAGCTGTTCCCGCACTGATAGAACAAACCTCATCTTAAATCCTTGCACTTTCTGAGGGGGAAGAATACATGAAATTTCTGTATTCCTTTTGGATATAATTTAAGTCAGTGCAAAGCAACACAGTAATAACTGCACAGAGTTTTTCCTCTGCAGAACTGAGCAGTACAGGTGCTGGTGCTCTGTGGAGCTGCCCAAGCTAAACAGATCCTTTAAATTGTCTAAGATGTGACAGAAGAGGGTCTTTCCACGAGCCCTTTGCTCCTGTGGTGAGACATCACAGGTTCCCTGAGATGGTACCTGAGATGTTGGGTGAGAAGAAAGGCCCAGAAAAGCTAAAGGAGAGCTTTGCCAGCTTTTAGTGGGGAAAAAAAAGCAGACTGGGGTCAGTAGATCTTTTTTTTTCCCAGGCTCATCTCTGTCTTTTCAAATACTGTGTGCCCAAATTTTAGAAAAAAAAAAAAAAACCCTTACAAATTAAAACTCAAAGGAGAAGGACCCAAGACCTACATTGAAATGTTCTGTTCCATCTGCAGTAGACCCTTCCTACTTGATATTCAGACTTCCAAAAGAAGTTAAAACCAAATCTCTTTGTCATCAGTTATTAATAACTCTGCTTGTGCAATCCGGGTTTCGTGACCTAGCAGGAGAGGGCTTTGTGAGTTTACTCTTACCTGACCAGACAGCAGCTCTTGCCATGCTGAGCCCATCGCTGACGTTACGTGTTGGCTACGTGCGGTGATGATTGTTCTCAGAAGCTCCTCCAGATGCGATCCTTCCCCAGACCCCAGGTCCTGCAGGCACAACCCCCTGCCAAGCCCAGGGGGAAGCAGGGATGAAGAAGCAGATCTCCTGCCAGCACCTGAAGCTCCTGCCCTCCTCTCCCTACCTTATTTAAATTTGGAAAAGGAGAGGCAGAGCCATAGATATAGGCATCCATGAAGATACTCACTGCAAGCGCATCCTTGTGTGTTCCCATCTGCAAACGCATCACCAGTTCCCTACCCTGGTGTCTTTGGTGGTCTCCTGTCTGTAGAAAGACAGAAAGTTAACACCAGAAGATGAAGGAGGGATCTCTTTTCTCTGGTTTAATGACATTGGGGGGGGGGGGGGGAGGACACGACAAAACCAAAAAACCTGCTGAGCACTCTCTGCCAGCTTTGCTGGCCTGGCTGGTGAAGCAGGCTGTTACCAGGTTTGTAGAGATGTGACTGACTCACTGCTCTCGCTTGGCAGAGCATTTAAGATGAATTATCTGATCAGTGGAAAAGCGTTTTCAGGTCAGACAGAGCTATTTGCAGTGAAGCTGGTGAGTGATATCTGTGGAAAAAAAAAGGCCACCAGAGGAATCAAACAAAAGAACATAAACCTTGTGTAACAACAACAAAAAGTCTAAACAAAACCAAAATGTTTAGTAGTAGTCCACTCAAACACTGAGACATGTCTCAGGAAAGGAAAAGCCAGCCCGGCTCTAACAAACCTCTCCATGCACACCTTCCAGTTTCACTTTCTAAAACTGATCCAGCACTGGGGCTCTGGGAGCAGAAGGAGTCACTGGTGGCTCTGTAGCGCAGACCTCCTACACCACCATGCCAGTGTTGCATCCGTTTGTAGCAATTAATATGAAAAAAATGAGCCAGAGTGGGAAAATATGGAGAGCTTTTAAGAGTAAATAGGTAGGGTACCAGGCATCAAAGGAGAGGTTTTGTCCAGGTGGAAAGGTCCAACTCAGTGCACCACTCATGTCCACGATTCATGACTTGTGTGGCGTGTGGTTCACCAGTAAGCCTCCCAAGAGGTGATGATTTTCCCATTTTTCTTGCCCTTGTTCACAACTATTCTGCCCGGCTCATTCATTCAGTCAGGGACTGGGTCCACTCCAAAAAATCCCGAAAATGCCCCTCTTTTGAGAGCAGCCAGCATGATGATCACTTCTCAAATTCCCTTTTAGAGACAATGAATCCAGCAGTGAGTGTTCCCAACATCATAGCTGTAGAAATCATGCCCAATTTGGGAGCTGTTTGTAATGATTAAGAAGAATAAACAGCTCCGTGCAGTGGCTCATTTATTAAAGACCAATTATTCCACCAGCTCCAATGATCAATTGCAATCGCAGAATCAAATCTGAAGGGAAAACATGAAGTTCCAGTGGGCTGCACTAGATGGTGGTGCCTGCAAAGAAAAAAATGCCAGAGTGGGTCTCTCTAGGATGCTCAGCACACAGTAATCTCCAGGTCACTGCCCCAAATTTAGGGTGAGATGTGCAAGAGAGGCACATTCCCCCATTGTGCAAGAGGACAGGATTGGTCCCTTTCTGGTCCTGTGCTACTATGGACAGATGTGCCAGCATCGTTCAGAAAGCAAACAGCACCGTGCATCTATGAAGAAGGCAAAAGAAACCTTCTAAGAAAAAATCTTCACCCTGCAAAGTAATGAACAACCAAGGAATAATCATTCCTAGCTGAAAGTACGCACTTTTCAGCAGGAAACCTTTTAAGTCTTCACAACGCACGACAGTAGCAAGAGCTTCGTTGTACGAATGAGGAAGGAAGATATAGCAGAGGTGGGGGGATATATTTCCCCAAATTATGTCCCTGGCAATGAAATGATGATCTCCCTGTGTCCCAGGAGACACAGACGATGACAAAGTTGCAGCTGGAAAAATTCAGCTGGCTTCAGTTAGTGGCCATCTCCGAGTTGCGGCAATGTTGACTCTAAATCCAATTACAGGAGACCCAGCTATATCTCTCCATCCTCTGCTGAGGACACAGGGGTATCAGTGCTGTCACACAGGCCAGCACGAACCCAGTGAACTTCTGTCACCTGCTGTGATTCACAAAGGAGGAGAGCAGCTGGACTCTGGCAGCACAGGCTGAGCTTGTGGAGATGGGAGTTAATGAAAGGAGAAATTCTCTTGTAAAGTTCTAGCTTGTTTGCTCTGGAGTCACCGTCCAACAGTAAATATTGCTGCCTTTCATCCTAAACCACCATCTGCGAGCTGTGGTATGGGGTGGCAGAAAGAACAGCAGTTATTTCAGTGATGCCCAATTCCCAAGGAATATCCCCTCCTATGTCAGCACTAATAATTCACCTAGAGAACAATAATTTACTGTCAGCTTTGCCACATGTCCCTCTTTCCCCAGTCACTCCACATTACCATCTTTTTTTTCCTGTGAAGATGAAAACTAAGTTTAAAAAGTTTCTACTTCTTAACTCTGTGTCATCAGCTGTAGCTCCAGGGCCTCTGGTGAGGGCAGAAATGAAAGAAAAAGGAAAATAACAAGATAGATTCTTTTTCTTTGCAAGCTGCTCATTTAACCCTGGCCCGCTGTGCCCTGGTGTACTGCCCCACAGAGACGGGGTAGAAAAAGTGGGCGGGGGCAATGGGGGCTTCACACCTGATGTTCCTGGCCCCCAGCAACAGACCTGGATGGACACCCTCACCCTCTTCCCAAAAACAGCTGCCTGGGAAGGCCTGGAAAAGACCAGAGTTGTATCGAGCAGGAGTTTTCATGAGCAGTAAATGGGGATTGCCATGCTTTGGGGTCTGAGCATCTCACCAACAACCCAGCTGAGGCATTAAACCAGCTTGTTCGCCTCCTTTTTATACAAATGACCCTTAAGAAATTGTTGGGATGCAGGGAAAATGCTGGCGTTTGGAAGAAATGGAGGAAAGTGCTCATGTTTGCTTTTGAACAGGCCAGCAACGGGGTCTACGAGAAATGCCCTTGGAACAAGGCATGGGCAATTCCCGTGGTCACAATCGGAGCAGAGGGGTCTTCTGGTGTGAAAGCCTCAAACCTCTGCTCTGATTTTTCCCCCGAAATTGAAATTACATTTCTGGAATCTTGAAATTCCTGGCATTTGCCTCAGACATAGCACATTATTTTGTTTTAATAATGTCTAAAGGTTTGAGTAAAGAAAAAAAGCCAAAACCTTCAGTGCTCTTAAACATCTGAGTATATTAAAAAGCACTTCAGTACATCCTACAAAATATGTCAAAAATACCAGCACCAATATAACAGTGTGAAAATGTAAACGGAACAAGGAGGGCAAGGATTTTCATTCTGTGGGAGTAAGTCTACACAATTTAAAAAAAAAAATTCCCCCGTGCTATGTTATCCAACCCAGCGTGTTACTATACAACACTTGCAATAGATTTGCACTTGCAAATGGGGGCAACTTGAGTTAATTTTGTATCTACTGAGGACATGGTACAGAATTTGGAATTTGTATATAATCAACTATGCCAAGTATAGGGAGCAAAGTCATATCTTTTATTAGGCTAGCTAGCATAGTTGGAATAAAAAAAAAAGATTTTGGAACAGGACCACAACTGTCACCTAAGAAATGACATTGCTCTCTTGCTCAATTTTGTATGATTGAGCCAGTAAGTTCATTAAGTTCATCTCTTTCCTTCCTCTGCAAGAGGCTGTTTTTCATATTTAACTCCTACTCAAGGCTAGTTTGTTGTGACTTCTCATCTGCTGAAAGTTAAACAGGAGAATTGCTCAAAAAAGGATTTTTTTTTTTCACTCCGAAAAGTTCAGCTGTGTGAAAACCAGCCTGATCAAGTTTCTTCAAATTGTGATAGTTTCTAGACCCATCTACAGCATTCTCAGACTGAAATGATTGAAAAAATAGAACTGTCCTCAGAGAAAATGCCTTGATGTTCCCTCTTGGGGACTCCATCGGGTGGAGAAGCATGTTGGTCTTGGTGTTTCCCACCATAGTGAAAGCAAGCGTGGTGTTGAAAACCTCCTTTTCCACCAATTCTGGTGGAAATTTTTGATATCCAGGTAGAAACAATTCACATGCTGCTCTATGAAATCAAGATCCATGACTTACAGAGCCCAGGAACAATCCTGCTTGGTTTCCCCTGCCTCTTTCACGCCCAAGGGGCTATCAGCAGGTCCACCCACTCAATACCATCATCGGTCCTGGGCAGCTGGTGTCCCATTGCTGTGCTGGGGGAAAGCAAGAGGCTGTTTCCCAGGTGAGGACTGTCCTGTTAATGTCTTAAATCCTCCAAATGTGAGCAATCCAGTTCTCTTCCTTCACCCAGTGGATGAAAGCCTTTTTACCTGCGTTGTTGGACAGCAGTGGCTTCGCGTTCAGTTTTCTTCCTTGACTTTAATTCCTGCAGGAAGCATCCTTTACAGCTCCGTAGCCAGGAACACCGTTACTTGTATGATTGTAAAGAGCCATATAACACTTACAGACCTGAAGAACAGGGGTATGGGCCAAAAGCTTTTCCAACTCTATCTGCTGGTGCAAGAAAAGATTTTATCCCTCGGAACGTACGCCACCTTTGTCACAGCGTTTGTGGTCTCACTGTGATAGACTGCATTATTCTATAGCATCAGGCACGAGCTCTGCGGAGATGCAATTCTCAGCGACACAAAGGCAATCTTACACAGCCCCTGCCTGGAAGCTAATATAAATTTGCACCCTCTCCAATGCTCGCTAGCCTGACAAGTAATATAAAGCTATCTTCTTGTCAACAGGAATCAGGACCGGACATTAAGTAAACCCCTGACCATGAAATCGGCGCTGGGATTAGGGATTTGTTGAGCCACAGGAAACGAAGCACAGCAGTTCACGAGCAGAGAGACCGGGGAACTGGGAGGGGTGCTGAGATCAGAAGATCTGCCTCTTTTCTTCTATGCAGCATAAATTTGCAAAGCCCTCAAGCGATTTTTCTCAAAATTTTCTTTTTTTTTTCCTGCTTCAGTTGGAGGTGAAGAGCCAAAAGTCAATTTTTTTTTTCACAAATGAATAACCTATATAAAAGTGCAGAAATTTAAGTCCTACCAAGTGCTGTGTTCTCTCGTAATTATTTTTCAATATTCTTACCTTCTGCTTTACGTAAGTTTCCAGACTGAAAGCCATTTTGAACCAAAATGGAAATTATTTTTTATCATATCAAAGCAAATAGCAGATAGTCTCAAATTTCTTTTTCTGGCTTTTATTATAAATATGACCTTTTCCCACGAGTAGCTGCGAATCCACAGAGGTGTCATTTGGGGAAAAGACTTTCAGCAACAAATTCCCAGACAGCTATTACTCCAGATTTGGAAGAAACATCACACCATGCCTCCAACTGCCCATTCAGCCCTGCTGTAAGAAGTCACACAGCGCCGTGTGCCCCATTTCCTACATTAATCCAACAGCTTTTCCGATCAGTTGTAGTCCAGCACAAGTTACCGCAGCATTACATTTATTCCCAGGTGATCACGCTAAAGCTCAGACCTCGACATAAAAAAGGATTGGCCAGCTCAAGACATGAATCCCTTATTTTATTTCTGCACATGGCAATCCCTGGCTGGTTTTTTTCTTCTTTTTCGGTAGTGAGGCTGCAGTTTCGACAGCAAAGGGCATGCGGATTTATTACAAGCACAACAAAAATGGAGCAGCAAAGGGAAGATTAACAGCAGCCCAGTTGCTGAGTCCCACTATCGGGTACCTTATAATTCACTGGCTTCTCTCAACTTCATGGCTTTAGTGGGATACGCTGAAGCAGCTCGACAGAAACCAACCTTAGAGCAAGCATAATAGCTGGGTTTGCTGCAAACAGGTCTGCAGAAATTGTGTAGAGGGGGTGCAAAAAATTTCCTCCGTGTAGTCTGGGATTAGCATTGCTGGCCAGACGCGGCAGCCAGGTGTGGGACAGCAATGCCCCACAGGTTCATTTTCAGGTGACTCCTGATGTGTCTGTGAGTTTTCCTTGAACATCAGGCACGCTGCAGAGCACATCACGCATCCTCCTTGCGGATTCTTTGGAAAGCATCCTTGGCGTGGATTTTGGCAAGAGCCGAGGGGACGCTTTGGCCATCGTCCAGCTCCACCATGGGTTTGCAGTGCTGGAACAGGGAGCTGGGAGTGGGGTGGACCGGTGGGGCTGGCCTCAGCTGGGGAGGGTTTCAAGGTGCAAAGGTATTTGCTGAATGCAGACTCCTGGGCTAGAGTGAAACCAACCTAGATTAACCCAAGCAGCGGGGCAGTTCCCAGCCCTGGCTTTATCTTTAATGCAGCAGGTTAAACGGTCTTGCCAGTGGCACATCTCATGTTACAACGTTTGCTTGGCCGCTCTGTGCCTCATCAGCCCTTATGATATAAAAAAAAATAAAAATAAGCAAGCCAGCCTTTCTCCTGGTCTCCAGGCAATTTGCTATTCTGATTCAGCAGTTTGTTTGGGTTTAATCACAATTACATTCTTGTGTGCTTAATTAACCCCGTGCTTTTGTTGTTGCTGCCAGGCTAACAACAGCACTGAGACAATGCAAAACCAAATGTCTTCCTGGAGGGGAGAAGCTCTGGCAGGTGGGAAAGGAGGGCAGCTGGGCTGTGCCAGCTCGGAGCAGCCAGCAGAGGAGTTTCTGCCTTGCTGCAGGCACAGTCTCACCCTGCCCTCTTCCCACGGCAGCTCCAACCTCCTTTACTTTCCAGCCGTGCAAGAGCTGTGCCTCCCCTCATGCCTTTCTCCGGAGAAGCAGAGGGGCCGATGCAGGAAGCACTGATGGACAAGGTAGAGGAGTAAAGGGCAAAGAGCTCCCAATACCAACACACTCTTTGGGCTCATTTGCACCCAGGATGGTCTCACAGGGCTGCGCTCAGCCAAGTTCCCAACAGATCCACAAATGGGATCTCCACCCTTTGCTAGTCTGATTCCATGAGTACATGGATACAGGAAAAAAGAGAGAAAGTACAATGGATGCAGAAGAAAATGGGGACAGGGAAAGGCTAGACAGCATCATCTTGGGATGGACCTTCGGGTGTGGGCATGCGGCACCCAGCACCAGCCATTACAGCTCTGGTGTGGCCACTGCATTTTCTGATGCTCTCCAGCTCACACGTCCCATAACACCTCTTCCAGCAGTGAGGACAAGTTGAAATTTCTCACTAAACAAAGCTTCTGGAAAGTGTGATGAGTATTGACAAACCTTTAAATGCTCCACTTCGGCATGGTCAGCTGAGTCTGTTCCAACGGCAGCTGTTCAGTTCTTCACTTGAATTCTATAAAAGGAGAAGGAAAGCCTTCAACTCCCACATCAATCTTTTTCTTGACAAAAACAGTCCATTCAGGGACACGTTCTAGTTTATTTTAATTCTTATTTTCACCTGAAAAATGCAACCTGTGGATGACTTTGAGTCAGTAGAGTAAATTAAGGAAAAACTTATTTGGAAAGCATAGGAAAGCTGCCTCTTTTGTACCCAGTAAGTTTGGAAAGGTGGCACATGACAAAAATGTGCAGGTTTCACAGCTCCCTGCCTTGTTCACAGCAATGCTGAGGTTGAACATTTGTTTATTTTGCCCCATTCTTCCCCAAGGAAACTGAATTTTCAATTGTCCCTAAACTATCTTTTGGTCTGGCCAAGGGAGAGAACAATTGCACGTTCCTTCACCCCCCGTTTTCCTTTTTTGTTTGGTCTGTAACTTTTGGTCTTTAATACATTTATTTCCAGTGTTGACGCATGTATTTAGCTTCTTGAGGTAGCTTTCCCAAGAAATTAACCAAGTTTTATCAGTTCAACAAGCATGTCGTGGTTCCATCCCTTTGTGTATGCGTTCATAGAAATGGAGTCACCCGCAGCCAGAGATAGACTTTAAATCAAATCAAAGCAATAAGTATCTCAAGGCTATTAGCCTGATAATGATGCACAAAGTCCACGGAAATTAATCACAGGGAGCAAGACTCGTCAGAGGTGGAGACCCATGATGGGAGGGTTGTCGGCTTTTTCAGAAGCTTTGGTCAAACACAAGGACATGAGAATCTGGTAGCAAACAAACACTCACCCTAACCTTTTCTTCGTGTCATTAGAAAGCATCCTTCTGTCTCCTCATCTCTACAGCTATCAAAAAAAAAAGCTTCATATTAATCACACTATGAGGTATTAATTTATCCAATTTTCTTCTGGCTTGTAGTTTAATAAATTAAAGACTTTTAAAATATACTCCTGCCTATTTCTGCCTTTAGATAACATTTCTTGGTTGAAAGAGTATATTCAACCACAGAAATAATCAGCTGTCAAGAAAGGATTGGCTTGTCGATTGAAGCTGAAGCAAAGCTGTATCGGGACCTTTTTGGCATGGTCATATGGGCATAATCTGCTGTGTTTGTTTCCCTACAGCTTAAAAAAAAAGGCACTGGGGGGACAAAGCTATTTCCTACATCTGAGACAAACTGTGACCATTAATACATTGACATTTATGGGCAGGCAGATAAGAGACCAATTCACAAAGTAGAGGATACTTTTAATTATGTTTAATATTCAAATTGGGACTTAGCATGGCTGTCTCTTGCTGTACTTAGAATGATTGCTGTGAAAATAATGGATCTTTCTTTTTAGGGATCAAATAAAAAAAGGAAAGAATAAATAACCTTTAAGCAGGTCCAGTGCCAAATACTTATTCAAGTAACAACAACAACAATAACAAAGTAAAAAGAAAACTGTTTACTTTGGGTTGATTAATGCATTTTTCTCAAGCTGATATGGAATGTTTTCTCCTCATTTTCAGGCTCATCTTTTGTTTTAAGTTGTCTAGAGAAAGGATAAGTTGATTTCTGAGTCAATGTTTTGTTCAAAAAAACTAACACGAAAGACTCCAACTACTTCCATGTAAATCCAGAAGCTGCAGATATATCTGCATGCATGCCTTGTTTTCCTCCTTTGCTGTTAATAAAAGTCATTTTCTTCAAGGGTCGCAGCTAAGACAGTAGCTGTGACTTTCCCATCCCTCACTGCAGTGTTTGCCTACTGCATCTTTCTAATGAGACGGGATCATCATTATCGCTTGTACTGATAACACAGATCCTGTCTGTGAGGAACCATGCAGGCACAGGAGAAGAAAATGAATCTTCAAACTGTTCTGCCCTTCCTTCTCTGCCCTTCCCATGCATTTATTTCCAGATTTTTCTCTCCCTCTTCTCCTGCAACACTTTAGTACAATTAGTAGCACAATTAGTGGCATTCAAATACCTGTAAACACTTTTTATTTTGTTTCTTTTGTCTTGTCTCATTAAGTCAGTGAGCTCGTTGCATTCCTAGATTGTGCAGTGAGCGAGAATAACTCTGCCTCCCACTTTTTGCAAATACACAAGCTTGGGTCAAACAATGACTTTCAAGAAGGCGTATTAACTTCCACAAACTGTTTTCTAACAGAGAAAGAGTGGAAATCTTTTTAAAATGCCAGGGAACAAAAAAAGTCTTTCCTCCCCACTCCCCAGTTAAAAAATCATTTTCCAAGGGAAAATAACCTTTTTTTCTGGAATGTTATTCTTTTATCAGAAACCAGTGGGGAAAAAAAACTAGAAGACATGCCAGAAGAATTGTCTCAGCTGAGGTCCAAAAAACACTTGTTCAAGCCAAAGTAAAGTCTCGTTAAACTCTACATCAACAAGTATGTTTTAAGTTATCATTCTAGGCAAAATACAAACAAAAATAAAGATGATGACAGTGGTGTCACTCAAGTGAGGCCACTGGCTTTGACCCAGCCCTATCCTGCCCCAGTACCAGTAGCCTTGTGCTATGCTTCCATCTGTCTAAGTTATTTTCCTGCTCTGTAGCACTTGCTGGCCGTGTTACCCACTGCTGGCTCTTCCGTGCTTTGAAAAGCCCAACAAGGGATCTGTTCCATTATGGGTTCCAAGAAACCCGTTGAGATGAGGCATCACTGCCCTGCAGGAAGGCTATCTGCCCAGAGCTTGTCTTTCCCAGCTCCATTGAGGTCTTTAATAAGACCAATACCCTCATCCCATTGCCATCGTTTCGGCTGAGTCCGACGCCTGATGTTCTGATGACTGAATTTCATTGAGTTTAATTCCATTTCAGTGACTTAGAATGGAAGAGAGTCATGTACTTTTTAATGCATGAATAACTCCATACAAAATACTTTAAAATTAGCCACTTTGCAAATCCCAGGCACCCAATGATTAGGGGATAGCAGACTTCACTGTTCATTAAATATTGATCTGCCTGGCTCATGCATATCCATCTGATACAGCCTCTCATTATACCAACACACTCTACTTCTTCCAGAGTCCCTGCCTGGAATTGCTACTCCTGAAGAACAGCCCTGGAAGACATTAGGTCTGCCAAGAAACTGCTCATGATATTTCATTTTCATACAAAGTGTATTGTAATGCCTCTTCCTAATCCAGGCCTTAGAATCTGTTTTGACAATAACATGGCTTGTTTTACAGAAAATAAATCTTGTTGTGCCCCTAATAATAATGACAATTTAAAAAAATAATAATTCTAAGAGAGAGGAGAAAAAGCTGCAGCAGCACTTTCATCAGCTGACTTGCCTATATAGAAAATGGTGGGGAATAAAAGAAATGTGGGTATGAACTCGCCTGCTCCACAAAAAGCTTTTCTAAGTGCATTTCCATGGTGGAGGGAGCAGCCTCAGATGAACCTTTTGCCTTTCTCCTGTACTGATCTCTGTTTTGATGACAGTAATTGAGAAAAGAAGGAAGCAATCCTTGAGACCCTGAAGGTTCCTTGGCATTATGTACAACGCCAGCCTGTGGATCTTAAAAGTGCAATGCAAAAAGGTTTGGTATTTTGATCCATTTACAGTTCAAAAACAAAAAGGGGGAGAAGTATAATTTAGTTTTAACTTCAAACATCTACATTCTCTGAAGGCTTTCTTGGACTCTGAGAACAGTATTTGTCTTCCTCAGGCTTCCCATACAATCATATGGCTGTGCTTCATAAGCCCTCTCCTAGTTTTATGTCTAATATCCAGCTACAACCACCATGTTGGAGCAGGTTGTAAGAAGTATTCCCCAAGGTGGAACCCTATTTCACGGTGACCAGCGTGGTCTATGCAGCCTGTGCCTCAGCAGGGAGGTCAGCCCCTGGCCACGCCTGCAGACACCAAGCTCTTCAGCCTCAGTCTGATGATAGAATCATAGAAGGATTTGGATTGGAAGGGACTTTCAAAGCCCACCCAGTCCAACCCCCCTACCAGGAGCAGGGACATCTCCAACCAGATCAGGTTGCTCAGAGCCCCGGCCAACCTGGTCTTGAGCGTTTCCAGGGATGGGGCATCCACCAGCTCTCTGGGCAATCTGGGCCAGTGCTCCACCAAACACGATGCAGAGCCACGGGACAGAAAGCATCATTGGCATTTAGTGCCCATAAAATGATTTATCAATTCGCCATTCTGCACAGAAGCAGCCACATTCAGGTCTCCAGGACCCCTACTAAGTGCCCTAGGAGCCATACCCTGCAAGCAGAAATAACTCTTCTCCAAGTTGCAGCTATGAGCTGCATGTCTGTGGCCCTTTTTCCAGGATAATTCTATTGGACAACCCAAGCTAGCCTGGCAGCCAGAATGAAGCTGGCTAATTCAACATCCCCTCTATGCCCATCAGAAATGGTTCAGCCGTTTCCCAGGGAGGCGAGGAAGAGTTAACCTGCCTCCACAACAAAGGGTTGTGGGGAACAAGAGACAAAACTTCCCAGGATCAGGAGAAGCAGCTCATTTCAAGGGAGCCTCTCCCAAGAATTCAATTCACAGGTGCCAAACCACTTCCTCCGTAACCTCAGCTAGAAATAATTAGAGAACATTTAAAGCAAAGCCTCTGACTTCCCTGAGCTCACATGGTGCTTTGACCCTGGACAGCAATTCCCCAGTTTCCATAGGTAGGCACTTGCTCAGAGGCTAACAAAGTCAAGGCAGCATTACTGAAACCACAGGGCACTAGTTACGGGGCTAAGGAAACAAATCTCACAGCATAATCCTGAGGTGCCTTTCATGTTCTAATTAAACCTATATATAGAAGCTGCAGGCAGGAAAAATTGCATGAAAAGTTTCTCATCTGCTGAGTATTTTTCCATCCTTTCGCCCCTACCCCCACCTCCCTTAACCCGGAGAGGGGGCTGAAAAAATATTTCTCGCATTGATTTTGATGGAGAAAGAGAGGAAAAATGCCACGCAGATAGAGATCAGCAGCGTTTCCATTCCCTGAGCCCTGTCTGAAAGACACAGCCCTGCCCACGCTCGCCGTTAAGACCGACTTCTGCTCTGATAAGGCAAGGCCAGCCCAAGCCACTCACAAAGGGTCAAGCACAGCATCGTAGGCATCAGGTTTTTTCTCCTTCTCTAATTGCAAGGCAAGGCTGGAGATCAGACAATAAACCTGAGGAGCTGGGGAAATCATGGAGGCTGTCTGGGAGAATTAGTGTTCAGCAAAGGATGGGAGGGGGACAGGGCAAACCTCGGTGCCTTTCAATTTAGGAAGGGTCACAGAAGGCAGAGGAGGAAGGAGGGCAAAAGCCTGCTGTATCTTTTGTGCACTTAGCAGAGCCATCAAAGTGATGGATGATGAGTTTGGGAGATAGGAAACGCTTTGCATGGGCAAAGGCCATTTCCTTGGGATGAGAGCTGCCAGGACAGAAAGGCCACCCCAGGATCCTGGTGTCTGCAATGGCTTGGTGTTGCTCAAGCTGTTAAACTTTCACATCATGCACAAATGGTCCTTTTTCGTGTCATTTGCCATCTGTATTTTGAGCTTTTCTCCACAATGCAGTATACACGCAGACTCCTACAGAAGGAGCACAGGGACATGGAGCAAGGTTGCATTTCCAGGCTTATGCAACATGGGGAGGCTGAAGTTAGTTAGTTTAAACTGCAAATCCTAAAGAAAAGAATCACAATACAGGCAGAAGCCTCTTCTAATCATGTCAGACATTATCCAAAACCATATTTTTGTCACTTGGGAGAAATGCATTTTCTTTAGCAGAGCTTTCACTAACAGTCACAAGGCTGTTCGGAGTCTAGTTCAAGTGGGAGCTCCTTGGGTTATCCATGCTGCGACAGGCATGGCAGTGAGATCCTAGTTCATCACAGCAGGGCTGGCTGAGACCTCTTGCTCCTTTATTTCCCTTCCCAGGGTCCACTTCACAGCTAATGGCCAGGGGTATCTTTATCCCTAAGGCAGCAGGATGAAGAACTGAGCCTGCTGATGAGGCGGCAGAGTGAGATGTTCATTACCACCCTCTCCATGCCAAAGGAGCCCCTCCCACAGTAGGAATTAGTCTGTAATTAGCTTAGAGAATAAACCACTTTTAATTAGAGGACCAAAATTCAGCAGGCCATCTGCCTGGTTTTATTTGCAAGCAATAGGCATCTTCTGCTGGCAGTAACATTTTCCCTGGTTCCTCTCCCTAACCCTCCAAGACTCTCTTCTGGGCTGAGACCAGGACTGAGCATGTGGGCTGGAGCCAGGACATCACATCCACACTGCCCAAGACAGCACGCTGCAATTTGTTGGTTATTACATTGCAAAACCACTCTCAAAGACTGGCACGGCAGCAGGGAGGGCATCTTGCTCTCCTTACTGTCTCGCTGTCGCCGCTTCTGAGCTCCAGGACGCTGCCTGCTGCAAGGAGACCACCCAGAAGGTCTCAGCAGATGATCTTGCCATTAATTCCTGGATGAGCCCTTTACTCTGCTCTGCAAATGCCCAGTGAGCTTCAGAAAAGCCAGAAGAACAATTCCTGAAACTTCCCTGTCTCGCACAACTGTGGGAGGTAAAGCAAGTTGGGTATCTGCTGATTTGGAGGCCACTTTGACCAACCTGCAAAAAAATGCAGGAGCCAAAGGGGCTCCTGCAATTACACAACACTTTTAACCTGTCATTCCATTTCTCCAGATATTCCATAGGATTTCCAAATCACATAGAATAAGTAATTTCTTTTTTTTTTTTTAGGACCCTTTCTGTAATTGCCATCTCACACTTACTCACCTGAGCAGGGGTGAAACAGCATTTCATGGTCTTGCAATGAAGAAAGAGACATTTCCATTTTGACAATGCTGAGATCTTTCATGTCGATCAAAACCTGTTAAAATATTGTGACATTTTCAAGGTTACTATTTTTTTCAGTCCCTCTGAATTTCCCTCTATCAGGCTTGTAGAAGTAAGGAGTGTTCAGCTTGGCAGGCAAGAGAAGAGAGAAATGCTGGAGTAAAGCCTCAGTTTGAGGTTTGGTTCTCAGAGGAACCGGTTCCCACCTTATACCCAGGAAAGGCCTCACTAACAGACACTTTCCTGATCCTACCACATCCACCCTGACATACCTTCAGTCCCAGCACCATAGCAGCCAACACTGCTTTTGGGAGTGGAAAAAGGAAATTGCAGACTCTCTCCTCTCCTCATGCCATCTCTCTCTCTCTCTCCCTTTGGGTTCCTTTTCTAGGAAAAGGGCTTGAGCTGGGGCAGGGGAGGAGTCATTAGCCAAGATTGAATTAGGCTGAATTAGGCTGTTACCAGCCATCAGCTGAGAGACGGTGCAGGATCACATGTGACCATGAAGAAGGGTTAAATGGATCTACTGTATTTCTTATCTGGGCTGATTAAGAAGTGGCAAACAGTTGATTATTATGTCTTAATCAAAGGAGAAAAGCTGCTAATTTGATAAACTGAGACTCTGAGTATTCCCAGACTGAAAACCAGCTCGTTTTGCAGGAAACATTGGATCAAGTCCACGCACAAGCTGTTGATCAGGGCATCCAAAACATCTCTGATAGTCATTCGTTCATTCTGTTCACGTGAATTTATCGAGATCCATTCAGCAGTTACAGTCACCTACACAAGGTACAGTCCCTTGACAAGAACTCTGCACCATGTCCTACTGCCAAGACCCACCACCCAGCCTCATCCCCTCCTCTTCGCCCTGCTTCTCACATCTCACTTCCAAACTCTGTCATTCTGCAGGAGATTTCCCCCGGCGATGAAGAGAAGCATCCCAGATCTGAACCATCTCTGAAACTCTTCATAATATCTGTCATCCAGACTTAGAGGCATCAAGCAGCTTTTCAGCGCCAAAGGATAAAACCAAGAGTCAGTCTGGCAGTGAAGTTCGAGCACCTGAAACAGGTTCATAAGTATTTTTGACCAGTTTCAGATGGTTAACTACTGCATGGGAAACACGCTTTGCTTATTGTGTGAAGACAAAGGTATGGAGCAAATTCATCCAACAAATTATCTCCACAGACCACTCAAACAGCTCACAAAAACGTCTAGCTTGCCAGGCAGGCTTTCAAGAAGACACTAGTATTTTGTGTTTTACTAGCACAGCTGCTAATCTTTATTCATTTGTTTATTTTCCTTACGACCCAGAACAATTAATTTTTATCCAGCCCATTATTAGCTTTCAGCACCTAATCCTCAAATCAAAAACTGTTGCCAGAGTAATATGAGGGAGGAATTATGAAACACACAATAATGAGAAAATCAGATAGTCAGTGACTTAGTCAGGCTTGAAACAGATGATCTCTCTCCTGAATTGAAGAGCTGGTACTGAAAACACAGTGAAGGTATGAAAATAAAAATTAAACAAAAAATTAAAAGGCAGCTGAAAGCTTTCCCTGTAGATAGGGGTGTTTGCAGAGCACTTCCCGCTGTCTGTCACAGTGACAGCTTCAAGAATCAATAGAAGAAAGGAGAAAATAACATGTCAAGATATTTCTGGAGACTGGTGAGGCTTACAGGGAAATTCCTTTGCAGACAAAGAACAAATATTTATTGCCTTTGCTTAATTTCTTCTGCCCACTCCAAGACACAAAGGGCTCTTGCTCAAATCTCAATAAACAAGAGCTGATATACATTCTTTGATTTTTTACTCATGTTTAGATCAGTGCTGAAAGTCACCATGAACATAAAAATTGTTCTTTTTTTTTTTTTAATTTGGGGGGCACTGTCACAGCTCAAACAGTGCCTCAGCGGAGGAAAGCATCCCCATCCCAGTTAGGGCTGGCACAGACCTGTGACAGCCGTGATGAGACACTGCTGTTGAAGGACTACTTATTCCACTGCAAAACCCACCCTCAGTTTCATGGCACGTTCAGCAGCACAGCTTTCAGCAGCTCTGCAGCATTTGGAGTTGCCTCCCTGTACTGGAATAAATATGAGAAGTGCGCTCAGGAACAGGACCTGCATCCCATCGTGTTTTGCTGCATTTGCTCGTGTCACAAATTCAGGCGCCTTAAAGCTGGGAAGGCTGAGTCATCTTCCTCCTCAAACATGAGTCGAGCGATCTTGCCCATTTGTTTCTCCTATAAACTCCTGAGGGTGTTTTTTTCTACCTCAGAAGGTGCATTCATCACAGCTTCAACGCTGGTGGCTGGCGCGAGGTGCCCCGTGTGCATTTCGGCGCACAGGGTTGGTGTCTAAGCTGCCGCTGCAGGAAGGCAGTGAACGGAGGAAGAGGAGTGAGGCAGCTCACCAGCCGCACGGGCTCATCGTGGTTGCCTAGGTGGAGGTGTCCAGCTCCGTGTCAGATGCCACAAGGTACCAGAGGCTGTCTCTTTCAAAGGGTGTAATATTTCAGCTGCTCCCATATTATATTTTCCAGCCTCAGGGACCTCACAGATCGCTTGCAGCACCTCCAACAGCAATCGCCGCTTGTGTCTGGGCAACTGAACTTGATCCGTCTGTTTTAGACAACATCTGTGGAAGCCATGTGGCATCAAGGAAGCATTCCTGACCCAAAACAATTAGAGGTTGTGCTGAAGTGTTTCAGTTCTCTATCAGATAGTCTAATTTCACAATTAGCACCCTCCCAATCTCAAAACATGGCACAGGAAAACACCCTGGTGCCCTGGCTCCAGGTGTGTCCTCCCACTTTCCAGGGGTCCTCTGGCCTCGTGTTCAGCTGTGCCATGGATGAGGCCACAGGAGGAAGACGATGGCAGAAGGGATGGTCGCCTTCTTGGTTTGCGCTCCACAGCTTCTGAGCTGCCAAACGTTGTGGTTGTCATGCGGGGAACATCATCATTCTCGATGGCTGGTGGGTGGCTGTCTGGAAGTGGAATAGAAGTTGTTTGTGGAATATGTAATGAGGATTTATATGTATGCAGTTCACCCAGAGATTGGCTGAGCTTGGTTGCAAGCAAAGATGCAACCTCCTTCTTGTCTTATTTTGATTTTCCTAAAAACAGGAGGGCCTTTCCCCTAACCAAACTGAGAAATCGGGATTCATCCTTCCCTCTCCACTTCTTCAACAAATTGAGATGACTGATTCAAGCCACAATACTTAAAAAAAATTTAATCACCTTGGATGTGTTTTCAAGTTTCTTCTTGATTTTCTGAGCTGGGAAAAGTAAAGATTTCAAACTAAACTGCAAACACAAACGATAAACCCCCCGCTTCAAACTACTGGATTTCTAGCACCATCCCTAGTTGGTTTTTGATGGGACCATGGAGATTTGTGAAAGGAAGGAGCACAGATTTCATTTTATTGTCTGTTCTCAGTGCTGCAGTCCGACGTGTCAGACAGCCTTACAAGAAAGACAGTGATGGTAGAGAGACACGTGATGCTTGGGGCTCGCAGCTGCAGGCTAGCAGGGTTGAGACATGCCTACATCCATCATCAGGGTTTCTAAAGAACCCTCCCTTCCCATGATCATGTTTGCAGGTAGTTGACAGGAAGAGGAAAGTAATTTTTTCCTCAAATCTGGAAATCAGTCTGAACTTGCAGAGCTGGACTGGGACACCTAAGCCATCCTGCCCCTAAAATTCACAATGCAGTTTTTTGGGGAAAATTCCTTTTTTTTTTTTTTTGGAGCTGTTTTATTCCCATATCCGTATGTGTAATTGTTCTTAGGAAGGGGCACAGCATCTGCCCTACTCCCTTCCTCACAACCTGGATGGCACTCTGTGCCCACCCTCCCTGAACCCACACTCTGTGCAAGGACCCCTGCTCTCCTCTGTCTCCCATCCCTCTTCGCAAATCCTTCATCCTTCCTTCTTTGAACTGAGCTTCCAGGCAAGTTCTTGCTGCAGAAGTGTTGGGTCAGGATGGAGAGGTGAGGAGGGTGAGGAGGGTGAGCCTTCACTCGGGATGACATGGGGATGGGATGTCAGCAGGGGGGTGGATGGGAGAGAAAGGCAGTAGAAGGAGAAGCAGGATGTATTTGTAGTTTCTCCTGCAAGTTTCTGCTTTGTTGACCATGGAGACCCTGTCAATAGAATGATAAGAGAATAAGGTTTTGCCAGTAAAGCAGCTGCATATCCGCTACAGCACAGGAGTCCAAGTTCCCTTTCAAACAGCTCTGCTGCCCTCAGCAAAGCTCTTCCACTGACAGACATCAAGATGTCCAGGAGCACCAGAAGTGTAGTTATACCCTTAGCCCTTAAATCTGACTGTAGTTGGCAACAGAGGCAGGGACGAAACCTCTGAGGTGTCTGCAGAAACTCAAATTCATATTTCAAACAACCTTTCTATCTGAAAGCCTCACTGTTCAGGGCACAGGAATTATTTTGGCAGCATTGGGTATGAGGAATGCTCACCCCTTCCATTAATTCAGCTTCTTGCTGGGGAGGGAGGGCACCTGGCAGGGGTTTGAAATGTGCAATGCCCCCCAGCAGAAATGAGTGGATAGTGGAATAGTCACTCCATCACCTCTGTTTCCTTCTTCCTTTTCATTTAGCTTTTCCTTGAGGCTTCGGTTTCGCACATTGTGTGCTATAAATGATCACTTGGGGCTTTAATGTGCTCTGTGCAATTGTGTTATTTCCAGAACAAGAGTCAGAGGTTGCCTTTGGTTTTTCTTTTAAAGTCTTTTAAGAAATATCTTCCTCTCTTACAGAAACAGTGGTCATTTTGTCCCCCTAAGGGCATTAACTGGGTTATTTCCACACTTGTCCTTTGATGAGGTTTCATTCCTCTGTACATCTTCAATGAAAAGATACAGGCAGTCTTGAAAAGGTCTCCAATAATATTTACTTTTTATATTTGCGAAGGAGCAGAAAAACATGCATGTGTGACATCAGAGAAATAAAATGCTTTTCAGTCCATTAGTAACTAAGGAGGTTGTTAAGCAACACCTAATAAGAACAAAACTACTTGTATACTTTCAAATTGATAATTTGAGATAATTTTCGTCCAGAAGTCTTCAAAAAGCTGGTCAAGGAGTGCTCCAGCATGCTGATATTAAATGCTAATGAGTGAGAAATCCTTCCTAGGGGGAACTTGCAGAAGTTATCGGAGCATTGTGCAGAAAAGAGAAGCAGGGTGTCCCAGGCCACAAGACATTCACTGAACAGGTGTCGGTCAAGGGCAAAATAACGGGAAAGTTGAAAAGTTGCTGATGGGATTCAGTTAATTGGGAACTAAAGGCTGGTAATGTGTCACCACAGACTTATGGGAGCTGTTTCTGGTCAAGTGGATTTTCAGTCTTACACTTACGGTTGATAAAAATACCTGCTCTGATACAGTAGATTTTGATTTCTGAAAGGCCTTTGGCTTATTACTGATTAAATTATTAGCACTAAGCCCTAAAATTACTTTGTCTGCCCAACTGGACTGAGAAAAGATATTACCTCTTCCAACAAAGCCTGGCTCACCAGTGTTAATGAAGCAGATGAATAAAGAGCTGCCAGGAGGAAATCACCTTTGGGCAGGATGTTTCTGGTGGAGCGCCGCAGAGCTGCAGCCAGATGCTTCCCTCCCGTTTCATCACCACCGTTGAAGCACATAGAAAATCATATGTACCAAAGTCATGTGCAAAGCTTGATAAATTGATGAATAGCAAAGAAGAGAAGACAGGCCAGTGATTACAAGTCTCCCGTACATTCAGCCTGCTCTAATCCATCTGTTTATCCATCTTCCTCCCCTTCATCTCTCCCCAGAAACAAAGCTCTGCATCAAAGGACAAGCCAGGCTTACCTGTGAAGGTCTGTATCCTGGGATTTAACAACTCAGAAAATGAACCAGGCTACATAAGCAGCAAGCACCATCCTGGCTGGAAGCAATATGTTAGTGCCAGAAATGGTCCACTAATAAATAAGTGCTTCCCTGGCTCTGCCTACGTGGGTGGCTCAGGTGTGGTCTTTAAAAGAAGGTGAAAAATCAGAAGGGGCTGAGAGAAGGGACCAGGTGTGATTGGAGACCTAGAGAAAATGCCACACCGTGGGAGACCAAAGAGCTCAGTCTGTTTAGCTGATCAAAAAGAAGAAAAAAAAAAAAAAAAAGGAAAAAAAAAGCCAGATTGAGAGGTGATTTGATCACAGTGAATAAGTGTCTCCCTGCAGAGAAAATACAAGGTACTCAAGTGCTCTTGAATGTAGAGGTGAAGGAATCAATGGTGAGGATCTGACACTAGGCAGCTTTGCATTGGGAATTAGGCACCAGTTTTTTTCCATCATGAGCATGACTAATCCATGCAACAAGGCAGTAACCATCCTTCTGTGGTTTCCAGACCGAAGCTGGATGCCTTTCTAGCAAACAGGCTGTGTCCAGCAGAAATGATCAGTCTCAAGAGCTTAGCAGTGTGACAACTGAATAGGGGCTTTGCAATCCCATCTGCATGTAGAACATGCTCTGCAGCAGCAGTGGGGCTGGAACTGGTGGGCTCAGATACGAGAAAGCCTGTGGCTGGAGCAGCCTGGACCTGGAGTTTGTCCCAGAAAGGCAGGGTCCTTAATACGTGCTCTTTATCCAAACTTAGGCACTCTGCAGAAAATGAAAAAAAAAAAAGTAAACACAAAAAGATTGTGGGTTTTTTCCTCCTGGTGAGAAGGAGTGTCGTATTAGACCATTGACCTGTGCTGCAGTGGTCCAAGTAGGGGGAACGGGATGCAGATGTGTGCACCTACTCCAAAACCTCTGCAGAGAGCAGAAGGAGCCCAGCTGCTGCCTTGAGCTTCCTCGGGGCAGAAATATGGAGTTATTCCCAGATTCATACTCAGATAATGCACCCGCCAGGTTACCTCCTGCTGAGCGAGTGCCATCCTGGCGGGAACGCACCGCGGCCGGGCGGCTGAGTGACTCAGCCTGAGTGGGAGAATGTGCTGAGTAAATGGCATTGGGGGGATGACTCACAGCGCAGGAACGGGGGTGTCGCCAGGTCCGAAGGCAGCAAAGGAATACGCCATCCACGGCGCTGGTGGATGATATGACTCAGGCACAACTTCACCTTTTTCATCCATTAACGAAAAGTAAAATTGGGGCAGGTTTGAAATACATGGAAGCCCTCCTCAGGTAGGGCTGACTCAAACACTGGTTTAGCTCATTGCAGCTACTGCAGCGGTGTTCTTTGCTGCTCCAGAGGGTATTGCTCTCCAATAGTGGAAGTGGCATCTACGATGAGGGAGAAATTCATGCAGCTTCTACCCAGGACAGTTGCCAGACAGCACCAGCCTCCAGCCATTTCGAGGAAAACATTGCTTCTCTCGGTGCATCGCTTCCCCAGCACCGCCCGACAGCCTCTCCTGGTCCTGAGGACTCCTAATACGTGCCACTCCTGCAGTGAAAGCAAATTCATCAGATACAGGCTAGAAACCGCACAAAACTTTACAAAGGAGATAAGATACCCCCTTCCGGAGTGCCGTGCAGTTTAAATGAAATCTTGCCAACTAATTAAAATCCCTTCATCTATCTCATAAACATCCTGGAATCTTTTTTTTCCCCTGACTGAATTATTTAAGGGTTCATTCTCTCAGAATTCAAAATGATTGTTTTAGTGTTGCATTACTGCGAGTTCAGTGCAGTGAAAACCCTTTGGCCTCTAAGGAACCTCGTTTGTATAATAAAACAATAAAGAGGTGCTGTTGCTCTGCATTTGGATAACTTTCCTTCGGTGAAACCTGCCACTGGTCCTGGAAACCAATAAGTCGGAGTCTTTAGGGACACCTCTCCTGCACTCGTGCTGGCAGAAGTACATGAAAGAAAATGAGAGAAGGGGGAAACTCCAAGCTTCAGTTGGTTCCCCCATCTGCTTCCATAAACAGACCCAGAAATTGAACCTGCAGCACAAACAGGACTCTCATACGGGGCTGGGAGGGAGGAACAGGGTGAGAAGGGGGCAGGAGGTGCCGAATTAGGCACTACCACCACGGAAGATAACGACCAAACGGGTCACCAGAGGCAACTCAGGGGACTTGCAGGATAGACCTGCATGGCTGAGCAGGGGAACCGCCTCGATGGACTCCCTGGTTGGTCTCTTCTGCATCTCCAGTTGTTTTTCAACCTTTTAGAAGGCAGCAGCTGAACACAGGAGGGCACTGAGGACTGCCAAGGCTGGCTGAAGCCCCCAGAAAGCCTGGTTTGGAGGTCTGGAGTCCAACCACACCCGCTGGTATGTGACGGTACCACTCAGGGGATGCCTCTCTCTCCTGGGCAGGGCCGTCACAGAGGGCTTTTCATCCTGCTGGTGCAGGCATACCCATGGGGCAAGAAACTCCTACACTTATGGCTAAAGCTATATCTTTACCTTGCTAGCCCAGTCTTTCAAAATCTATGTCAAAATCCTCCCCTGTTCCCTTTTGTGACCCTTTTGGTAGGTCTTGAGCCATCAGCAGACAGCCCAAGGCTTCCGACTCAGGCAAAACTCCACACTCACAGCAAGAGATAGGCTTACTTCATAAAAAAAAAGAGCAGAGCACTTTCCATCTGCTTCGCTTTTTGGCCCATGAATGATGTCTGCAGAGCACGCATTTCCTGGGTCAGGCAAGTCTGTGCCAATGGCAAGGAAAGATGCTTCCAAATGGCTTTAATAAAGCGGAGAAGTGATTGAACAAGGCATTTCACATGAGCACTAGCACTTTGCCTGTCTCACATTCACTCTGGAGTTGCTAATCATAGTACGTCAAATACAATTTAATTTCAATTACAATCTCTCTGATAAAGCTTATGGCTTCTTTCCCCATCCCCCTTCGCACACTCTGGTGCGCTCCTGTTCTCACACACACAACGCAGCACAGAGCACTTCCAGAAAAGAGAAGATCCAGTACATTTCCGTTGCATTAACCAAGCCTTTGTGCTGGGATCCTCTCCCCTCCATGCATATATGGCATATTGAGAAAGTAGGAACATTATTAACTGAAAATTGCTCGTAACATTAGGAGTTAACAGATTCCCATGGGAAGGAGATGCAATTCTGACTTCAGTCTGACACTCTGGAGGAATCAGAAGGAAGAACATTCCTTTGTTTGCCTGGCACTGCTTGGAAAGCCGCAGAAAATTGTATTGATTTCACTGAGGCTCATTACCAAGGCTCTGGCTAGAACGTATAACGCATATTTATCTGTTCTGAAAATGACACCTGCAAGCCTTCGTATGCTCAGGAGAAGCTGGGAGAGGCAAGGAAAGACGGAAGTGTCAGGCATCTGCACAGCCCTGTGGCAGCCCGGAGCTGGAAGCCCAGGAAGCTGTAAGGAGAGGGCACGTGGTGAGCGAGGGCACGTAAAGGATGGAGAACTGAGGGGGACAACCCAGCCTGAGGATTACTCTCAGAACTGGGGCATTGGAGAAAGTCTGGAAAAGACCAGAGTGGCCAATGGCAACAAGACGTCATATTTTTCTCAGCCTTGGTGTGCATGGCCTACTTTTTTAATGATCAGACAAACTTCCAGGTGAAGATCTCACCCTGCAATCCTTTTCCCTTCTATCCTAGGCCTGACACATGCACACACATGTATGTGTGAATTTTATAATTAATTCCTAGATTGAGCCCAGTGGGACTTTGACTCTAGCACTTTCACTTTTCCTTTTTTTTTAATTTTAAATTTCAGTTTTGCAGCTGCTCCCGTCTACTCTAGAAACTTAGTTCACTTTGGAACAGAACATGAAATGTGGAGAAGACTAACACAGCAGCTAGCCACACGGTCATTAGACCACAGGACATCAGAGCCTCCTTCCAAAGAGCAAATTATGGATGGTGGCTTCCTGGGGACAGAGACTCAGGCAGCTTCCAAGGAATGTCACATCCAGTGTTACTTTCATTTCAGTTCCTCTTCAATTTATTGCAGCTGACATGTTTTGGAAGATGTTGCTTAAAAGAATAGTATATGGGAAGACCTAAGTTTGCAATCAGTGAAAGGGAAACGGTAAAAACTGAGTCTCCAGGGCTGGGGACAAGCTCAGGGCTGTGTGCTTATGGGCTACCTGAACCCAACAGCCTGAACAGGTAGACCACCAGCAAGAGCAACCTTCACCCTTCTTCACTGCACAAGGGCTGTGCCCCACCCGGATCCCCCACCAGTGTGAAAGGATGGGGTTTTGAAGAAGTTACTGGCTATTTCATCGTGTGCCAGCAGAGCACAAGAGCCTTGAGACTTTCCAAAAACACCCTGGGCTTTCCAGAGGTGACGGCTAGGAGGACAACCTGATCATTTGTCTCTCTTCCCTTCTGTAAAAGGGAGACTTGCATTTCTCTTGTAAGGGATTGAAGGGAAGAGAGAGATTGTCACACACTGCTTTCTCTCTCACTCCTGCATCTGTCTCTTTTCCACCCCTGCTTAATTTTCTCTCTGTTCCTCCTCCCTGACACCTCCTCCTCCTCCACCTTTTTCCTTCTTTCTCCCCCCAACACGTGTGCTCCCAGCTTCCAGGGCTTGGCCCTAACTGTTTGCAGCCCTTTGGCACTTCTTCCTGAAAAAACACTTTTTTATTTAATATGCAAATACTTTTCAAATTGCAGAAACGCCAGGAATCTGCCTGCAATTGAAAGAGCTTTTCATAAATGTATCTTAAGCCTAAGTGGGGATGCCACCGGGGCTCAGTACCCGCCGAAGTGAAAATGGAAGTTGTCAGGAGACAATGAGATTAAATCTTCCCAAAGTGTGAATAGCAAATGACCAGACTGCTATGAAAAGGAGAGGATGAAGACACAAATTGCTTCTAAATACCGTTTCTATAGATTTGGAAGATGAGCTATGATGTAAAAAAAGAAATTAAAAGGAAAAGGAAAAGAAGAAGAAAAAGGAAAAGGAAAAGGAAAAGAAAAAGAAAAAGAAAAAGAAAAAGAAAAAGAAAAAGAAAAAGAAAAAGAAAAAGAAAAAGAAAAAGAAAAAGAAAAAAAAGAAAAAGAAAAAGAAAAAGAAAAAGAAAAAGAAAAAGAAAAAGAAAAAGAAAAAGAAAAAGAAAATACAGTGTGGCAGGAGAGGCATTGACCCTTTGCATGGAGAAGACAGCCTAGTTGTCTCCAGCAGTTGCAGGCAGGGTGACTCTTTCACAGGGGACATTGTGGTCACCCTCCTTGCCCAGGTCCCCGATGGCGCAATGTGCACAGAGCTGGTGAACCCAAACCCTCCTGTGTCTGAGCTGAGGAGGTGTCAGCATGGGTGTCCCCAGACCCCACCCTCAGTGCAGAGGTGCCAGCCCTCCTGGGGACAGCCTCTGGCCTGCCTCAGGATCCAGCCCTAGGATGAGATGAAACATGACCCAGAAGTGCCCCAGAGGTCCCTTCCAACTTAAACTACTCTGTGATTCCCCTTGGTTAATTCTTTCAGACAAATTTTTGCAGCAGTGACGTTCTTATTCAGCAGCTGATTGTTTTACCAGCTCACCTTTGTCCAGAAGTGAGTGGACTGGTGCTGGAAGAGGACCTGAGTAGGAATAAATCCTGACCTGTGTCTTTGTGGGGGTCTGCTGTGAACAAAACCAAAGTTTTCCACTCCTGTAAAGAGAGCTGGGCTATGAACCTGCTTATCGGCTCCCACAGGTTCCCCTTTTATCAGCAAAGTGACGCTTGGACAGTCCGTAGTGACCCTGCTGCTCTCTCCGCACGCGTGAATGAATTGGTTAGCTCCATCAGCGAGCTAACCCACACGTGATTTTCAGAAGACTAAAGGAGAGCACGTGGGGACTGACTGGACATGCAGATACAGACATCAGAAATCACTTGGCTGGAAATGCTGCCCACAGCAAGGTCAGGGGCAGCCTCAGCAGCCAGGGCAAGAGCGATGGCACTTGCTTAGCCTTCTCCTGGGACTGTCTCGTGTCCTCCGGCACGGCGTGCTTCTGTCAAGTCAATTAGGTGCAGTAACACTCTGCTTTCTCATCCAGCAAAGGTCCCTGCAGGCAGTTGCCTGCGGAGCAGAGCAGTTATCACAGCTGGTCCCACGCTGCAGGCAGGGCTCTCCTCTCCCCATCCGCCCGCCCCAGGCGCTGACGCTGGACCCGGGCATTTCTCAGTGTTCTCCATGATCCTTTAGATTTGCTCTTTGCCTTGGGCAATTCCCTCTTCAGCAGCTGCTGTGCTGTCAGCCTGGCTGAGATAGAACAGGTCTCCGTGCTGTTTGGGAGGCAGCCGCAGCTGCCTGGAAAAGTCCCTCCATCCCGGTCCCTCTTGGGGGACAGCCCTGTGTGGTGGAGCTCAGCCTGACACCGTCCCATCGCCATCGAGGGACACAGTGACGTGGGCTGGTTTGCAGAGAGAGCATGCAATGCCCGCTGCATGCAGGGGAAAAGTGGGGTCCAGTCCTTGGAAATGCCAGCTTTAGCTTTGGATGCGGTGTTGGACACCTGTCCCATTCTCAGCCCCTCCACCAGCAGCACTACTGAGGGCACAGAAGGGGACAAACTGTCCCTCTCTGCTTTTAAGAGGTGGGTTGGACTCTGCCTTGCAGACAACCTCTGTCGTGAGTAGACCTGCATTCAGTCATTCCTTGGGCCCTCTAGGTCATTCTCCATGTCTTCCCTTCATCTGAATCCAGTCCAGGCAGACAAAGGATGTCCCCTCCTTGCTCTGTTGGCTCCAATGTCCTGCTGGATGCGAGGTATCTTCCTTGTGGACACACCATGGTCCTTCTAACCCTCACAAACACAAACGGCAAACCTCTGCAAATCACAGCCGAACGAAAGCCTGCTTTTTTCCCGTTCAGATATCATGCTGCGCAATGCGAGAGCTTTATACCCCTGCTAGTACCAACTCTTCCATCCCCAGGGAAAAGCTGTTATTGGAATAGCGGACCTGGGGAAATAAGTTCATATACACCGAGATTCATACAGGCAGAGAGAGATCTAATTACTTTTTCAGGACTAGCTCTTTTGCCGGTAGGTTCTGAATAAGATTTACTGGCTTCCAGGTTCTACCAAACTGCCCAGTGACGTGCTGTAGCTTACCAGCATCCCCCAGCCCAGGGTCTGAGCCTGCCTGCCTGGTTTCCTTCACCTCCAACATTCACAAAGCATCAGAGCTGGAAGCCCACAGCTTCCATCTGCCCCCAATACCAGAGCAAATGATGATCCAATATATTTACTGACACAGCCAGGCTGTCTCCTGCTGTGGGTCAGTGCCAGTGACTCTAATGGTCTTTTTTTCCCCTCTCTGAGGTGTCTCAGTGTCACAGCTGAGCACCAGGCACCTCTCTCTAGCTCTCAGTCATTCACGCTCTCTCTGTGCTGCTGCATTTAAGCAGAGACCTAATGCCTTGCAGCAGGGAGCTTGTCAAAACATATTAGCAGGGTATCTCTGGATAATTCCCTTCCATCAGCTCAACTACACTTCGTTTTCCAGGAAGATTTTTGGAAATTTCTGTATGTGTTATACAAGGCTCAGCAAATAACTCTGACTTGCTTTGCAGAGCTTTCACACAGCCTGGCCGGTCCTTCACTCGATGCTTTTGATGCATTCCTTGAGCTGATTTTTTCCCCCCTGTATCTGATGACTTTCTTCCCTCTTCTAGCTTTGCCTTGCTGAGGGCTTGATTCATCTGACCTAACGCAGATATCTTGTTTGGGGTGGGAAGAAGGGAGCTTAAGGCGACCGGTCCCAGTGTGGCAACCTCCACAGTGACAGATGACAACCTTCACCCACCACATTATTGTTGTTAAAACAAAATAAACTGGTAGAACAAATGTGAAAGATGTGGTTTTGCTTTGGAAAATATTTCAGTGCCTTAAAAAAAACTCTCCTAAGCTCAATATCGGGATGCCCTTAGGCCTTTTCCCCAATGAACCCATGGTGATTGCCATTTCCCACTGAACAGCATTTCCCAGCCCCTGAATAATTTTCTGTTAAATAAACCCAGTCACCATTACAGGGCTGGTTAAATGGCAGGCAAACATCCATAGATCAAGTCTGCCTCACCCGTATAGCGCGGTGATTACATGGAAGATGTATCGGGTGGGTAATATCCGCAGAACAGCCATTAAGCTGACTGGGGACTGATCCAGGTCCTTTGGCTGGAATAACGAGGTTAATCACACAAGCTCGTTTCACGACTATTACTTTTGCAGCTCAAGCTCCCCACATGCCTTCATCACAGCAGCATAAGCACAGCAGAGAAGCCACTGCGCATGGCACGGAGGAGATCCAGGCTCTGGGCTCATCCCACTATTGGGAAACAGGGGATGATTTCACCTACCAGATACCAGATTTAGGGATGGAAATCTCAGTGAGCCATTGCCATAATCCCAGCATTGCATGGCCAAACCCTGGTCTGCATCAGCAGTTTCCGTTCCTGACCTCTGATGGGAGCTGCAGTCCTATGAAGTTCATGTTAGTGTAAAACCTAAGACACAGTCAAGCTCTCAGAGAGATGAACAGGAAATAAAAGCAGCTTGAAGGGACCAGAGCAACCCCAGGATCTGATGGGATCACAGGGAAGAAGAGCTGATCTCAAACATAGGCTCCTCCTCCCAAGCTAAGCCAAGTGCTTCTGGTCCCCGGCTAACTGAGATGCTAAATGATAACAGAGCCAGAACAGGAAAAAAAAAACCCACATTGAAGAGTGGAAGAAAAACCACAGCTCATCAAGATATCCCTGCTCCAGGCAATGCTTAAAACCCAGGTAGAGCTTGACGATATTAACAATTATCTGGGCACCCGAGGGCCCTGGCAGAGGTCAACCCAGAGCTTTTTTGTTTGTGGTGATAGACCTGTGCTCTGAGAACAACCTCCACTCTCTGGTGTCTGTTGTCTAGAAGCAATTTTCCTCTGCAACCCCTTGAGCTTGTAAAAGCTAAGAAAGGTCCTGGATTGCCTCAGGTTAGATGGGATTGTGTCAATGAGGCTATCTCATTGCAGCATAAACATAATGGCTGTGCACATTAGTTATATTTCTGCATGGTTTTCTTCTTCCCTTGATAAAAAATTATGTGTGCAGAGATCAGAGTCATGTCTCAGCAGCCATGGGCTATTTAAGTCATCTGTCTTTTTGTATGCCTTTGCCCCCCCAAATGTGGCAGGATGTCCCCATCACGGCAGCATGTGCTATAAGAAAAAAAAAAGGAGGGCAATTGTCGTAGGCAATTCCTTTCTGAAGGGGGAAAAGTGCCCCCTACATTCTCCCAGTGCCCCAGTGCCCCCTACATTCTCCCTGCCTGGCTGGTGGTAGCTCTGCCCCAACTGGGGAGGGGAAAGAGGAACTGCTGGGAGATCCCAGCTCTTGAAGGCAGGGGCTGAGAAAGCACCAGGCAAGTGTAGTCCCTGCAAGCAAACATTGTATGGATTAAACACATCAATGTCATATTGTAGAAATACTCCTGGAATATGTCCTCTCCTGCATGGGAGGAGGTCAAAGGGATGGAGGTGCCTCAGAGAAGAATCTCTCTGACCTACATTGCTTCACCGGAGAGCGGGATGTTGTCTCGAACATGCTGCCCACAGAGCACACCTGTAAATTTGCTTGGGAGGCAGTTCACCGCCCTGGGAAGGGATGGGGCGCTGGCTCAGCACATTGGCAGTGTGACATAAATCACCGCTGCTCTCCCTGCCCATGCCGCTTCGTCTGCTGAGAGCACAAGACACACGTTCCCCACAGGTGCAGCACGCGGGATAATAAATGTCTGATCTCTGCCCGGAGGCAGTGACGGATCGGCGATTCATTTCATTCTGACCTCCTTGCACATGGCAACGCTCGGGAGCTGGGTTTTCAGCCACGGTGGGAGCCACTCAGACATAACTCGGCCAACGACAAGGACATAGCCCTCCTCTTTCAAAAGTTTTTACTTTGCTAAGGCATTTCTTGGATCTTTGGATCTAGAGGACACCAAGACCTTAGAGCATCCCTCTGAGGTTGGACCAGGCTCCCGTTGTCTTGTGGAGCCTCGGCTGTAAATGCCCAGCAGCTCGGTGTGCTCATCTGAAACCCCAGCAGCTCAGAGAGGCTTTTACGCCGGTCCCCACAAGTGGGGCTCAGTCCATAGAACTATATTCTCTAGGTTTAGGTTCTGAGGGCAGCAGAGGCAACAGCCTCCCGCGAAGCAGCTGTATCTCCTGCAATCTGCCCTCGGAAGTGCCCAGGAGAAATATTTCCCAGACCAGAACTTCTTGAAGGGCAGTTCTGTGCCTTGCTCGACCTGGTTTTGCACCTTCACCTTCAGGGGAGCCTCTCACCTGATGCTGAATGAGTCACCCCTGCTGACCAGAAGGCCCCAGCTATTAAAAAGACTAAAAATCCACTTTGGAGTTTTTACCTTCCTACATTGGGTGTCTTTGGGTGACATTTTCTAGCCTTCATTTCCTAATTTTCCTGTTTGAATAGAAGGTGACCATTCCTGCAGGTTCAGGAGCCAGAGCCTGAACACAGACCAATATTTTGGGATTCACAGTAAACCTGAGCAGCACAAACACCTCCAGTTTGCCTAGAGAGCAAGCGGAACCAGTTCCTTCCCATGGAGGAGGAATTCGATGACTTCCTTAGTAGCCGGAAAGCTTTCAGGGTGCAGAGTGCTTTCAAAGATAGCAGCTTGCTCAGACTTAACCAGGGCAAATTTTGCATCGCCCATCTCACTGAGCACACCATCCAGGGGGAGGTAGCCAAGCTGGAGGCAAACTTTGCAAAATCAGTTAATTTACGTGCTTATGCTCAAGTTAATGGGGATGTGGAGGCTTTTGCTGTGCTGAGTCGTCCTGTGTAGCAACAAAAGACCCACCTGTGTGTAGAAAAAGACCTACGAGACCTCGTCCCTGCTCCAGAGTGGATGTGATTGTCTTTCTGTACAGCTCACGAGCTGGGATGACGGACGGTGTCCGGCGGAGTTAAGCATCGCTTTCATCTTCTAGCAGGTAAGAGTGCTGCCAAAGCACCTTCTGCCTGCATGAGGACAAAGAGGCAGCTTCAGCTGCTGCCCATCTCCTTCTTGTGCTTAAGATGGAAACCTGCAGTCATCTGTGCTGCCGTCACAGTTGGTTTCTGAGCTGCTTCTCTGGGTAATTGGCAAAACACAAGGAGCAAGATTGATTGTAGAATTGAATTAGATGCTGAGGCTCCAGGCTGCAGGTCCTGACCCTGCCCAGGGGTCCCAGCACCCTGGAGGCTGTCATCTCTGCAGCAGGCAGGAAAAAGCAGAGGAGATGGATGGGGAGAGGGGAATGAGCTATAGCAGACATCTGCCACTGCATCCGCGAGGCTCTGCTGCTGGATTCAGTCTCGCTGAATTGCAGTGCGGAGAGATTCGGGGATGGAGTCCCGTCTAGCAGTTCAGCACAGCCAGTGCAAAGCAGCTAGGCTATGGCAAGGGAGGAATGCACTTCCCCAGTGCACACCTGAACCACGACGTGAACTGGTGACCTTGCACAGTCTGGGGCTGATCATGGTGAATTGGGAGATCAGGCTTTTCTGCAGCTTAGCATCAGCGCAGAGGGAGCCCTACCCAGGCTGCTTTTTCACTATGAGCATCATTCCTGCCAGCGGGCATTCCCAGGTAGCCTGAGGTCAAAAACTCCCCATGCAGAAGCGTGGATGCAAAAGATGCCTCTAGCATCATACCTGGCTCTGTCCCACATAGCCCAGGACATGCACAGGGGAGCTGGAGAAGTCAGACTGCAAGGAACAGAGATCTTCTGAGAGCGTGATATGCAGTTTGCAGAGAGGTGGGACAGAAGGAAAAGCAGCTTCGCTTCACTTCGCTTCACTTCTCTTCTCTTCTCTGCTCTGCCCTTCATTTTTTCTTTTTCGTCTAGAAAGGGGAATGCACAGCTCCAAAGGCCCCGTTACTACCCGCTGTGTGGAAGCAATTACCGCAGTTGCCACAGCAATGCCCCACAGGCTGCCATGCACAACTTTCCCATTCACATGTGATGCCCAGCACGACAACACCCAAGAACATATGTTGAAGAGTGAAATACATCCCCGTCCAAACTGGATCCCTTTCTGCAGAGTAGCTTTGTGATTTCCTCTTTCCCCCTGTAATAAACTGCAGTCCTTTGCTTTGCTTTGCCTCACTTAGCAGTTAATTATTCCTAATGAAGGAAAAATCTTGGTTGAGAAATGATAGACTAAAACATGCATGAGAAACCCAGTGAGCAAACTGCCAAGGACCTTAAACTCGCTATGGAATGGAGCGTTATAGGTGTATTAATAATATTAATAATCTTTGTGCTTCTCGTGGACTGACGGGCTTTACAAAACAAGGGAACAAACCAAAAGAAGTGCCCAGTAAACTGCTGTCCTTTTTTATAGTTCCTCAGCTGAAGCTCGCTGAGGGCCTACGGGATCATAGTTAATATGTGCCTGGAGAAAAACGTTTGGTAGAAAGAGGATTTTTATCTATGTGGCCAAATTATTTTATCACTGCAAGGTAAGCTAGCTTTCCTATCACCTCCCACAATAACCACCTCATCTGTACACAGGACACGGCTCGAGAAACAGAGAAAGGGGAATGCTTTTGGACTCATCAAATATCAGGAGATTGTCTGTGAGATTACTGTAAAGAAAAGATGTGCCAACATTCCCAATCATGCCATGAAAATGGGCTGAGGGGATACACAACTGGATAACACTTTGCCAGCCTCTTTTCAGCTGCACATGCAAACCACTTCGTACCAACATCATCCACAGTAGCCATGAATGTTTTCCAAGAGCCATGTTCTTGGGCTTAGAAAGATGGAGGAGCATGGCTTTGGAGGACACAATCATGCAGAACACCTGGAACAACGGCTGAGTCCATTTCCAGGTTGCATTACCCTGAAAGCAGATGGAGACTGGGCCTTGTGTCAGCCTTGAGCTTTGAAGGGAGACATCCCCATATCTAAGCTCTTTCCTGGAGACTGCCAGTCGCCCTCGTGCCAAACAGTGCGGTTGCTACGAGTGACAGCCGGCACCACCTCCAACACATTCACCGTTTGGCTTCCTCCCATCTCCGAGTGCAGTGGCCCAAGCCGGCTTGCGTCTTGGCACAAACCCACCCTCTAATTAAGGCATAAGAAAAAGAAGGAGAAACCTTCAAATAAATCCTATCAACAGCCCTTACAGGAAAGTTTAAGACCTGTCCAAGAAATTGCCTGATCCAAGTCTTCTTCATAGATAGCCAGTCAGTCTTGCTCAGCCTCTCAAGTCCACCTCCCCTGAGGGCACTGGGTCACTTCATCTCTGCCCTTTGTGCTACCACAGAGATGCCCTTTGTAGAATTTTAAGTTATATCTGCATTTTATTTGATTTTTATTTGGTGCTTTTTGCTCTCTGCATCAAGGTTCTGTGCGTCATTCCTTCTGGGCTTTATTTGATTGCCTTTTGGAGATGAGGAGATTAATATTTCATCAAATGTATGGGGAATAAACAACCAGATCTGAAAGTCATAAAGAGTCTCTCCTGCCTTGACTGACATTTACAGACCTGATGAGTGGGGAGGTATTTTTGCTACAAGCCATTTCTGAGGAAGTCACAATCCTTGCCATGATCTCTGTGGGACGTTCCCATCACCCATGACATGTCCATGCCTGTGATGTTGTAGTCATGCCCAGAGGAAGCATGTAACGGTTGCAATACATGCAGCGTTGTGGATGTGGCCATACCATTGGCTCAGAACAACATCCCTGCATCAGCAGAGCTGCACCAGCTGCCAGCCATGCAACACCGTCCTGTACAACCGTGCAACTCGTGTACATCCATGCAACGGCATCACGTGCAATGCAACAGCCCATGGATGGCTCCCCATGCTGCTAATGGAGACACAGCCATGAAGAGGACGGCTCGACGCTGGCAGGGTTGTGCATCTCACCGTCACGTGGTGCGTGAAAGCAGAGCACTTCTAGAGTAAAACCATGGAGCTCTTCCCAGTCGCAAACTGCAGCGTTTTGTTTAATCAGAAATGCCAATCTGCTGGGAGGGAAACTTGGGTTGGCTTAGCTAAAAGCATTTTGATTGAGGAAAATAATAATTATGACTATTAGTATGATCAGTTTAGCATTCTGCCTTGAGGTTTAATTAGCTGTAAAACAAAAGCTTTTGTGTTTCTGTTCTGTTCAAAATTGACTCTTCCTCCCAAAAGGAATTTGAAAAATATGGCAAGCTATTTTAAGACATTCAGAAATCAAATGAGATATTCTGTTAGATCACAGATCTTTGTGGGTTTCCCAGCTTCCTTGAGTTTGCTTGTTTTGATTTGCAGTTTCAGTGTTTCTGTTAACATGGTCTCTCCTACGGAGGCACGCAATCTGGGGAGGGGGGAAGAAAGAGCAGGAGAGAATTATCCATGTACTGAAGGAATCAGTCAGTTGCTGCATGGAGCAATGAGTGAGAGCAAAACCCAGCCCAACACATGTTTTAGCTGGGTTTTCCTTCTCCCAGGAGGACACTGGTTTCTCTCCCTGCATGACCGCCTGGAGAGCTTCTGAATCTCCAGTGGAGTTTGATGGGACAAACAGGGGTCTGAAGCATCCGGAGGCCACCCAAGCTTTTCACAAGGTCTTTGGGACCAAGAAACCTTTCTGCCAGCCCAGCTCTAGGGTAATAACCATTAAAAGAGGTTGTTAATTGAGTAACAAGCCTTTGGCTTGTATTCAGCAGGTCTGTGGTTTAGAGGTTCGTGCTCTTCCTTTCAGAGCAGCCGTAAGGCTTACAGGGATGAGGCAGGCTGTATGGAGTGGTCAAACACAATGGGGCAACCCAAATTTGGGGCATGATTATCTGACACGGTGCCCTGGAAAGAGGGAAACCTGGTCCCAGCAACCACTTTCTTCTGTCAGGCAGAATCTGAGAGCACGTTCTTCTCCTCACTGCCAGTCTAGGAGGAGGGAAAAGGGTTGGACACAGGACAGAAAGCCTGAAGCTGGATTTTCAAACCATGGCAAAATGCAAGTCCCCTGGGAGAAACTTGGTGTGTTGTGTTGCTTTTTTTCTCAGCCTGCAGTTGCTAATGCAGCTCCACGTGCTGACAGTCCTTCCTCCACTGAGCACCGCACTGAAAAGCCTCCTCAGCTTCACTTGCTTTATGCCAGAAAGAACTAGTCCCAACACACCGTTAGGGAAACTGAGGCACATTGCTGATCTCAGCTGTGTTTTCAGCTGAGAAGCCAAAGTCCCCTCTTCCATCAGCCTGATTTATATGTTCATGACACTGAGGATTATTTTTTTCCTACAGATGTCCCATTTGGAAGCAAAGCCCCGTGGCCCACACTGCCACCGATGACCCATGTGGGAAGCAGGGAACCGTGTGCCAGATTCCCCTGTTGTGGGGACTGGCCCCAGTCTTGTCCCCATTGTGCAGGACAGACGCTTGGATTTGTATGTTTTTCCCAAGCTAGGGGAGGGGATGACAACGCAGGAGCACTGCGGTGGTGTAAGTCACACAAAGAGCCCCATAGAGCAGCCATCGCGGAGCTACTCAGAAACAGGAGTGTCACACCATGTGCTGTTACATAAAACAAAAATAATAACAAACCAAAGGCAGATAAAGTCAGGCTAAATCGCTCCTCTCCCTCCTTCCTGGAGATCCGATATTTCTCTTCATTCCCCCCGTCCCTAATACCCATCTCCCACGTCTCTGCGCCGCACCGAGGAGTTTGAGATTAACCATGACGAATGGACTGATTTCCTTGTCTCAGGGACTGTTTTATTTTTCCTTTGCCACATCTGACAAGTTGCATTTTACTATAAATCCCCTCAATTAGGCCTTTCAAATAGCACTGCAGCCGTTTCCCTGATATATGGGGAAGGAATTATCTTCACGTCCCTGGCAACCAACTCTTTGACTAAAAATAGTTGATGATCGCTTTTGCTTCCCTCCCATCACCTCACACTGAGAAGAGCGTGGCCGTTGCACGCATCCCACTTGGTGACCATGGGCAGCCTGAGACAGACAAGGAAAATTCCTAGGGTCTCAGCATGGATGTGAGGTCTCCAGTGCTCCCACTGCAAGGTGCCTCCTCTGCCCTGGGGTGCGCAAACCCCCCCCACAAACCAGGGCATGGAGCTGTGTTTTAGACAAATGATGCACTCGGTGAACCGGCTGAATCCAGGCTGCTCGAGGGTGTGGGAGCTTTCTCAAGCCTTTTTTAGAAAATTTTGCATTTTCAATGGGGCTTATTGAAGTGAAAGGCAATGCAGAGGTGGCTCTGGAGCGTGTCTCATCCTGTCACTTGTCAGGGTAGGGATGTCAGGAGATCTAAGAAACAAAGAGTTTCCTGAATTTACCAGAGCTTTACATATTTTCAAACTTCTTTCCAAAAGCAATGACACAGTTGATTAAATCCAGCTAATGCCAGAAGATTTATGTCTGGGTTGTTTATTCTCTTTAATTAATGAGCCAGGAGCATTTATCCTTTGGGGCCTGGGATGGACTATTGGTTGCACCTGGGTGCTGGGATGCAGCCCTGGCTGGCCAGTCTCACCTTGGTCCAGCAGATGCAGGAAGGACGTCGATCACCTCCTGCCCTCATCCATGCTCTGGAGACAGAAAGTGGCTTAGCAAAGATGGATGGAGGCTTTGGCCATGAGTTCGTCAAAGGACACTGCCCTCCTATTTGATCTGTCTGTGACACACCATGATCTGAAGCCGTTCCCAGAGGCAGTAGTTGGGATGAAGCGGACAGCATGATCTGGTACCCCATGAGAGGCTGTTGTTGGATGCACCAGCATCAGGTGAGGGAAACCTCTTTGGTCCTCCCAGGATGGTGACCCCAATGGCAACGCCTCCCGTTGTCCCCTTCCCAGCAAGACACCCTGTTTCTCTCCTTATTTCCTTAGGGAAAGAAGAAACAGTAACTTGCTGCCTGGCTTTCTGCTGCCAGGTCACCATGGGCAGATGGAGCCTGGCTTACTCCCTGGGGTGGGCACAGCAGCCACAGCTGGGATGACCCCCGCCCCCCAAGCCCCAGGTGGGTGCAGAAAGGATGCCCTGAAACCACCCTGGCACAGAGGAGCTGGTTTCACCCAGACAGAGATTCATCCAGCTCAGAGATGGACCCAAGCCTGGCCACGGTGTTCCCCAAGAGACAGGGGATGTGGGGGACCCCTCCCTAGGAACCCAGGGTGGAGGCTGCCAGGGGACAGCAGGAGGTGAGAGAGGCAGACCTGTAAGGTCTGAGGGATGGGTTGGGGGTGGGAATGTCATTAGCCAGGACCCCAGAAGCATCATCTCCCCTATACCACCCACTCCTGCTCCCCACCCTCCAGAACACACATCCCCTAAACCAGTGCTCCCCTCCTCTCTCAGTTCAAGCCCCCTGCTCCTGCCCCATCGCCTTTGCCCCTTCCACCACCATCCTACAAGAGAAACCACTCTCCCAGCAACACCCCCACCTTCTCCGTGACCCAGTTTCCCCCCATTATGACCAAGTGCCCCCAGCACAGCCCCGCTGCATGAATGGACTCACATCCACCTGTCCCACGTCTCTTCCTTGTCTCAGAGCCATCTCCCTCACAAGGAAGATCTGAAGCCCTTCGTACCCCCAATTTACGGGAAGGGGCAAGGGGCTCTCGCCTCCCTCCGCATTCACCAGCCGGGCTGCAAAGGGTGGCAGCGGCGGCAGGAGAAGCCTCCCCTTCCCCCAGTCCCTCTGCCAGAGCCCTGGAGCCAAATTGCAGCCCCAGGCCCTGGGATTGGCGGCTGCACAGTGGGAGGATGGAGGGCAGAGAGGAGAGAGCCTGTCCAGAGGACCCGGTGGGTGGGTGGGCAAGGGTCTCTGGGACAGCGGGAAGTTTCCGCTGCTGAAGATGCTGAGGAAGGAAAGCAGACAGGGAAAAAAAAAAAAAAAAAAAAAGAAAATAAAATAGAGTTGTGGAAGGCACTAGGGAGGTGGAGGATGGAAAAGGGGAGGAGGAAGAGGAGGAGGGAGAGAAGGGGGGAGTGGGAGGCTGGTGAGGAGGGATGCAGCCCATCGCCAGGCGAGCTGGAAGGTGGGAAGGCAGAGGACCGGCTCCCAGGGAGGTTATAAAAGGCAGGAGCGGGTGGCTGAGCAAAACGGAGGGTGAAAGGGACCCGGCCACGCTCCTGTGGACGAAGCCCAGAGGATTTTATCTCCGACGGCAGAAGGAGCCCAGCTGGAGCGGGGACCACTGCCAGCCATGCCCCGGAGTGCTGGGCGCAGTGGGAGTTAAGGATGGTGCCCAGTCTACGTCCTGCCCTCCTCCTCCTCCTGCAGGTAAGATGCTTTTAAGTCCCTTTCTCCCAGAAGAGCCCTCCTGCCTTCCTCCCCATCACCCCTCCGCATCCCGCACCGCTCGCTTTCTCCGCAATGACTTTTCCATCTCTTTGAAAGAAGGGAGAAGTAAAAGAGAAACCGCTACACAAAGAGCCTTGGGGAGGTTGAGGCGTGGGGTGGGGGGTTGGCAGGAGCTCAAGATGCCCCAAAACAGTCAGGGAGGGGGCTGGAGGCAGTGAAAGGGTCATTGAAAGGGGGAAAGGCTTGCAGCTCCTGAGCACAGCCCAGCTCTCCAGGCAGCTCCCCGCCTCGAACCCCCAGTGAAACCAGCAGCCACCAGTTTCCCTTAGGCTGCTGGGAGCGGGGCGGCCGCTGTGGGGTGTGATGGATGGGGATAGCGTAAATGCAATGCCCAATTGTACCCCCCTTAATTGAATTTTTTAAAGAAACCTCTCCTTTTGCCCCCACCCGCAAAGCGCAACACTTTCCTGTGTAAACTGCTCGCTCTGGAACTGGAGCCGCTGCTAATTTTGCAGCTCTGCACAAAATGCAAATGCTTTGTCAGAAGCAATATTCCTCCTCCCCAAGAGCTCATCGAGAAAGGAAATGTTCCCAGCCCAAAGCATCTTTAAATCCCAAAACCTGGTGAAATGAGGAGATGAAAAGGTTTCCAGGGAAATCCTGGACATTATTTGAACAAATTTAGGTTAAGCAAAATGAGCAGGTCTTTTATTAAACCTCTGTGTCAAGAGGGTTAAAAGAAAAAAAACATTGCCTGGTGCTCTGCAAAATGCTGTCTCAGTGGCCCAGCTGTGACTGCAGAGTTCAAACAGCAGAAAAAGCAGAGGGGCAGCCCCCACCGTTAGCACCCCTACGGTTTGTAGCCCACCAGCTGGTTTCTCTGCCTGCATGGCCAGCGGTGAGAGCAGGGATGAGTATTTAGCTGCACCTTTGGGATAGGAAAGTTCTCACCTAAGCGATGAGAAGAGCTGATACGCGCCGCACAACCTCCTTGTCAAGTTGGTGTTGCTTTTACAGCTCCTCTGATTTCTCCTGGAACTGCACACCCCCAATCCAGCTTCATAAGAGCTCTTTTGTAATTATATTCCTCGGTTCAGCTTTAGTTTGGTCCTAATGGAAGAAATGAAGGAGAAAGAGCAGGATCTCTTTCCCCCCAGCTCAGGTCCTCCTTGGCTGATACGTGAGGACATCGTTGGCAAAGCCACGGATGTGGTGCAACAGGGGCAGGGTCTGAGATGGGGACAGCCAAGCCAGCATGGCAGCTCCCGACAGCTACCGTTTGAGCAAAATTGGGCCAAAAAAAACCCCAAAGGCGCCAAGACACAGCCTTCTGCTAAACCTCCTCAGGCTCAAGGGTTTCCCTAGCCATCCCTAAGTGTTCCTCAAGGATGGTCTCCTTGTGAAGATGGAAGGGGAGCAAATCCTCAAAAAGCTTCCAGAGTGTGAGAGCAAAACCACCCCCCTGTGCTGGCACTGGGGCTGGGTCGTGAAAACCAGCCCAAGCAAAGAGAAGCCTCTCCCAGCCAGCTCCAAAAAGAAACACCCAATCTACAAAACACCCCTTTGCAGTCAAACAATCTGGTTTTGGTTTTTTTTTTTCTTATAAATATATGCATCCAAAATTCAGACCCTTTTCCAGCACAACCCCAGCCCTCTCCTGGGGACAGCGTGGGCTAAAGGACTACGAAGCTCCAGCCCTGAGTGACTGCGTCCCTGCAGCCAGCTGTACCCACCGCAGCGTCCAGCCCGGAAACCTGCAGCAGCCCAGCTCTGACAGAAAGCTCAGCAGGGGTGAATCTCCCCTGCCTGGGCAAATTTTGCAGCCTGCAGATCCCTGGGCTGGCACAGCTGAGGTGTTCCCCATGCATCTTGGCCAGCAACTCTGGTTTAGCATCGATTTGTCCGCCTTGCCTTGCTGGGTAGGCATCTCTCAGGGAGTCAGACAGACAGACCAGGGGACAGGCAGCCAAACTTGCTGCAAGGTGCTCTCTGGCACCCCACAAGTCAATTAACAAACAAAAGAAATGGTTAAAAATAAATAGTTCACCTGCAGCTTTGTCAGGGACTGGTGACATTTCTGGGGCTGATAAAACTGTTGGCAAAAGTATTTTATGAAAAAAAACAAGTTTGATGCTGAGGGTGGGGTAGTTTCCCCTCTCCCTCGATCAGCTCCAGCAGCAATAAGCCCCGAAACCAGCCCCCTGCCCCTCCGCTGCTCCAATCCTTGCGTAAGACGCGGAGCTGCGGTAGCAGGACGTGCTGACCCTGGGGATCCTCGTTTTCCTCAAAAGCCGGAGTTGATTCAAGCGTGTAGGAAATCATTCTCGTGGTTTCACATCTCCAGCGAAGAAGTGAATGGGAATGGCAAAGCCTGTTCCCAGAATAGCCGCTCTGTCACCACCGCATGAATATATAGAAACAGGGCAAGAACAGCCTGCACAGCCCTGCCCCGAAATACAGCTCTGCTCACCAGGAATCCTGCGCAGGGCTGGCCCAGAAGTTTGTTGCGAGCGACACGGTCAAGCTGAAGTCCCAGTCTGCAGCATTTAGAGAGGCTGCCTCTGTGGTTTTATCTCAGAGGGTGGTATTTGGACCCAAAGGGAAGCACAAATCTTTAGCATGGGGTTCCCTCAACAAGCAGAAACCAGGAGCTGTCTTCCAACGCCCGAGCGCTGTCACTCGTGAGCGGGTGGCTCTTTCTGAAGATGGTATAACATACCCAGAGGCCCATCTGTTGTTTTCCTTTTTTTTCCCTGACTGCATTTTGAGTTAATAGAAAACACCTTCCTTTTCTGCAGTGTCCTGCTTCATCAACGAGTCACCCACCTGGCAGCAGTCACCTCCATCCGGATGGCAGAGGGCAAAGGGTGGTGGCCTTTTGCGGATCGCGGTCCCTCTTCCACCCTAAAATCCTGTCCTATTCACCCTGGAAAGGCAGTGGCACCTGCAGGAGAGTTTAATACACCCACCTTAGAAAAACAGCCCTCCCCTGTGCTCATGTCCATCACTCCAGCTCTTCCTCGGCAGCTTTGCCCTGGCGAATTTAAATGCCGTGGGAGCCACTTTGGTTCACACAGTGTCCCCTTCCCCAGCTTGTTTGCACCTTTAGCTTCCACGATCCAAATGCCATTATTCTTTTTTTCACCTGTCCCCAAAAATCTATGCCCCTTTTGATAGATAAATGAAATCAGAATTATTTATGGCAAGTGAGAGAGACTAGAGCTTAATCCAGGAAAACCTTGAATTACTCATAAATCAGGTTTTACAGAGCATTCATTTAGCCCTGGTTGATATTCTTTTGTTAGAATCTGCATCCAGCATGCTCAGAGGAGACTCCAAACAGAATAAATACCCACACCAAAGCCTCTGTCTACACAGGACAAGGGCTGGCCCTCTAATATGCCTCAATTCATGAATTCACAGATTTTAATGCCAGATGGAGGCGTTCTCGCTGCCTGCTCTTCCCCCTCAAGTAACAGCAGCCAGAGAAAATCCCCCCATGGTTCTTGCTTTGAGCCTTATCCTACTGCCTGCGCTTTGCCTCGATGTCTTGATGCTGGCAGGGCTTCTGATGTGGCTTTGCACCAAAGCAAGTGGAGGAGCACCAGGGTGCTTGTTAACGAAGCGCGGTTCTTGGAGAAACCCTGAGCTCAGGGACAGGGAAAGCAGGTCACTGGCAGGACTAAAGCAGGGGGTTGGAAAGGGGGGGCTTTGCTGGGCCAGATGCTCCCTGGGGGTTTCGTTCATGGCTTGGACTGGGGATGGGACTTATCCAGGTGAAAGCCCTCGAGATGGAAGCGGTAAGAAGCTCACCAGCTGCAGAAGACGGTGCTGGGATGTCAGAGGAGACAAGGGTATCCCCCGACAGAAGAGGGAAGGCAGGGGCCAGGGAGGGCTGGAGGCAGCGTGGCCACCTCCAAGGACACCTGAGGGGACAGCTCTATGGGTCAGGCTTTTCTGACCACCTCCAGCCTACGGCCGTGGCGTTGGCAAGACGCGCCGCTCCCTGCGCTCCCTTCCCACGCTGCTGATGTGGCTCTGCTGTCCGAGGTTGGCATCCAGCTCCTTTAGCTCTCGCTGTATTTAACACCCTTTCCGTGCAGGCTCGGGGCCAAGAGCAGGCTCGATCCTGGCCTGACACCCCGGGGAACCTCATCGAAGGCTGACTGTGCTCAACCCTTCCCCTGCCCGTGTGTCCTAGGAGGTTTTTCTTCTTCCACATTGAGTGTCTCAGCAAGCCCAGACAAGCTGGGGAGCAAAACCAAGGGGTGAGAAAGGTCCCCACAGCAAACTCCAGGGTGGCAGGTGTTGACCACCCATCCCCGGGGGGTCTCGGTGGATGCCGCCACCCATCGGTCACGCTGACCTCTCCAGCTTTGTGCAAAGATGCTGGTTTGTACTGCTTCATCCTGCTAATCGCTCCGCTCTCCAATTACAGCCCTGTTGGCAGTGGGAAACCCAAGACCCGTCTTAGATGGCTAATTAGGCTACGAACCATCTATCTCGCTGCTCAGAGCTGTCAGCCCTTCCTGCCACGCGGATCCGATCTTGTTTGAGGCAATAAGACACCAGGGGGGACAAGCCTATCCCTGGGTACTGCGCGGCGGTGGGTTTGATGTTTCACTGGGATGTGAATGTACTAATTAATATCTGTGGATTGCTTTGGGGAGGGAAAGCACTGCAGGGGGACATTAATTCCTAATTGTTATTAATTGAATTTTACTGCTAGGTCAGTGGCAGGTCAGAGGGACTGATGCTCTGTGTGTGTGTGTGTAGCTTTGCCACTTGCGCCCGTACCAGCAGTGAGACCCCCCAGCCCCCTCGCGCTGAAGAGCTGACGCCATCTCAGCCCACCATGCTGCACCCCCTGGCCCAGGGGACCGGCCACCCCATGCACCTCATGGGCTTCAAAAAACCCATCAGATCACAGCATCGCATCAGGGCATGGCTGGTGCGTCTGGATAGGAGCAACCTTCCCCGCACGGTGCAGCACAGCCTCAGTGACTTTAGGCAAGAGGTACCCCGTGCCTCAGTTTCCCTTCTGAGACAGCCTTGGCTCAGTGGCTGGTGGGACACGGACTGTAGCTGGTGCTTGCCGTGTGTGGGATGCAGTAAATGCTGGAGCAGCATCAGGTCTTGGTGTCTCAGTCCTGCAGCGGGGACCGATGGGGCCAGCAGATCCTGCCGCAGGAAATGTGGGGGCAAAAGGAAGGTGCGTGCTGCTCCGCGAGGTCAACCCAGTGCCATCAGCATCTGCTGCGATACCTCCCTGCGTGTAAAACGGAGATGTTAGCAGAGCCTGAAAGGGAGCTGGGCGGATGTTGAGGCAACACCAGCAGAGCCTTTGGTGGCTCCTGATGGAGGAGAAGCTGCTGGCTGTGTGGGGCCTGATGGGGCCACCGCTGTCCCCACCGGACCAGCTCCCTGGGCTGACCTTTGCGCAGGTAGCTGGTTCTAGAAAAGCAGGTTGCTTTTCTTTCCCCCTGCAGCTGAATGCTCAGCTGAAGCTCTCTGGGATTTTGGCAGCCTGAGAGAGCTCGTGGAGGTGTCCTTCACTGCGGAGCGTGATTTGCCATAGCCGATGTCAAAGCAGGGCTGGGAGGGGAGAGGGACGTGGCCCCTCTCTGGCCTGAGCATGGCCCACTGCTGTTTTGGGGCTGTTGAGACGTGCTTGGCTCCAGCTCGGCGAGGCTGGGACCCGCTGGGCACCATGTGGCAGCTTACGGCACAGCGATGCTCTGGCAGGCGAAGCTCTTCAAGGACAGAGCTTTGACCTGTTCTCTCTGCAAAGCCTGGAGAGGGGTTAAAATAACCCTTAAAGGAGAAAACAGTACCAGACCAGGATGCTTTTGGCTTATGTAAATCCACCTGGAGCTGCCACCTCCCCCAGCTTGTCCCCCTCGAGCTGAGGCTCAGGGGAGTGGGAAAAAACCTCTGCCTCTGTCTAAAGCATTGCCCACATTGCACTGAGACAAGACTCAGAGGCTGGTAAAAAAGCTGTTAGGGTTTGTTGTGTTTTGGGGAACCTTGTTTGTCTTTCTTTCTTCCTTCTGTAGCGGTTTCAGCTCATTTACAAAGCCTGAAAAGAGCCAGAGACTCCACACCATCCATTCCCCCTCTAGCTGTAGCTTGGTCCATGTTGCTGCTCACTGCCAGGACCTCTCCCTGTGTCTGGCACTGCCAGGCTGGAGCAGGCTGCAATTAGGAAAAACATATCCAATTAACACTTGAGAGCCTGCTCAGGTCAGCAAGCTATCCCAGCCCTTTTTGGGAGGAACCGTTTTATCCCAGCCACCAGGTCTGGTGGGCACCAGCTGCAGGCATCAATGCAGAAGGGAGCCAACCCTGCTCTGCCCCACTGCAGGACCAGCACAACAGGAGCCCCATGCAGCACCCGCGCTCCGAGCAGAGTTTCGCTGCCGGCTCCCCTGTGCCATCTGGAGCAGTCATGACAAGGGAGCTATTCTCAGCTCCATTTATATGTCTGCCTGACATCCCTCTTGCTGTCAAAACCAGCTTCCCAAGGCAGTAAATAATTGTTTGGAAAAGAGCAAGTGGGTTCTGAGCTTGTCTCCGTCTCTGAATAAATCCTGCTGATGCTTTGGTAAGGCGCAGGGGGTTGCTGGGTGTGCCGGCCAGAGCAGCCAGTGTTTATACGGCTAAAGGGCGACGGGAGGACCATCTTCTCCCTACCCAGAGTGGTTTTGAAGGTAAACGGCACCCGGGAAGGGAGATCAGGCACCAGGGACCAGCCTGGTGAGCGGGGAAGAAGGAGGTGGTCGTTCGTTGTCTTGGCTCGGCACAGGATGCACCCGAGCCCACCGCCCTGGGGAGCCGGGGGCTTGCGTGCACGCAGAGGGGGTTGCAGCCTTTCCTGCCTCCAGGCTCAGGTTTGGGTTTCCCCAGGGATCTGCAAATGTTTGTATTTCGGGGCAGGGCTCTGCCATTTGGCTGGTCAGAGGTGAGCTTTCCTCCAAGGGGTCTGGGCAGCCCTTGCAGGGCAGGCTTGGGGTGAGAGAAGCGGAGTTCAGCCTCACCCGCGGTTGGCATCCATCCCCTGAGCAGAGGGGATCAGCCTGAGGCACCGTGTCACCCCTCTCTGAGCTGGAGGAGAACATGGGCAGCTGCTGTGGCAGAAACCCGGCTGTTTTGTGACCCAGCAGGTCCCCTCCTTTCCCCGGCTGCCTCCCGGGTGAGCCCTGGGTCTAACAGCACCGTCCCTCTGCCATCTTTGACTTGCAATTACCTTCCTCGGTCCCCAGACTCCTGCAAAGATGCCATCATTCAGAGGCAACTTTACCTCTGCGGGGCTGCCCGGGAGCTGCTCTGGAGCAGGGATGGCTCAGATCCTGGTCGATGCTTCCCAACGCAATGGGAACAGCAATGCTTACAGACAAGCCCTTCTCCCAAAAAGCAGCTTTATCCAGACCCGGTTGACTGTGGATCAGATCTCCTTAAGGATGTGTATTAACATCTTCCCGCTGACAGCTTACGGTGCTGTGATTTTAATAAGGTATTGAAAATCTGAGCGTGGTGTCAGGCTCATCATGTTTCCCCCGTCTGCTCTCAGGATGCAAAGATGCTAAAACTAAAAGTGTTGATTAAATTGCTGAATAGCAGAAGCTCTGTGGCCTGGCAGGGGCTGTGCGGGGCTGCAGAAGGGTTTGCTGAGGAGCGTATTTGGGGCGGGAGGTGGGAAACAGAGCAGAGAACACCAGTCCCACTGCCTCAGGCTGGACAAGCCCAGCTCATCTGGGCTGGGAACCCTGTCCTGCAAATGGGTACGTATCCATCATGCTGCTTTGGGGGTGGCAGCCACAAAGCCAAGGCAAGCTCAGACCTGATGCACCTACTGCTGGGTCCAAGAAGGGATTGGGAGCTGGGGAAGCATCTTATTGCACCCATAACCCTGCCCGTGGTCTGATCTCTCCCCATGCAGACGTTTCTCCTCTGGGACAGCCCAGCTGCAGCCTCCATCCAAGAGCAGTACTGCGAGAGCCTGTCACCTGCCACCAACCACACGGGTGAGTGCCCCGCGTCCCCTGCCCACCCCACCCATCCCCAGGGCACCCCGGCGCAGGGGTGGCTGGAAGAGGGGGTAGGGGGGTGTCTCCGGGCTGATCCGCGGCTGCCCAGCTCCTTTTCAGGGGCAGGTGGGATGTGATGAGGTTGTGTTGTAGCCCTGTGCCGGCTGCTGCAGCAGCCTTTTCGCAGGGTGACAGTTGACTTAGGTAGAAGATGCAGAGCTCAGGAGAGCTAAAAATAGAGAGAACAAATGTCTGTCAGGCATGTCCACCCTCCTCTGCCATCCCCCTGCCCAGGGGTGACAACTGGAGGTTGTGACTTTCTGTGGAGACCATCTCACCAGTGCAGTGGCAATGTGGCTGCCATACGCGCAGGGGACCGGGCAGAGAGGGGGGAGAACTTATTCCATGGCTTTGCTGATGGATAGGCCCTGCAATCACTGCCACCCTCAAGCAATGGCTGCTGTTTTCTGTGAGGACTGGGCTTCACAACATCAATCCAAGCAGGATTTAGTGCACCTCAGTGACCATCACCCTGAGATCGGAGAGGACAACATGTCAGCCTTCAGATTTGCAAAACCTCCGGCACCTCCATGCGTCCTACCTGTCATCCCTGAGTAACTTGTCAATTTGGGATGGGGCGTGTGAGAGCTGCTCCCAGCTTGAGGAGGGGGCTTAGAACAAGAGGCAGAGATGAAACAAACCATCTCGTGTCTGCTGCTTGGCTAAGCAGAGCTCATCGCCAGCCCTCGTCCTTGGGGTCCATTTAAGCCCTGCCTGCTTCAGGCAGTGATTCCTAGGGAGGGAGATTTACAAAACTGGAAACTTTGTTTGGAGGCTATTTAACAAGGGGAGTTGTTAGGATGATGCTAATGAGAATTGCAGCGAGGATGTGAGACTCGATTTGCTAATGCCTGCCTAACCCTTGGGATGTGGCACATGCTGAGAACACGAGCCCAGCCGTCCTCCAGTGCGCAGCTCGGCAGGGCGTCAGCAGGATGCACGGAGGGGCCCTGCCGCGTGCCTGCGCGCAGCATCCCTCCGCCTCTCCTCCTCTCCCATGTCACCAGTCCCTTCGTTATTTAATCTCACACTTTTTAATGAGGATGCACGGCTGGACAGCGATATCACCAGGGTGCCAGCACCCTCCGAGGCACATGCACTGAGCTGGAAAGGTCTCTGCTCACAGCAGTGTGGGGGAGGCAGACCTGGGGTGATGCTCACCAGGCTCATGGGGTGCAGGCATTGCGTGCAAACCTAGGAAGCGGAGCAGCTGAGCCCCACAAAGCTCCTTTGTCCTGCTCCCTTACCGGCATTGATTTACCTGTCTTCATCTGAGCACACTGCCCCCAGCGCAGGGCGATGCTCCCTGGCATTCAGGCTCCCTGCACAGGCATGATGGTCCACCCTGATATTTTCAGTATGCATCACCTCAAAACACCTCTTGGTGAGCCCCTGCTTCTGGCCAGTGCTGAGACACAAGGGGACCCACGCACACTTGGCCACTCCATCAGAAAAGCCACTTTCCTGAGCAGCAGTGAGTATTTTCTCCTCCAGGCAGACATCATATCAGGCCGGACTCCGGGTCAACACGGTGCATTAGGAAAGTCAGGTCAGCTGCACCTCCAAATGTTTGGAAGCCAAGAAATGCCCAGATTAGGCTTGAAAAGGAATGCAACGAGGATTAGCATCCCTTGTCCAGGGTGGATAGGTGCCTGTCCCAAGGGCTCCCAGCCTACAGGTTGCCTCAGACCGCAAATTTCTCTTCCTGCTGATTTCAGCTCCCCAGGGTCTGTGTGCAGCTGCTTGTCGCCTCGCCCTGCCAGAAAGCTCGTCAGGGAGGGACAAGGTCATTCCGTCCATTGGGGCAAAGCATCCTGCTGCAGCTGCAGCAGCACTTCCCATGGCGGTGCTTCCCTGGGGAAGGGGGAATCGGACCAGGTGGGAAAGCATCTTAGGATTCTATGATTCTATCCCTAATTCATAGAGGAGGCTTTTCCAAAGCAGCCCAGCAGAAAGCACTCGAGCAGAGCGAGCTCGGAGCGCTCCCGGGGTTGTTTCACCATTCATAGCATTCCAGCTGGGATCAGCCCAAGGAGCTGGCACCCAATTGCTAACAGCTCCGGCTGGTCCTGGCTGCGCGATTCACTCCCTGAAGCTGTTAAACTGTTATCATAATAAATTGTTATCCTCAATCCACCGTGTGTGCTCAGGAGAGAGAGGGGAGCACACTGATTCCTTCCTGGGAAAGAAGTGATTCCTGCCACTGCAAGTGCACCTGAAGCAAAGGAAAATGACACCAAAGCTAGGAAGAACTGAATAGAAATGTCTTTTTTTTTTTTTTTAACTGGAGATTTTTTTCAAGGAGGGGAAGGGAGAATAGCTTTGCATTTAAACAAAGCAAATGAAGTTGGTCCAGATACAGCGAAAGCCTGTGGCTGAGGGGCACAAGAGAGCAGAGGGCAATGAGAGCGTTTCCTTCACTTATCAGACACATTTGGAAACACGTTCCACAGTGGGTGACAGTCTGACCAGGACACTTTCCACCCACCACAGCTCAGCTCCCTGAACCGCTGCTCCCGTGGTCCCTGCTCCTGCCGCTGCTGTTTCATTGACTCCCCTGGGGAGAGACCCGAATTTAAATTCATAAATGTCAAATTAACAACATCAGCGCCTCTTTTCCCTCCAGCCTCATTGACATTTCTCCCACAAAGGCAGAAATACTAATAAAGGAGCTTAGCAGGGGCTAAAGAGGCAGCAATGCGTCTTGGCAAGGACTTAGCACCGAGGGAGAGCAGTGATACTGGGGCAGGTTTGGGAACTGAAAAATTTAAAAACTCAGCTATGTGGAAAAATCATGCTGTTTTAAGTGTATGCTTGTGTCAGTAAAGCCATTCTGCTCCATCATCGAGGAAACAGGGATGTCAATAGAAACTTGCTAATATTCGTAGATTTTATTGTAGTGGAGGAGGGACAAAGGTGATGAGATTTTATGGTAGGAAGCAGCGTCCTGGCACGTCTCAGCGTGAGCAGCAGCTACGGCAGCTAAACCGCACTTTGGACTGGATGCAGTGAAACCAGTGCCAGCTGCTCCATTCGGTTGCAGCCAAACTGGAAGTCTCTGCGAGGAAAACTCTGCTGGCGAGGGATTATGCTACTCTGCTCACCCACCAGCAAAGCCCAGGTGATACCAGGGAATAAACCACTTGCTGCAATGGTTGGTTACGACACAACTCCAGCCACTCTGCAGAACAAGATATGCCCCAAATCCAGCCCCCTGCATCATACATTCAATAAATATAGATGCTCCACGTAAGCTGTACGCGGATCAGTCTTAAGTGACGACTTTGAGCAGATGCATCAAATACCAACGGCAAAAGCGCGGTTGGATGCCTCTTATTAATTCTTCTCCAGAACAGCAACAAAGACCCAAGGGGACAGTCAGTGATGGTGAAGAGCAACAACCCGAAAATTCATTACAAAGACACTTCGCTATCATAACGCTTAATTAGCCCATGTAATTATTTTGTGTTGAGGATCATGGAACTTGAATGCTTGGGAGGATTGCTGGGGATTTTTTAAGGACTGGACTCTGACGAAGATAAATAGAAACACCCAATGCCACCGAAAGCAGTGCTGGAGTGAGGGGGTGAGCAAGGATCTAAGTATTTTGAGACAACCACAGTTGCTCCCAGCCACATGGAGTATCCAACCCCGACTCAGAGGAAAGGCAAGCAGCTCCACCGCCCGTTTCAAGCCTGTGTTAACATAAATTGTTCCCCAGTACCGTCTCCCTCAATGCCTCAAGCACCCGAGTGGCTCCTTGGCTGGGATTGATCCACTCCTCCTTGGCACATCAGCTTCTCCAAAGATGAACATCCTCCCAAAGGCCCTTACTTTGGGGCAATAAGGTGTGAAATGTCTCCTTCTGCTCCACCAGCACGCTGACCACAGGGAGTATATTTTGATTAGGTGTGGAGATGAAGCCCCGATTACCAAATGCAAATGCTGCAGCAGGGACACCCTCAAGGAGCCGGAGGCTTCAGCCTGCTCAAGAGGCAGCACCAGCAACGCAGTCACCGAGGATGCCAGGGATGGACAGGGATCATTGTGATTGTGTAAGAGCTCAGGACTCCTAGAGATATGAGCTAACACCTTTCAGCTGTTACTAAGCCTCCTGAGGCACCTAGGTAGATAACCCCATCACTCCCAACCACTGAAATGAGCCTGTCATTCAGATTTCCATCGTCTCTCCCGGCCCCTTTGCATTGTGCAAGGGGAGAGAGGCTTTGCCCTTCGAGCAGCTGCAGTGTGGCCGGGGGCACAGCAGCAAGCTGGGATGCTGCACTGGTGCAAAGCTTTGCCTGGTGTGAGATGAGAAGGTGTTTACTGGCACGGTTATATCAGCACCACCTTTGCTTTACTCCTCCTCACACCATCCTAGCAATGGTTTGCTGGTACAGTAATGCTTCAGACCTCCTGACGTCAGCTCAAGAGCACTGTGGCCACACGTCTGGTGGTGCTGGCCCAGGATAAACATGCTCTATCCTCTTTAAATTTGCTCAAAATCTTTGGCAAATTAGCTGGGACTGGAGAGCTTTACCCTGCCAGGCTTCACATGGCTGTGTCTTTAGCTTGGAGCCATCTCAGGGGCCTCTGCGAGCGATGGAAGCGGGCTGGAGAAGGATGGTTTATATAAACAGGAGAGAGATTGCTATAGTTATCCTGAGATAGTTATTGATAGTTATAGTTGTCTCAGTGTAAGTCCCTGGACAGGCACTTCTTTTCTTCAGAAGAAATGAGATGCTCTGTATTGCTTTGAAGCGGCACAACCCGAAGGAAATCGGGTGAGAAGGGATTTGAGTGACTTCCCCTGTGCCACATTCCCCGTCTCAAAGCAGGACCAGCTCCTTCCTACCCCAAATGCTGTGTCTCTGAGTGAGAGGGAGCCAAGTCCGGGTGATTGGGTGCAGGTACGAAATTCATTGACCTTTCTTGCTGGAAAGCTGCAAAGACCAAAGCTGTGTCTGTGCGGCCAATGGTGCTGAGAAAGCCAGAGCAGATGTCTGCAGGACCTAGAAGAATAATCCTCCTGCAAATACGGGCAGGCTGCAAGGCAGATATGAAAGCATTTAGCACGGATACATATAATTTCCATGCTAAACAGTGCTCTAAATGCTAGGAGCCACATGCCACTGGGGAGCAGCTGGAGCAGACAGTTGTGCTGGGCGAACAGGATGTCACAGCCCTCACTGCACTCTTCGCTTTCTCTGTTTTACTTAACCCTTCCCTCAGCAGGAGATTTTTTTTTTCTTCTCTATATACTGGAGAGAGCAGGAAGAGCAGCATCTGCTTTCTGCAGCTTCTCTTCCCCAAGCATTTCCCCACGTGAGCCTGGGAAAAATATTACAGCCACCTACTAGATGGAAAACTGGTGGGACAGACCTGCAGCGGTGTTGTGCACAGAGTGAAGTCCTGGTGGGACCGCAAGACCCATCTGCTCGGTTGGTCAGCTGGTGGGTGGCCGTAGTGCTTTAATGGGAGTGCTAGCAGCATTAAATGGAGAAATGTGGAATATGGAATTTGGACTTGAGCAGACGTGTAACAGAATGATGCCACCTTTGTCTGACCACGCAATTTCCATGAATCTGTCTTGGTTTGGGTTATTTACAGTACTGCTGCGGTTTTGTTTTACCGATGGAGGGTACTATGGCTGCTACTCTCTGGCTCTCCCAGCTTTTAATTACTGAGTCTTTTTGCTTAGTCTCCCTGAGCAGTCTGCATCTGTGCCTCAGCACATCCCCTGGGAAGCAGGAGGGAAACTGAGGCACGAGGGGATGGGGAAAAAATGGAGTTTGTGCTCAGCCCTACCAGTCACAGGAAGGGTTCCCAGATGGCTAACAAAGAGAGCACTTGCAATTTAACTTTGTCCTTAGTTAAAGCAATTACCAGTTGTCTTTTCTCTACTTGGATGAATACTATCATAAATTTTTAAACAGGGACTTCATTTTTCTGTGACCCTCTATTTCTCTGTCAAATTTGGGTCAAAAAAACAACTAATGAGTTCAACCAATGCTAATGGCTGCAGATAAGCACAGACAAGCACATTACATGTGATTAAATGCACCTTGTTTCCTAAGAAGTGCAGGCTTAGAACAGTGAACTTAAAAGGAAGGTTGCCACAGCAACTATACACATTAGCAAAGCTAAAAGCAAAGGTCATCGTTAAAATTAATTTCTCACTACAAGCTATGAAAGGAAGAAGGTAACATCCACCACGCTCTGCTGCTTCCCCAGCTGTGTTGGTTTTGGCTGGGATAGGGTTAATTTTCTTCATAGTAGTTTGTATGGGCTATGGTTTGGGTTTGTGCTGGAAAGGGTGTTGATCTTACAGGGATGTGTTAGTTATGGCTGAACAGCGCGGACACAGCGTCAAGCGAGTGGGCTGGGGATGCACAAGAAGTTGGGAGGGGACACAGCTGGGGCAGCTGACCCCAATTGACTGAAAGGAAGTTCCAGACCCATATAAGGTCAGGTTCAGCATATAAAGCTGGGGGAAGAAGGAGGGTGGGAGGAGTTGTGGTGGTTTTATCTTCCCAATGTATGATGGAGCCCTGCTTTTCTGGAGATGGCTGAACACCTGCCTGCCGATGGGAAGTGGTGAATGAATTCCTTCTTTGCTTTGCTTAGCTCTGTTAAGCTTTACTTATTAAACTGTCTTTATCTCAACCCATGAATTTTCTCACTTTTACTCTTCCAATTTTCTCCCCCATCCCACTAGTGGGGAGTGACTGAGTGGCTGTGTGGAGCTTAGTTGCCGGCTGGGGTTAAACCATGACATCAGCTCATGTGTAGAAGTTGTTTTCCCTTGCAAAGATGTTTGAAGAAAGCCCTCCTTTTCTTTGCACTGAAAATTTGCTCTGAGAATATCCCAAGAAACCAGAGACAATTTTTCAGATAATCAAAAAATATTCCCCTGACATGGTTTAACCCCAGCTGGCACCATCCCCAGCACATCCTCCATGAAATCATTTATCATATTAATAACAGAATATTTTACTTTTTTTGTTTGGTTGCTCTTTAGCCAGCTCTATCCACAGCAAATCTCAGGAAAGGCATTCAAATACAACCACTGAGTTTGGGTGGAGTGGAAACGCTGTGTTCTCACACCCAGAGAGCTGTGAATTGGGGTGTTTTGTCTTAGGAAATAGCAATGTCTGTCTCTGCACCGGCAGCACAAACATCTCTGGTACTCAGGAGTGGTTGAGTGAACTCTGAACTCTGCTCCTTCCAGGGTCTGCTGCCCATCCGTCTGCTGCCTGTCAAGGATTGTATTATATGGATATTACAGCTGTCGTGCTTCCTACCACACTTTGAGATGTAGCTAGGACATATTTAGCTGCAGTACATGTTGTTCTAAATATGCACAAATTGTACATAAAAAAGCCTGCAATCTGGCCTACCTAATGCCTACGTTAGCACACTTGTGTAGCTGGGAAAAGCACACAATTCCTGCTTGAAATCTGAAATAGCAACAGACTTGGAGCTTTCTTCCTGGGAAAGGCTGGAAGAGACCAACGGATACAGATAGGAAGGAGATTTTGCAGCCAGGCGGTGTGAGAGGATTGGAGGGGCTCTGAGGAGCATCCCACCAGCACCAGCCTGGAGTCATCACTGGGAAAGGGAAAATCTGGCTTATTGCTGGCTGTTGTGGGGCTGGATGCCAAAGTTATGGTCAAAGAAAAAGAAGTGGGGCTGGAAGACCAGGGCCAGGGAACCCCAAGCTGATTTGGGAAGCTGGGTCAGAAAACCAGGCTTGTGCCAGAACTGGGCTTAACCAGGGTGCTCAGACAGGACTAGGGTGATAGTCGTGGCCAGGATTGATCAACCAGCCCTTGGCACAGACTCCATTTGGCCTCTGCCATGACACTTTTCTGGGGGCTGAACTTGCAGCGACCTGTCAGCTCAGCTGGGACAGCAGCCCCAGTTCTCCGGGCAAACCTTGAACCTTCAACAGCCTGGAGGTGACCCACAGTGGCCCACGGATCTTCACGAACTCTATTCTTCTTCCCCACAGGTCCCCAGTGCAACGCCTCGGTAGACTTGATTGGCACATGTTGGCCGCGGAGTGCGGTGGGACAGCTGGTTGCTCGACCCTGCCCCGAATATTTCTACGGCGTGCGGTACAACACCACGAGTAAGGCGAGCAGCACTGGTGGGGACACGGTGGGTGAGGGATGGGGGAGTTTAGAGAGCCATGTGCACCAGGGGCTGCAGGGGCACAAGTGACAATTTATCACTGTGGGGCTCAGGGAGATCCATCGACCAAAAAAGAAAAAAGCCCTCATATCCCAAACTTCAGGGAGGGTGGTTTCACAGCAGCAGCTTTATTAGCAGGTCCTTCCAGATGTGCCCCTGTGGAGGGGGAGAGGGCTGATGTCCCCGCCTAGGGGTCAGGGGAAGAAGAGAGCCTGCCCTGCTGCTGGAGGTGGTGCAGAGGTGTGCAACCCCCAGCCGAGCAAGGACTGGGCAACCTTGTGGCTCATCACCTCCTGTCATGGGCGACTGCATTGTCACTGCCAGTGATGTGCTGGGAGCAGGGGATGAAGTGAACACACTTGAGAAGTGCCCAAAGCCATTCCTAGCACATGGTTGAGTTTTTGACCACTCAAGCGCTGCTTTTGATGAAAGAAACATCTTGCTCCCTGCAGAAAACATCAGTTTTCCCGTCCCACACATTTTTGCAGCTGTGGAAGATTGCATGCACACAACTCCTGCTTTGCGGTTCCTCTCGTGTCGTTGCAGGAGTCCCTTTGCATTAATCCATACTTGTGCCCACCTAAGAGCCATCCCCATCCCTGTCCCATCCCATCAGCCTGAAGAGTCTCTCCTGTTGATAGCAGAAGCCCAGCATTGTCCCAGTGCTGGCATTGCCCCAGCGCTGGCGCTAATCGGAGGCTGCTCCAAGGCTGTCACGGCCATTCCTTCCCAATCAGCCTTGCCGCTCGCTGTCCTTGCTGGCAGGCAAAGGAAGCTCCTAATGCAGGGAAAGCAGGGAAGACCTCACGCTGTCATTGCAGCAGCGCTCGTATGATGGCACGCGATTGCTTGAGCAAAAGGCACAGAGGAGGGGAAAAGTAGAGTCAAACTTGTTTCTCTCCCACTGCATCTCAGTGGTGGGAGGCGTCGGGGTCCCCAAGTGCCGAGGGGCAGAGCTGGCAGATCCAAAACCCTTGAGTGGGTCTGAAACGTTCCAAGGATTTTGGTTCTGCAATCTCAACCAAGGCAGCATTTGACCTGGTTTCAAAGCAAAAGACACCCCCAGCTTGATGCCAGTGACCTCTGCATTAGTGATGACCATCAGATCCCATCTTTGTGCCCATCCCCACGCACCCTTAACCCTTCGACGTGCACCCTCTTTTCCAGATAATGGCTACAGGGAGTGCCTCGCTAATGGGAGCTGGGCAGCACGCGTCAACTATTCCCAGTGCCAGGAGATCCTCAGCGAAGAGGTAGGACCTCGGTACCCCCTCAGCTGGGCTCTTGGCAGGAGGGTGAGGGACAGACAATGGAGTTTTGAAGGGCAACAGCATCCAGGTCAGAGCTGTGGGCTGGTCGTGCAGCAGCGTCCCAGATGTAAGGTTGCATGCAGCGTATACAAGCCCCTTCTTGATTTGCATTTTCATTCCCTGACAAAAATAAAGCCATGCCTGTTTCCTTCCCTGATAAAACTCCAAGAGGATTTGCAGTGTGAGGTCTCCTGGCCCCAGGGCTTCTGGGTGCAGATGGGCATGCCCTTCAGCCCTGTCACCCTCCTCCAGCTCCCTCCTGACACAAGCACTCAGTGCAAATCCTGGCCCTCCCTGCTGGCAATGAAATAAAGGAGATTTTAGGAAGCTGAAAGGGGTAAAAAATTGAGACGGAGAATTACAAGCCCCTGAGTAGGTCAAGCCACCCCTTGGAGCAGAAAAGAGATACGGGCTGTTCATTTGCAGTTGATAACCATCTCTACTATTTAAGATGCTGATATCTTTTGCCAGGATTGGCTTTCTCACTCAGTTAATTGCTAATTCACAGGTTGGATGAGTGCCTAACAGCAGGAACAATCAATTAATTTAATTATCACTCACGCCTTCCTGAGATCCCCTGCTCCGTCTGCCCAAACTCATCCCAGCCTCCCAGCTGCCCTCAGGGCAAAGAGGAATGAACGGAGACATGAGATGTGGCATTGCCAGCAAGCTCTGCTGAATTACAGCAGGGTTTCCCCGGATGATGGGTCAGGGATGTCCCGGCGCTGAGTAGGGGTGATGGAGGGGCAGCAAACATGAGCTGCCCTGGCATGGGTAGGATATGAAATGCCTGAGCCCTTTGTTGGGCCAGATCGGTGCCTCTCCTGTCCACGCCAGCCCCATCCCCTTCCAGCCCCACCTCCAGTGTCCTGCACCAGGTGGGCTCTTGTTGCTTTCTGAAAAAGGACCCAAAATTTGCAGTGCAGCTCTCAGAGGTGATGTGGTGGAGGAGGTGGGTTTGTGTGCTGCTGCTGACCCTCTCTTCTTCTTCCCACCTGCAGAAGAAGAGCAAGCTGCACTACCACATAGCTGTCATCATCAACTACCTGGGGCACTGCATCTCGCTGGGGGCCCTCCTCGTGGCCTTTGTGCTCTTCATGCGCCTGCGGTGAGTGACCTGACCTACTGCTGTGCTCCTGCCGTGGGGACAAGCCCCGGAAGGTCACCCCACAGCCCTTCAGCTGGAGATGATCCATCTCTGTTTTGCCATACCCTCCCCCATGGCCATCGTTCTCCATTCTGGAGGGATCACGCCTATCTCTGGGTTATTTTCCTCCTGCTTTTTTTTTTAAGGCAGTGAGTTATGGAGGCAAAGGGTCCTCCCTGGTGCCTTCCACCCTCTCCTTGGTCTCCTCACCCAGGGCATGGCCCCAGAAGCTAAACCTTGGGGTCCCAACAAGGACATTCAGCTCCACAAACAGCCCTGACCCCCAGCCCACACATGGCTGGCCCCCAGACCCACTACACTCCGACAGTTCCTCGTCTCTTCTTCTCCAGGAGCATCAGGTGCCTGAGGAACATCATCCACTGGAACCTGATCACAGCCTTCATCCTACGCAATGCCACGTGGTTTGTTGTGCAGCTCACGATGAACCCGGAGGTGCACGAGAGCAATGTGGTAGGTGCAGCTCTGCCAGATGGCTGGGTGGTCCCAGCCCCGAGCGGCTGGGGTGTGTGGGGAGCTTGAGGGTTCTAGATATGAGGCCTGAGGGCCCAAACAGGGCTGCCTGGTGGTGGGTGGACAACCCATGTTTTTGAGAAACATGGGTTCAACTGCTCTGCTGGGTCTGTGTTGCTCTGCACGTGAGTTTCACCACTGAAATGCTGAGCTCTGCTTTTCACCTTCCATGTCTCCTGCTAATGGGCTCGGTAGGTCTGGTGCCGCTTGGTCACTGCCGCCTACAATTACTTTCACGTCACCAACTTTTTCTGGATGTTTGGTGAGGGCTGCTACCTGCACACGGCCATTGTGCTCACCTACTCCACGGACAAGCTCCGCAAGTGGATGTTCATCTGCATTGGCTGGTGTAAGTACCAGGATTTCTCCTTCGCCCACTGGGTACCCGGGGTTTTAGTGATGGGTGATACCCACCCGCATCCTCCGCTCCAGCTCTTTTTCAACCCAAATAGCTGCAAAAAGGCTGCTGGGAGCAGAAGGATGGGTTTTGCATGCCTGTGTGAGAAAATCGCTATCACAGCATAATTTGGTGACCACCTGGCACCCCTGAGACTCCTCTGTGTGTTCATCTGCAGGTATCCCCTTTCCCATCATCGTCGCCTGGGCCATTGGGAAGCTGTACTACGACAATGAGAAGTGAGCCTGATTCCTCTCATTCCCCATTCTCCCTGGAAATCAATTGTGCCAGGGGCTGCGGCAGGCGCATATCCTGCCTGGAAGGGCTGACACGAGGCAGGGTACATGGAAAGGGGAGGAGGAAAAAAAGATAATATTCTTCCGTTCTTTCTTTCATCTCACCTCCAGGCTCTCTGCTGCATAAGCCCTGCCTGCAGCCGCCTGCCGCTGCATTTTTCTCTTCAAAGGGCAAACGAGATTTTTAAGGGGGAAAAGGCAAGATTAAGCCAGAGCTCCTACAATGTGTTTGCTAAATGGAGCTGGGATTTAATCTTCCGGCAGAGATATAAATTACCACCCTCCAAGCCATTTTCACAGAGACTTGCTAATGGAGGGCTTAACAGGCACCTGAGAGTTCATCACCGGGACTGGGAAGTTCAAAGGAGCCCGCTTAGATGAATGGCAGCTTGGCTTGTTTTTCAGTGCTAGATTTGTGGAGCCGAGTGCGCGTCCGGTCATCCCTGCTTACCGTACAACAACCGGTTTCCACATCCATACGGGGCCCACAAACACCCGTGCAAGCCCCCACGCACCTCCTTATAGCGGGTTCCCAGGGAAGCTATTCCATAGCAACTATAGCATAGAATCATTGAAAGGTTTGGATGGGAAGGGACCTTTCAAGGCCATCCAGTCCAATCCCCCTGCAAGAAGCAGGGACATCTCCAACCAGATCAGGTTGCTCAGAGCCCCGGCCAACCTGGCCTGGAATGTTTCCAGGGATGGGGCATCCACGACCTCATTGGGCAACCTGGGACAGTGTTCCACCAAACAGCAGTTTAGTTGTAGTGCTTTCACCCCACGGACAGTGACTTACAGAGATGTGAGAGGACAGGAGTAAATCCAGGTTGCTCACGCCGCAGGCTTGTCCCCAGTACCGCTTGTCCTTGCCTTGCAGGTGCTGGTTTGGGAAGCGAGCGGGAGTTTATACTGACTACATTTACCAAGGCCCCATGATCCTGGTGCTTCTGGTAAGAGCAAAGCGACCTTGCTTGCTGAATATGGAGTACTTCCCATCTGCAGGTGGGATGAGGCTGCTCCTGAACAGCCTCTTGCCCTCTCTGTGCTTGTGCTGCTCCGCAGCAGCGATGCCACTTGCCCTGCAAGCCTGGCTCCCCTCACCCAAACTGCACCTTGAGCAAATTTGGGCATCTCGCCCACAATGAGGAGGAGTGTGCACGGATCTTGCTGCCTTGGAGAGGGAGCAAGAGACCTGGCTCTGACAGGGATGCTCCCATCGGCAGACTCCCACGTGCAGTAAGTCCCTCCATCCCTGCCCTGGTACTATTTGGGTGCGGGTGGGTGCTTTGCCAAGCATTCGCAGAAGCCTGGGGACCTCAACTCCATTCCCTGATGCAGATCACTTTGCTCCTGGCCCTTGGCTGAGTAGCAATGGTTGACCCAGGGGTCATATGGAGCATAATTTGCAGGAACTTTGCCCTTTTGGGAAGGGATCAAAGAAGAGCAGTCACAAGAGCAATGCTGGTGGCCCAACCTGTGTTTGCAGGGGGAAAGCTGTGCATGAGGTCCCAGAGCTTTTCCTCCCTCCTTGCCCAACGCTGAAAAAACCTAAGGGAGTATTAATCATCAGCACCAACCAGCCTCGCTGAATAATTGAGCCTGCTTCTCATTTCCCTACCATCAGGTAGCCAGGCCACTTGTAATTTGTGTCAATTGTGCTCCGCTCCCAGAGCCGCCTTCCCGTGCTCTCATTAGCGCTTCGGCAGCCAGGAGAGCAGCCAAGAGGCTCCTTGCTATGATAGCAGCCACACTCCCAAAATCCCTTCAGCCACCTGATATTCCTCCTCCCACTCCAACTTTTCTACCTTTCTGTAACACTTGTCCTTCCTCCCCAATCTCCTGGTGTGTCCTGCTGCCCTGCTTCCTTGGGCAAACTCCTAAATTTTGTTGCTAAAGTGCTTTAAAAGTGATAATTGCAGATGTCCCGTTCCACAAGAAGGCAGTAGATCAGGTTCAAGACGAAACATTCCTATTTCCCCTGGCATGGCCCATTGGCCCTGCTGAAGGAAAGGTTGGGGGTGCAGACACTAACCAGGGGCCCTCTTCCTTCCAGATCAACTTCATCTTTCTGTTCAACATCGTCCGAATCCTCATGACAAAGCTCCGAGCTTCAACCACATCAGAGACGATCCAGTACAGGTAAGCGTCCCTGCAGAAAGCAGACCTAGAAACTGCATTAACATGGTTAGGGGGGGATAGGAAGAGCCCCGTCAGCCAAGTATTAAGGGATGGGAGCATGGAGAGACACCTAAGAGCACCTCAAATGCTTTTTGGAGACACATGGCCATTGCGTCTGGGGTTGTTGAAAAATCCTGGCCGATGAGAACTTTGCAATGGAGAACGGGGATGGCTGGATCTGCCTTGGAAGGCAGCTGTGGGGAGCTGAGTCTTTGCAAAAGCCTATTCTGGTGGGACCCAATCAGCTCACCAGCCTTGGAGCTGCAAATCCTGGCACGGAGGTGAGAATTAAATCGCCACTTGGCAGCAAAGCACAGGGTAAGGAAGGAGTAGTGAATCGATGCCACCTCAAACACCTCCTCTTGAAGCAGCAAGGAGAAGACAACGCTCTGAGCAGCACACCGCAGGGAGATTTAACCCTTCGCTGCTCGGAATATTTTGCAGACAACTTGGGCGGTGCGTGGGCAGAGCAGCTCTCCAAGATATCTGGAATAAGAGAACACACCCTGGTCTTTATCAGTGCTTTTGTCTGGATGATTTTCCGGGCAGGAATCAGGGAATCTCGCTGTGTTCTGGTTCAAGAGAAGTAGGTTTAGGGCGGAAGGTGACTTTTTCAGCTGAGAATGGAAAAATTCAGATGCTGTCATTAGGAAATGCCAGCTTTCCTCATCACGGAGTATTGAGCTGGAATGAACTCGGAGGGAGCAAAGACGAAGGTTATTGATCCAGGCTGGTTGGCCTCGGTCAGCAATTCTGAGGTTTTCCAGTATTTTCCTGATTTTAACAGGGAAGGTTTTCACCTTTGAGCAGAGGAATATTTTCATTTCCCAGAAATGTTTTGTGGGACAGGAAAACTTGGAGAGTTTGGTAGGTTATAAACTGTGCAGTCCTGCTGAAACCAGGCAAGGGACAGCCCTTGAAGGGCTTCTGCTCACCTTAGACAACGGCTTTTGGTAAAAAGCTGATGGATCCCCCGCTACAATGGCCGCTTCCCTGGGGAAGCACACCAAAGCATGTGCTGTCCCATGGTTTGTCAGCCCGAAGGTGCTCATCTCTCAGTTATTTCCAGCTCCTCCATGCTGTCTGCCAGCTCGTGGTTGTGGCTTTCCTCCAGGTCAGTGATGAGGTCCCAGCCCAGACCTGCCAGGGATGACTTTTCCTGTTTCCAGCTAACATTAGAATCTGTCCATTAGCAGGTTTTTTAAGCAAAAAGTGTTGACTTGGCATTGTTCTTGTCCCCTAATCCAAACAAATGAGATGCCAAGCCCCGATCCTTCCTCTTGTATCAGCACTATTACTTTTCACAAACCGCACTCGAAATCTCATCAAGAAAAGATATCAAATTAATTAGCTGAGGTAAATCTTTCACAAACCCATGTTGAAGGCTGTGAATTATTTTACCCTCCTTAATTCCTTTTTAATCGAGCCCTAGATCAGCCAAGCAATCATTTCAGGCCAGCTCAAGGTCAGGTCTCTGCTATCCACCACCCTTTTCTGGAAGGAGAAACCACAGAAGGCGCCCAGTGCTCAAGCCAGCCCAGTCACTCGGGGAAAATAGCCCAGCTCTGCTCCATCATCCCCCAGTCACTGGTTTGCCCAGACCCAGACAGACCAGTTTGGTGCTGGGAGTGGGGTGGGGAGAGTCCCCACACGCAGGGCTGCACTGCAGCAGCTCAGGTCTGTGTTTTCTCCCCAGGAAAGCAGTCAAGGCCACGCTGGTGCTGCTGCCCTTGCTGGGAATCACCTACATGTTGTTTTTTGTCAACCCGGGGGAGGACGAGATCTCCAGGATCGTCTTCATCTACTTCAACTCCTTTCTGGAGTCCTTCCAGGTATGGTCCTCAGCACTAGCTCCCATCCCAGTTCCCTTACCAAGGGATGTGGAGAAGACCATCCTATGGCTGATGCCTCACCCCGCTTCTGCCCCCTCCCAAAACCAGACATCCTCAAACCCCAGGTTTGCTCCAAATCTCCCGAGCCTGGGGGTGCCTGCTGGCCGTAGTTCCATGGTGACTCTGCTGCTTGTCTCCTTTCAGGGCTTCTTCGTCTCTGTCTTCTACTGCTTCCTGAACAGCGAGGTGAGCACCAGGGGCTGGAGGGTGCTCAGGGAGGGTCTACACCCTTCCTCGCAAGCCGATGCAAGCTCAGCACTAGGCTCTTCCCCTGCACAGGCCTTGGAGGGTGCATCCATGCAGGAGGAAAAGGGACAGGCATAACATACCATGCCATTCACGGTCCTTCACCTCTCAATGCCAGCTGGGCCATCTCCCAGGGCCATCCCACGCCGCAGCCGATGAAAAGGCATTTCGTCACTATTTACCTGCCACATGAAGCACTGGGGCTGTGGTAGAGCAGAATTAATACTGAAGAAATGCCACTAGCATGAACCAGACAAGCCATAAAACCTCCCCAATTGTCACTCGCACCCCTCCCAGCCCCTTGCATCACCCGTTGCAGCACATGAGATGACAGCTCTCCTGCAGAACCCCCGCTCGGACTTATTTCTCCTTCCTGTTTGCATTTTATGCTCAGAGGCACTGTCAGTTGGGTTCTTCTCTCTTCAAAGCTGCAAGGGCTGCGTTTGCATCAAATGAGGCTGGGTGCCCTGGGAGGTGACAGGGGTTCCCACGACCATCCCTGTCCGCAGGGAGCTGAGCAGGGTTTCAGCAGCATTTTTGGTTGAAAGACTGATGATGAGGATGGCTGGTGCCTCTGAATAGCTTTGGGCAGCTGCGTGGTGACTAACTGTCCCTTCCTCTGTCTCACACCCCCAGGTCCGATCGGCCGTGCGGAAGCGGTGGCACCGATGGCAGGACAAGCACTCCATCCGTGCCCGCGTGGCTCGGGCCATGTCCATCCCCACCTCCCCGACGCGCGTCAGCTTCCACAGCATCAAGCAGTCCACGGCCGTCTGAGTCAGAAGGGAGCTGCTGCATGGGATGGGGCAGCCGGCATCGCCGCTGTGTGGGACCCCCGACACAGCAGAGCACAGAAACCAGATCCTGCCTGCACCCACCCCTCTCGCAGAGGGTGCACAAACTCGCTGCAGCTATGGGAAACCCTGCAGAAGCTCCCATCCCATTTGTTGGGGTAGACCTGTGGGACAGGACAGCTGAGATGCTGCTTTGTCACCTCCCTGACAGCAGTGTGACCTGCTGACATGGCAGAACAAGCTGGAGGAGCCTGGAGAGGTTGGAGCAGCCTCCCTGCCTGCCCCCATCCCAGGCACAAGACCCCATGTCCCATCGCTGCCTCTCTCGAGTTTGTCACTGCTTTGAGGTGACAGGACACCAGGACATTGCTGGGACAGTTTATGGAGTTAATCCCTTCAGTAGCTTGGTCAACCTTCCAGTAAGTGGATGCTGGGATGTTGCTCAGGGGGCCCCAAAACCCTCTAGGGGGGCCAGAGTCCTCTGGGTTGATAGGGGACGGATGGAGAGCCCTGGACTGATGGCAGACATCGCTTTGTACCGCTGGGGTTATCTGAGCGCTTCCCCTGCCCCTCGCTGGGTCCCCAGGATGTCCTGGGGATGCCGCTTGGTCTGACCAGGTCATTTCTCATCTCAACACCGAGGATGTGAGGGAGAGCAACGGAGTGGGAGAGGGGAGGGAAGCACGCAGGGGACAGGGATGGGTCCCAGGGGCTCTGAACAGCCACTCAGCGGGGCTTGGTCTGAAGGGAGCTATGAGGTTTGGTTAATCCTTTGGCCCATCCCAGATCAGATGGGTCTCCAGGTCTTTGCAAAGCCCCGGGACCTCAGGCTGGCTCCTTGCCCCTGCTTGGGGGTGGAAAGGCGCAGGAGAGCTGCAGTGAAGGGTGCAGCTACTGCGGGGATGTGCTCGGGCTTTGCTCCTCTCCTCCCTGCCCTGCTTTTACCCGTGCAGATGGGCTCGGTGCCAAAGCTGCTCCTTGCTCTTACGCAGGGGATGGGCCAAACCATTCCCATGCTGGGGTTAAGTGCCTTGGAGGAGCAGCAGCCTCCCTCCCCATGCTAGGGACCACAGGCCGTTTCCCACGCAGCTCCCAGGTCCCGCTGACTCCCAGATCCGCCCCTGGTGCCCTGTTTCATGTGGTCACCGAAAGCAGCAGATCAGAGAGGGCCATACAAGGGGGGAATTTTTGCCCTAACCTCCTCAGAGCCATGTTTTCCCCACCCCATATGAGGTCTGGGGATGCTGGGGCAAGGGGTGGATGCCAGAGGAGTTATGGGCTGAGTCTGCTCTCTGCATCCCAAGGATTTTGCCACTGGGGCCCTGCAGGGTATGAGTCCCTTCAAACTTCCGTGCCTCAGTTTCCCCACTATAAAGAACAGACATAAATATTTCCTGCCCTGGGGAGGTTTAAGCATTTTTTAATTGTGGTATGCTGTGATTTCCTCAGGATACACCACCAGAAAGGAATAAAATCTTTCATTTTTACTTCAAAGTTAAGCATAGAGTAAAAGCTCCAAGTTCTTTCTTTAAATGTTTAAGAAGTTCAATAATTTGAAGCAAATTCCTCCCATTTCCCTCCCATTCAGATTTCCAACCTGTATGTCTACTGTGCAGCCAAAACCAGAAATATCCCATTGCCTCCCATAACGTGCTGGGAGCAGCAACACCTCCCAGTCTGATGGAGTGATGACAACGAGGACCATGTCCTGTACATGGGGCAGCTTTTGGTTCTTGTATAGGCTCATCCATCACCAACAGTCCCAGAAACTGCCCCTTATCCAATATATGGATGAGAAAAGACCTCCAGAGTTATGCAATGGGAAAACTGGCAGCTGCAGGCTTTACAGATGCTCTCGGAAGGTGCTGATGCCCTGCAAGGAGTAGACTTGTGTGTCCCCGCTGTGGGTCAGTCCAATTCCTCTGCTGGGTGCTTTGGCATGAGCTCATAAAGATCTGTCAGCTACGGAGAAGGGGAAATCCCCCAGGGAGCTTTTTTTTTCATTGTACATATAAGGGATGTTACCAAAAGGTGATGTGCTACATGTTCGATTTGAATTTTTCATGGGGTGAAAAAAAAAAAAGATGGAAATTGAAAAACCAAAGAAAGAAACCCAAACAGAAGCATCTGTGTTCACATCACTGTTTTTTTCCATCTCCTCTCAGTGGTCTGCTCCGAATGACATGACTTTGCTTTCCATAGCTGGAGAGATGTGTGTATTCTCAGCCTTGTTTGATTAAAATTACTTCAATTCCTCTCACAAGGACTTTTGGGGCATGATTATCTTTTGGAAAAGACAACCCCAGCATGGCCGCTCCCCACTTTCTCCCAGAGCATCCTCGGGCTGCGGCGGGCTCAGCATCCCACCAGCAGCAGAGGCACATAGGGCAGCTGGTGGCTTTTTTGTCACCTCTCCTCCCCAAGTCCACACATCCATAGAATGGAGGTGGGATACAGGCTCTCCGTGAAGGTATCAACACCGTGACATCTAAGGGGGTGTGAGGAGCACCCTATGGGGGTCTCCCACGCAAGTACCATCAGGGCTAGAGAAACTCCTCCAAGTTTTCCGTGATGCTCCCTCTCGCTAGCTAAGACAGAATAAAAATGTAATGTGCTCCGCAGCAGGAGGGAGGGCCAATTAAACCCAGATTTCGTTTCATACATCAATGTTTACGAGTGAAATTCAGACACAAACATCTCTTTCTGGTCAAGCTCTTCCGTTGCAGAATTAATTTGCTCATCACACAGAGCCTTGGAGAGCGCTGTAATTTGGTAAGCACCATGCACATAAATAATAATTACAGGTTCCTGCTGATTACATGATTGTATTTAAAGTTATCAAGTAATTCTGAGATTAATGACCTGCCAATCCTGTGCTTTTGACGAGGTTGTAGCCTCTTGAGATAATCCTGCATTAACTCTTGATGTTATCCTGGCTCCTTCTGGGGCTGGGAGAGGCAAAGCCGGACTCTGAGGTTGAGACCCCGTGGTGCTCTGGGACATCCCGGGCTGGGAGCGAGGCAGACTCACAGGAGCCTCTCCAGCACACAGAGGTGGAATTTAATTTGGCTTCTTCGTTTGATTAACATGTGAAACCTACCACAGAGGTTGCCTCCAGCCCTGGAGTTGCTCCCCAGCCTCAGCCCTACCACCCGGGGTCAAAGCTCAGGGCTCCCAACTGCTGTGGGCGTGATGCACCGTCCATCAGTCGAACAGTTTACAGCTTGTATTTAAAGCCAAGCTGAACTATCATTCCCTTCCTCCATCCTGGCTCAGATACCACATTTCTGCCTGGTTGTCCACAGCTTTCGGCCATTCCTGGATGTTTAACCCTCTCTGTAACTTCCCAGACTGGCAAGCATCCTGGAAGCGGTGGGAGGTGGGGAGGGAGAGGAAATCTCATGGCGGTTTACGGCCCGATGGGCTCATTTGTGACTGTCGGCACTGTCTGCCCTAAGATGCCTTTCACCTGTGATGTGTTGTCCTTCCAGCACTGCCAAACCCCCAAATAAATATTTCATCCTTTAATTCTGGTGCCCTCTTGCTCGCTGCTCTCCCCCCAGCGCGAGCCTCCCGCTGACATTTGTCACTGCAGTCACGGTTAAATGGCTCTCTAACACACGTGGCAGCGAGAGACAGGCAGCTCGCTGCCACCCTCATGAAATTTTCAAAGGGCTGTATTTTTCCAGTTTGGAGGAAATCTAAAGATCAGAGACGCAAGCGCGGCTCCCTGTGATCCCATCAGAGAGCCTGTCTGTTCAGCCCCGGAGAAAAGGCTTTTCTGGCAGTTCCGCAAAGAGCCCCAAGGCCACGCCGTGTGTGTGCATAACACGACGTGCTGGAGATGGGCATCTGCAAGGGGCAGAGGTGGGTCGGTCCCACAGCCAAGTCACTCATGCTTGTGGCTCTGGATCTACCCACAGTGGCCACCCATACCCGAGTCCATTGTCCCGGTTGCAGTCCTCAGCGATGCTCCCATGGGGATGTGTGCCAAGGGTTGTCCAGGTCTTCCAGGTTTGGAAATAGCTTGGTCCCATGCAGTTCCCAACAGCCTGCTCTCATAGCAGCAGCAGCAGAACCCCTGCAAGCACCATGGCCAGGCTGCCCTGCCCTGCTCTCCTCCCTGCCAGGCAAAAGTTCCCATGCAAAACGATTGCTTTTAGGCTGCTCAAATCTGCAGCTGAGCCTCCTGCTAGCGGGGGAAACTGAGGCACAGATTTGCACTGTGTTGCCTAAGGAGATGCCAATTTCCTCAGCCGCTCCTTGTAAGACTTATTCTCCAGACCTTTCACCAGCTTCGTTGTCCTTCTAGGACATGCTTGGCACCTCAATGTCTGTCTTGTGGTGGTTGTGACCCAGGTGCAGGAGCCAGCGCTCAGCCTTGTTGAATCTCATGCAGTTGGCCTCAGCCCATCAATCCAGCCTGTCCAGATCCCTCTGTAGAGTCTTCCTACCCTCAAGATCAACACTCCTGCCCAAATTGGTGTCATCTCTTAACTTACTGAGGGTACACTCGATCCCCTCATCCAGATTGTTGATAAAGATATTAAACAGAACTGGCCTCAGCACCACTTGCAACCGGCCACCAGCTGGATTTAACTCCACTCACCGCAACTCGTTGGGCCTGGCCACTCAGCCAGTTTTTTACCCAGCAAAGAGTCCACCCATCCAAGCCGTGAGCAACCACTTTCTCCAGGAGAATGCTGTGGGAAACAGCATCAAAGGCTTTACTAAAGTCTAGGTAAACAACATCCACAGCCTTTCCCTCATCCACTAAGCAGGCCACCTTGTTATAGAAGGAGCCCAGGTTGGTCAAGCAGGATCTGCCTTTCCTAAACCCATGTTGACTGGACCTGATCGCCTGGTTGTCCTGGATGTGCCATGTGATGGCACATCCCACCACCTCCCAGAGCATGCACACCCCACCATCCCCCTCCCATGCAGCATCAGGTGCTCACAACAGGATTGAATCCACCTGGGTGTTTTTCCCAGCTCGTTAAGGAAACTTTTATTAGCTGCTGCATTTGAGAGGCAGGGAGGCATTTAACCCCTTCTCTCCTTGGTGTTAGCCCTCCCTTGCACACAAACCCACCTGAAGATGGGCCAAACCCACAGATTTTAATTCAGATCAGCCTACAAATGCTTTGTCTGTCTCTTTTGACCCATGGGAGAATGTATTTTTGCTTAAATACTAAATCCTGATTGTTTTTTATTAACCAACAGAAAGGTGTGTTTCCTGCCCTTAAAATTTCCCATCTGTGTGTAATTCCCAGGCTTTTCTGTTTCCTTTTTCAAAAGCAGTGCCCCAGTGCACTGTGTAATAGCAAGGAGCAAAGCACAGCCCTGTCCCCAGAGATTTTCTTCTATAAAAGCTGCATCTCAGGTAAGTTATGCCTAAATTGAGTGGAGAGGTTTGAAGGCTCCAACACAACCCGAAGCATCGCAAATCCCAGCCTGGCAAAACAAGATGCAAGTCAAGCACCACTGGAGAGGAGGAAGCGCAGAGCTAATACCATGGCAATCAAGGAAAATCTGTACAAAATGGGTAGCAATTAAATGAGAATTAACCAAGTTGCAAGGGGAGAAAATTGCTTCTTTCAAACCCTGTTGATTACAGAGCTGAAATGGCCAGGAGATCCCATGGCTTATCGCCCGGCGTGAACAGATGAAGAGGCTGTTAATCAAGATTGTCAGAAGCTTTCCCAAAGCCAAACACCCTTGCTGGACCAAGGCTCAGTGAGGACCTTCACTTTTGTTTAGCTGTTAACTGCAGAAGTGCTGGCCGGAGAAAGCAGACAGCTTGTTGGTTTATTCAGAAAAGGGTTGGGGATTTCACGCTGGTGATTGGGAAGCTGACATCTCTGGTGGGGTGGGATGGAGATGGACCCTCCGCAGCCCATCACCATCCTGTGCAGCCCTTCTCCTTCCCTGACATCCTAAAAACGGTGTCCACCGTAGGTGCTGTGGTGCAGCAGGAAAACAGGGTGTTGTGTCAGACTGTCTCACCAAAAGCCAAGCTTTGACATGGGCTGAGAACCTGCCAAGACGGAACCGGGGGCCAGGGAATGGCTGGAAGTGGGCAGATGTGTGATTCCTCCCTCACGCCCCCGGTACAGCGACTAGATGGATGGTCACCTCCAACATCTGCACGGCCCTGGGGAATAAAAGGCTTTGGGAGAGAACCTGAATCCAGTCAGGTCAGACCTGGTCCTCTGACCCCCTAAAAGGATGGACCCCAGCTCCTCCAGTCCTGCAGCTCTGGGAAGCAGCTGGGACACCTCTCATCAGTGACTTTAAACAGCTCTGGGGGTTTGAAGCAAGGACAGAGGGTGGAAAATTGCTTTGCGTTGCGGCTGAAGCAAGCAGGGAGCATGTGTGGGTGCATAACCAGGGGTTCACACAAAACCCAGCCCATCCTGTGCCCGGAGAGGTGACCACCAGCCGTCCCTTCTCACCATGCTCAGATAAACCCCAAAATAGGTGGTGCTTGGCGCTCAGCAGCTGCGCTGCAGCTGCCTTCTGTGCCAATTACATACTTATGCTAACGCCACAGCCCTAATTGCATTAATAGCAGACTAATCGCACACCTAACGGATGTAAATGGGAGCTAATTACTCAACAGTGACACCGTGCTCTGCGAAGCATGTTTGCTGCTGGGGAGCATCCCGCCAGCAGCCCCGGGGCTCTTTGGGTGCTCGAGCCAGAGCCCCGGGTGAGTGATGGCGAACCACAGCGTGGCTCTGAGGCCACAGAGGGGACACATCTGCTCCCAACCAGCAGCAGGAGTAGCTCCCTCATTCCTCATCACATTCTTTCTGGGGCAAATTAAACCTTTGGCAGTGGCTGGGAGATGCATTTAGCTATTCCCACACTCCTGAGAGCACCTATAGGCATGGCCATGTATCCAGAGCACCCATGATGAAGGGTGCTGCCAGTGTCCATCAGGGTCTTGCCCTTGTCCCAGGCCACCAGCCCCCTGGGTATGACCAGAGGCAGTGGGTCTAACCCTGGGGACACCCAATATGCCTAGCAAGAGGGTAGGAGATGGGTTATTCCTGCCTGGAAGGAGCAAACAAGAGCTAGGGAAGGCGCTGACCCCTCTCAGGAGCTGCTCGGGTGCTGCAGGGCCAGGTTTTGCACTGCGTTCCCATTCCTGATGCCCGGCCTCACGCTCCCCATGCTTTGCAGTGACTTGCTAATACCTGTCCCTCGGGCTCCTCCAGCTCCCTGTCTCCGGTGCCTGAAAACCGAGCCGGAAACTTTGCACGCTCCCAACCACGGCTCCTCTTCCCAGGGAGCATCACAGCCCGGTGCTAAGCATGTAGCAAGCGGGATGGTCACGCAGGCTCCTTCCCCGTGGGCTCTGTGCCCTTATCCCTCTTGCTGGAGGGTAATTAATGACTCTCAGCTTGACAGTGTGATAAACTGGGAGCAGCAGCTCTTTACAGTGGCAGAGCACAGGAGCGGGAAGCGGCTGGGTGTCAGGATGCTTGGCGTGGGAATCCAGTGTCACGTGATGGAGTCACCCTCTCGGAGTTTCGGGTGAGTTTAAGGATGTTTAGCCTGCCACAGAGCTACGCTAACAAAGGGCAGGTCACTTGGGAATGTGTGTTGCTTGTTTAGACACCGTTATCAGCTCGTCAAAGCAGTGTGGTCCTCCAGATACCCTTAACTCTGCCCTTGTGATGCTGCGCAGGAACCACAGTTTTCAAGAAAAAAAAAAAACATTTTTGGGAAGGAGGGAAAAATCAGATTTAGAGGCGACATTTTCAGACAACTGGAGAGGCTGTTTAGCAGGTGGGCTAAAATCCTAAATTTAGCAGGTGGAGCTGTTAGGCCAAGGCAAAGATGCATCGAGGAGGAGACTGAACAAGGCTCTTCCCCAGGGCACGCGGCATAATTAAGTTGAGATGTACCCTAGCAAACCGTGAGCAGGTGGAACATAATTACCCATGCCGTTACAAGCAGGAGAGGCGGTCTCTCCGTCAAATATGTATTGTCCTTTGCAATCTTCCCACAACCAAGCCTGAGCAAGCAGCTCTGCGCCACTGCGAGCAGAGTGTGCCCGTGCGGAGAAAAACCCGTCTGGGCTCTCGCTGCGTTCGGAGGGGGCGATTGCACAGCGTGAGAGGAATCCTAATGGGACGGCGGGCGGCTGCGGCAGCGTTCGTCATCTCAGCAGTCCCTCCCAGGCAGCGCAGGGCTGCGCTGGCACTGAAGGTGTTCCGGGCTCCAGAGGAAGGGGCGCAGGCAGCACTCTTGGGGCACGGCTGACGCAGAGAGTCAGCATCTTTTTTTTCATTGCAATGGTCAGTACACGAACAGTGTCATGGGCTCCTTAAAACAAGCAGGGAAGACCCCGGGTTCCTGTTTTTTTGCTGCAAGAGGAGAGTCCAGTGCCAGCCCACATAGATCTGGCAAACTTGACTGAAGCCACGCTCTGGAGCTGCACGCTTGTGCAAGTCAAGAATACAGCTGGGGTTTAGAAGAGGAGCAGAAGCTTAAGTAAAGCATTGATGTCTCCCACCTCTCCCAGCACGGACTTTGTTTTGGGGTTAGGCATTACTCAGTAGATGAGAGCAACTATCAAAAAAAAAAAAACCACAAAAACCAAAAAACAACTTTAAAAACAGCTTTGGAAGCAAATTTCCACCAAAATCTGTATCCTGAGAGGGATCCATATAAAGGGATTTCAAAATACCACAGCAAAATATTTCAAGCTTGAAGGAGAAAAAAGTCATTCTGGGTTTTACGGGAGCCTAACAAATTCCACCAGAAGCCTTACACACCTTGAGGCCAGCACTGCTCCTAACACGAAATATTTTTGTCTGAATTCGTATTTCCAGCCTTGAACAGACATTTTCCAGCGGGTACGGACCCAGGCAGGCCAGCTGCCTTTTCCTCTGGGTGGAACATTATTTCTTGTCCCACCTGGTTAAACCTTTGCGGCTACACTGCGCTGCCGACCTCTCTCTAAAGAAGGGGCTGCATTTCATTAGCCAGGGGAAAGCATGTAGCTTGCAAAGGAAAATCAATACCTGCCATCTGTATTTATGTATGAGCTTTTATCAATGTGGACTTCAGAGTTTGGCTGATGCTCTCTGTGTCTGTCCCTAATACCCGCTGCTCCACGCGCCCTCCCTGCTCCAGTCAATAGCCATTGCTGTTTCCAAAGAGATGCACTTTAAAAAGCATCTGCGTTGCTTGCTTTACCCAAAGGAGCAGGATTTTTTCAGCAGTTCAATAATATTCATGTACAATATAAATGAATACAATATCCTTTGTTGCCCTGGCCAAGCTGATGGTGTTTCTCTCTTTTCTTCATCATATCTTTCCTACAGTAAACAGAAAAAATTAGTCACTGCTCATCAAATGCTCTCAGTAAAAATGTTTTTTTTTTCTTGAGAAGTATTTGGGAATTGATTACTGTTCTCTTCTGTAATAAAGTACCTATTTCTTGTTTTTCTTTCCCACTGGAAGATCAAAACCCCAAGCATTATTTTATTGGCAAAGCTTTCAGCTTTCAATTGCTGAAAACCTAAGATGTTTTGGCCTGGAAACAAAATCATGAAAGTCTTTCCAAGGGACATTTTAAAACCTCAAAACTCTTCTTAGTTTGGTAGGTTTTCAGTTAGGATTTATTTTTAACAAGTCCTGAAACATATGTAGCCTGGGAGGGGGTTGTGCATTCATCACCTCTGTCCACAGGTCGCATCTTCCGCCGCGCTCATGGCTATGGCAGGATGAGAGCCGAGGATGCCATGGCACATCCCTCCCCATCCCAGTTCCTCCTGCACAGCCACTCCTGGGTTAATTCAGAGCTCTGAGCTGGTTTCACCTCCCCTAAGCCCAAGCAGAGATCCCAAGATGGGACATATTGGCAAGGCATCCCTTTTTGGGTAGCAGCAATGCGCTAGCAGAGGCAGCTTTCTAACTTGGCATCTCTCCACAGCAGCAGTCAAAAATAATTTAAAAAAAAATGAAATTGGAAGAGTGAAATCCAGAGACTTGAATGCCTTCTGCCTGCGGCTGATCCAGACCTGCCTTTCCCTGTGGATCCTGAGGATGCTTTGAAGTCCCGGACCCTCCCTGCCACATCTGGATCTTCTTTCTCTCTTCCTTCACCTCATTCACTGCCCAGGAGTTGATTTAACCTGCAGAGTTGCTGGTTTCTCTGAAGAATTATTTGATTTTAGCACCTCATCACTCAAACATGCCCATCCCTCCAATCCTCCTCCTGCAAAAAGAAAGTGATAGCTGGAAATCACACAAGCAGCGCTGCTGGCACTGGCCTTGGCATGCACGGCACGGCACAGGGCAACGGGCCATGGCGGTGCTGGAAGCTTGATTGCCTTCAAATTGAAAACTAATGACTGAACATCGGTGTGTCAGTGCTGGAGAGATTTTCTCCTCATTTACTCAAAAACAAAAAGGAGAGGCAAGGTGAGCTTCGCTCACAGGGTTCCTTGATGAAACTGGAGTGCAAGGGACTCGGTTCCCCTGTGTTGCTCTCCATTAAAGGGATTTCTCTGACAAACCTTGAGTGCTGGAAAGGTGGTGTGGGTATGACCACATTCCCTTTTTTCTACTAAATTGCTTTCACCTCCCATTGCAATTCTTACAAAATTAGGTTTATTTAATCCACCTGGAAAACTCCCTTCTGCTCATTTCACCTGAAGGGAAATTGCTAGCAAATTCTGTTATCCACAGAGGAAAAGCTGGAGGAAGACCCAAGGCATCCCACGGTCTTCTCTGGGGCATTCACATGCCATACATCTCCACCTCGAGGATTTCCCGAGCTGGTGGCAGCATCTCCACTCCACTGGGACCTGTGCCGCCCTGCAGCAGTTCCTGGCGCGTGGTGGGAAGGGTTCTGCAGCTCCCAGCTGATCCTTGAGTGACATCTGAAGCCAAAGCTCCTGTTGAAACAGCGGCAGCCAAAAGAACACATGGATGATGTGCACCTTCACAGGCAACGTCTTGAGGATCCAGGACAGGAATAAATAGGACAAAACATCTTCCTGGTGCAAGCTGCTGTCTCTCCTGACCGTGACAGCTCCAGGAAGATAGACATACAGGAAAACAACAGCACCATGACCCTTCTATCCCCAGGGCAGAGCCTTTGATGCCTGCTGGGACCTCCATGCCTGGGGACTGGCTGGCTCAAAATGAAAAATGAGAAGCCAGGAAGGCTGCTGACCCACAGCAGCTAAACACCAGCAGCTGGGCTCCTGCCAAGGGAGATGGAGACCTGCTCATTTTTTAAAGCACTAGGTAGGTCGACACATCTCAGTGAGCTCAGACAATTCCCCTCTCTGTGTTTTGGGGAGAGAAGAGCAAAGGTAAAGCGGACTCCTGGCCCCGGAGGCTTTCCCCGCACTGTCATTTCATCACGCAGACAGGACGAGCGTTAATCGGTCGGAGTTGAACGCCCAGCCTATTTATCGCTGTCTGAGCCAGATGCATTCTGCACGGAGCATCCCTCCTCCCCGCGCGCTGCTCTGAAACGCCTGGCTGATTAACAGAGCAAACCGCCCTGCGAGGAGAGGGAGGCCTGGAGATGGCATCCAAACTTAGAAGGGGCAGCAGCAAAGGCCCGGGGCGGTCGCAGATGACAGGAGCTGCATAGGAAAAGGAGCTGAAAAGGAGCCAAAAAGGAGAATTGTGGAGAGACGGAGGTGGCGTCAGAGGGAAATTCCCCCTAGGATTGCAACCAGCCGTGATTTTATCCAGCTCCTGCTGCCTCCTTGGTAACCCATTAACTCTGTGTGGAATAATCAGGTTTTCTAGTTTCATTAAGATGCAAAGATGATCTCCATGAACTCATTCCTGCTCTGCAGCAAGCTCCTGGGGGAGCAGTGCTCACACACCTGCGAAATTAAAGGCATCACATTAATTCAGCATCCCAAGTGCTGGGGAGGGCATGCGGATGCTTGCACCCGTGTCCAGCCTCCACATCGCACAGCGGCATCAGTTCAGGCAACTCGTTTCGCTGTACCCATGGCCTTCTGAGGATGAAGCCCCTGAGGAAGCCCAGTGTGGCCCCAAGTGGGATGGGATGAGGAGTGCAGCTGGAGCCTTGCCACCCCAGCCCCGTGGCATGGTTGTCACCAGCAAAAGTGTCAAGGCTCTCTCAGAGCATCTCCGCCCACAAGAAACACAGGGCTTTGTGCAGGTGGGTTTCTTGGTACTTCCAGGCTGAAGCTGCCACAACGCATCACCAAGCTGTGGGGAGAGCCCTGCAATGCTTCCTCCCATCCTGGACCGGCCGCGGGTGCTGTGCTCAAACCTTGCACCTCTCGGCCAAACCCGGTGGCTACTGAACACTGCTGCGTCAAAAATGCAGGCACACACAGAGCCAACCTTATCCCCCCTGCATTCCCAGGATTCTGGGGATGGTCTGGGATGCAGGGCTGTGAAGAGGGAGGGAGAAATTACCTTGTTGCTCTGCCAGTAACGGGTTCAGCAGGGAATTCCGCGACAACTTTGCTGACAGCTGAGAAAAATTGCCACTGCAGTGAGTCGTCCTGTTGTTTGCACAGGGACAACACGGTGTTTATTGTCAGGCTGGTTTTTTTTGGCTTCTCCCTTTCCTTCAGGCAGGGAAACAGCAGCGATGCAGAGATGCTGCAGGGTCTTTAGAGCAGGTTAAATACAAAAAAATCTTCAAATCAAGCCATGCCATCACTTGAAAGCAAAACTTGTGAAAATCCATTGGGGAATTCATGTTCTATGGGTGGAGAATTTCTTGGCCTGTGCAGAGATGTGTCTGAACGTGACAGAGCATTAAAACACCTCTTAGATGGGTGATAAATAGGAGCTGGAGCAGAAAGCCCGATTCAGCATGCGTAGCGTGGTCCTAAGGACTTTTTACTGCTACCTTCAGCTCCCTCTAGTAATTGCTGAATTTATTAAATTAGGATCCCTGCTCATTTTAAATTCCCCATTCCCCATTTCTTACAGATGAAGTTTATCTTTAAAACAACCTAAATCGGACCGTCCAGGCAGCCGTTAATGCAGAGAGGAGGAGCAGGAGCAGCTCCATCCATCGGGGTTTTCACTGCTCTTGGACCAGCAGACAACGATCAGGATGAGTGGCCAGAGACCCACCAGCACAAGCAGCACAAAGAGCCACCGTTTGCCACTCAGCGCTCTCAAGCCTCCAATGCTGCAAAGCAGTGCTCGCTAGAAATGCCGCAGCAAACCGAAAAGTTTGACGAGATCCTGTGCAGCCACGGAGAAGGGTAAAGGGAGAGAGAGAGGGAGAATTGCCCCCAACCACTGGCTCCGCTCCTCAAGCAGGGATCAGGACCACAAAAGCCATCACAACCTGGGAATCTCCATACATGTGTAGGCACAAGGATTGATCACTCCTATGTGTGACGGTGGTTTATAGGCTCTCTGTGTCTTCCAGCCCTCAGTTTCTCTCCATCAGTGTCTGCAAGTATATTCTTCTCTTACTGATGCAGATACAGCACCTGACACACGGAGCACGTCCTGGTGCCCCTAGACATTGGACACTTGGTGGCCTGTGCTGTGCAAGGCCAAGTGCTGCAAGGGCTCTTTGCGTACTGCCCAGGAGCTTTTTGAAAAGGGGACTGAGCTCCAACAAGCTCATTTTGTGCCGCTTAGAAGGCATTTGCAGGTGGCAATAACTTTCTGTCACTGCTGGCCTAGATGGGGTTGAATCTGGACTCCAACCCCATTCCCATGCCACAGCTTGGCCTTGGAGAAGTTGCCACTGAAAAAAAGGCCAAAAACCCCATGTCCCTATTGGAGCTGTCTCAGAGGCTTGCAATGAGCAGACACTGGTCCCAGCCATCCATCCTCATAATTCTCCATGTCCTCATCTTTCACCCACCTCCAAAAGTGATTTTAAGGCAGATGCTGCTCCTGGGTCTGGCGTTCTCAGGGATTCAGCGCTTTACTGAGTGTGGATGCACATCTCTCCTCCCCATCACCCAGGATGCAACCAGGTTTTCAACAGCACAAGCAGGTTGCCTGAGGATAGCCTTTCCCTACATCCTGAACTGAAGATGATTCAATTATTTACAGGAAAAGGTTACAAAAATGTACTGAAAATGACTTGAGATTACGTGAGGCTTTCTTCAATAACAGGGGCTCTCTTTCTCTGCTTCTATTGATTCTGCAGTAAAAACAAGCAAACACAAAGTTTATAAAAAGTTTCAGTTGTTTTTTTTTCCCCAAGCTTCTGAAAACTTTAGCTCCAGGGAGGCAAGAGAAGTGAGGCACAGCTTGAAAAGAAGATGGGGCTGATAGGTGAGGATCACGGTTCCACTTGGCAACTCTTTGCCGTTCCAGTGGCTGCTGGACCTCCCAGAGACGTGGGAGGTGTTGCACCACCACGGCCACCCTTGGCATTGAATTGGACCCACCTTACGGAGGGGGTGGTGTTGCTTTATAGCATCTCACTGACAACAGACGTGAGAAGGAGGACCTTAGAGGGCTGTTGGTTTTTTTCCTATACTGACTCCTGGCATTGGACACTAGCTGGACAGCAGATCAAGAGCCCAACAGACAATCCAGGAGTCCTGCTGCTCCATCACCAGTGCTTACAGCTTGGGGATGCAATTTTTGGTGCAAACTTTCAATTGAAGGTTGTTTAAACATTTATTTTTAACAAATGAATCCTCTAAAGAGGGGATTTTTTTTTTTTTTCTGCCACTGTTCTCCAGGGAGAAAATATCCCTGGGGGAGTTTGCTTCCCCATCCCACTGGAAGCTAGCTCAGCTGCCAATTTTGCCACCTTCTGAGTGTCTACAAGCTAAAAATACCCTGTGTACAACCAACGTGCCACCCATTAGCCTCCGGCGATGGGACTGACAGGTGCTCACGAGCTGCAGCAATTTAAATGAGAGCTCCACAAACAGAAATGAGTGAGATTTCAGATGTCTCGCTGTGCTGCACTGCAAAATTCCTCTGCAGTGGGTAGGAAAGAGTTTTCAAAGCACCCGAGAGGTTAATGTCTATCGAACAAATGTCAGGCAGAGGAGGGTGCACTGGTAGATGGCTGGTGCTGGGCACTTCTCCGTTGCAGGACTTGGATTTTTTGGTGCTGCTTGACCCTGAGGACTGGCTCAGCTCCATGCACGGGAGGCCACGAGTGATCATGGTGAGCACATTTTTTTTTGCATATAATGCTTCCTGTAGCAAAATGAGGGTGATTCAGCGAGATACCATGTCCCTGATCCTCAAAGTTATCAGCACCAAGGGGAATTGCAGGGTCCCCACATCCCAAGGTTCCCTTTACAACAGGTCCACAGCACCTCTGTGCTCCTTTGACCTATTTTAGGTGGCTCTTGGGGTGGAGGTAAAATCTCAGGGGAATTAGATTGCTCCCTTAACTGGATTTGTTCTGATAGCAGAAGGGTTTGGGGACACCAGGTTGTCTGTGGCTGCCAGCACAAGTCAGATGAATCCCATCCTACCCAGCATACTGGCACTTACCCACTGGGGTTTTTCCTCTTAAGAGGGAAAAATAGGAGTCTCTTCAATCCATCCTGGTGGACAGAGGAGCTGACTGTGGCAGCCAGCAAAAGCAGTACTTCCCACTGTGTAATGATGGCCTGGCACCAGTTGCCATGTCACGTTCACTGCTGTTGTCACCCACATAAAACAGTAACGACTACAGACAAGAGACACTGGAAGTTCACAAAATACTGGCTTTTACTTTATTAGCAGGCAAGTGTCTTATAGCCTGCCCAAATATCTGCAAACCCCAGAGGGTCCATCTGCCCCAACTCCTGCCAGCTCTGCCTGGGCCGACAAACCCCCCCAGACCTTGGTGAGGGGGCAGTGGCAGAAGGCCAAGAAACCAGGGCTGTGGGATAAGGTATGGATGAGACCCAGCACTTCACAAATCTGTTGTCAGGCAATTGTCCCCACGAAAGCTCCTACTGGAGAGCAACCGGTCCCTAAGTGTTGTTGTGAACTGAAGTGCTTTGGTTCCAGGCATTGTCATTTAGACAATTCAGTTGTCACAGAAGATAAAGAGCTGACTTGCATACAGTGGATGAGCATCTTCAGAGGCAAAAATACCAGGTCCTGGAAAGCTTTTTCATCCTGCAGAGAAAAGGCATTGCAAGATGTCAAATGGCTGGAAGGTAGGCAGACACACTGGCATTAGAAATCAGGCGTGCGTTTGAAGAGGTTACCATTGGGGCAGGGATCTGTAAAGAGACCTGCTGCCCTCCAGAGAGCCTCCAGACACCCCCTGCTCTGTGCTCACCACGAAGTCAATTGAAAGAACCGATGCTCCCTTGTAAGGTGTAACACCTAGGAGTACTTCCACGGGTTGAACAGCCTTGGAGTTGGTAATCCGAAAACTCTTGCCAAAAATTATAAGATAACTTCTGCCAGAGAGAAGTTCCTGCGCACTTCACAACAGAAGCAACGTGCCTGGCATCTGCTGTGAGCTTACCTGGTCTCAAACAACACAGCGGAGCAGGAAAGAAAAGCCCCAAGGCCCAGACCACCGCCCTCTCTGCTCGTCCAGTTCCCAGCCCCTCCCTTGAGATGGACATCAGAGTTACTGAGATGAGTAGGGAGAGGCTGGAAACCAAAACACTCTGGACTGGTTATCTTGGCTTGTTTTTCTTCTCTGCTTTGCTCTGACTCATTGAACAATCCCATCTGGCTTTTCTGAACAGCGGTGTTACTCACCTCGCACTTTATGCTTTCCCGGGGATCAGTAATAAACAGCCCTTCAGCCGATAGCGAAAGAGCAAGGAAAATTAGCAGCACTTCTGCGAGCTCAGAGCCAGTAAATCCCAGGGAAATGCCACAGCGCTCACACAGGGTTCAGACACGTGCGGGGACTGATCCCCACATCTCCCTTCTTCATCTTCCTCGCCTTACTTGCAGCTCTTCTTCCTCCTGTGATGCTGAAGGATGTCCCCGCCTGAGAGCGGAGCTGCAGTGGAATCCTTCTCAAGCGGCCCAGCAGCAGCGGTTCGTGTCCTCAGCCCTCCCTGCCAGGATGGACATCACTCGTTTCAGACCAGTGGCTCCAAAGGAAATCTATTATTTCCTCTTCTTCCAGTGAGTGATGTTTCTTCCTTTAAATTGAAGCTTTTCACAGGAGCGGATGGCTCCTCCATGTATTTCTCACCTCAAGGAGACATTTGGCAAAGCTTTAAAATTATCCAAGTGTTTGCTTTCAGTTGCTTTGAGACAAAAGCAACTGGTTTTCTGGTTCAAAAGATGGCTCAGCACTAATGGCTAATGATGGTAAAATAAAACAAATATTTAGATATAAATGGTCCAAGGCAAAATGAGACATCACGAATTATTGAACTGGTTTGCCTTATTTTATTTTATTTTATTTTATTTTTCTTTCCATTTTGAGGAAAGTTCTGCCTTCTCACACCAATTTGGAGCACTAACACACTTTGAACATCCAAACCGGTCGATTATTTTCCATCCAGCCTTGGAATTAGTCCATTATTGTCAAGTGCTGTGATTTCTACTGTGGTCACGGCGTCTTACTCAACCGTTACTTAGAGGAGGAACGAGTGCTAGGTGATTTAACTCCTCTATTCTGGGAGGCAATGAATGGACACGAGCAGCACTGCTGCAGGACCGCGGGAGTTTTAGTCTCAGCTACTGATACAGCAAAGGGAACTTAAAGTTTAAAATGTAGAGCATGGAAAACCCTAGGAAGGAGCCACGGCGAGCTGCAGCGAGGCAGATCCAGCTGGCTTTGTGATGACTCAGCTTCAGGGAGATAATTGCAATGTCCAAATACAAAGGGATGTCGGTGCCAAGGAAGGAAAGGAAATATTTATGGTGGAAGAGAGTTCAAAGGCAGCACGGCTGAGCCGGTTGTGTGAAAACAGAGGTGGGACGATCCAGGCTGAGCAGTAAGGAAAAGTATTAGCCTATTAAATGAGCCCCCTGAGTGTGGAGGAGTTAGAGACCCTGGAGAATCCCAAATCATTTGGGATGCTCAAAATTACAGCGAACAAGAACTCAGCGAGTTCCCTCCAGGGAGCAATCATGCACCAGCTGTGACCCTGCCTCCCTGCCTCTGCATTTCACTATTTTTTCTCACCTAACTGCAGGTGTCAGCAAAGAATGCATTAGATCCATGTCCCCAGCGGTCCCCTGATGCCTCTCCTCCATCGGAGCTACAAGTTCCTACAGCCACCTGCCAACGGGCCACGAGATGGCCCTGCCAGACAGGGGGATTTGTGTCCCCGGGGCCGTTTGACTTCTGCAAGAAGGGAAATTGGATGCACAGCCTCTGCATCCCTCGCCAGGCTGGCAGCATGCAAGCTGCCCTGGTCACGGCCCTGGGGCTTGGTTGTCACAACACTGCCACTGACTGCAACCAGCTCCAGCACCAACTGTTTGAAGACAAGCAAAACAGCTTGGCACCGCCCTTGCCCTGGCACCACAGGCATCTGCAGCATTTTAACAGGGGAAGGATAAAAAAGAGCGGAAAAGGAAAGGGAGAGTCAGACATTCCCAGAGGAGCTTGGCAAGATGCCCGTCAGGAGCTAGAAAACAAATCCAAAGGCTTTCCCTGAACAGCTCAAGGATTAAATCATCTGTCCTGGGGCAGGCAGCATGAAGGATGGCAAAGATCGGACACTGCTAGATGTGAAAAATCTTTGTAGAGGAAAAGCCTCACCATCCAGAGAGAGGGAAATCAGAGCCTCAGCTTTTGACTGATGTGCCTGCAGTGAGCAGCGGAGGAGAAGGTGCCCTTTGCCTTCGCTGCCAGCTTTCCTCCAGAAAAAAAAAGCAACAGAAGGAAGAAATCCTTACTGCAACACTGCTGAGACGAACAGAGGTCAGACTGCTCCCAGATTTACCCAGCAGCTCCCTCCTATGAAAAGCAGAGACTGTTTGCCAATGTCTGCTCTAAAAGCCTGCTGCCACGTTGGTGTGACTCCTGCCCACTTCTGACTCGATGTCCCTGGGCTGCAGCACGTTCTCTGCACGGTCCAGGTGCTCTCCTGCAGCTGGGACAGCTGCATTGCATCCCTGCTGTAGCCAGACGCAGTGTTTTGGGGGCTGCCTGGTGGGTGGTAACGTGGGAGAACACGACACTTTCGGTTAAGAGAACTGATCGCGTCAATCCCACAGCCATCTGCGCCCGAATGGTCTCCTGGGGCCAAAGTCTTCCTCTCTCTACACTCCCTGGGGATTGCCACATGGTGTACTGGCATCAGGGCCAACATCTGGTACGTGGCTTTGGCAGAAGACAGTGTCCTTATCCCCACCTTACAGAGGGAGGGTCTGAGATACAGAAGAAGTGACTTGGCTGGATTCACCCAGGTCATCTCAAGTAGAGCAGAGACTGAAAGCCATGCTTGCCAGCTCTGCGCAAATAACCCAGTCCACAGATCCAATATCCCACCCTGTTTGCCAACCACAATATTTTTGTTCATTATTGCTTTCAGGGAGAGGATAAATTACCCCTAATTACAATTCAAGTAAGAGGAACTACGGCTTCTTCAGCCATCAGCACGGGAAAAAACAGCTGGAAAGGAAAAGGTGCTATCAGCTATGACAGGGATTCAGAGCGACTCTTCTCCCCATGTTCCAGAATATTTTCACATCAGATGAGACCAAGTGAGGAGAAATTTTCATCCCAGAAGAGCAATTGTTTGCTTTTAAAAGGTATAAAGCTGATGGAAAAGAGACTTAAATTTGAAGTGACCATTTAGCCATAACTGCAACTTTGCCAGTAATTTGCTATAATGGGGAATGACTCAGAAATACAAAACCAAGGAGAAAATATCTTCTTTTTTTTTCAAGGGGAAAAAGAAATGTATCTTTCTTTAAAACAGAACTGAAAGCTCTGCACTGTTAGGTTGAGTTCAGAGCAAAAACTGCAGAGAAAATACTCCGGAGTACCTGGTCCCAATCCTGTCACTGTCTCTGACTGTTAATACTTGGTCCTGTTATTCACAAGAGAGGGGTGTAAAATGTGGTGTGTAAATCAGCAAAGAGCCAGATAAATCAACTCTGATAATCACCTACACACTGTTATTTTCCCGTTGGGTAGAAAGAGCTGTATCCCATGGCCAGGGGAGTGGTTTTGGCTTGTGGGCCAAAATGCTCCTCTACCATCTGTAACCTACTTACTGCGTTAAAGACTCGTCAGAGCAATAAGCAATGGGGATCTCATTAAGTGCCACCTATGAACACTGGAGATATTGCTCTTGTATCTCTGCAAGAGCCTCTTTTGGCAGATGACACAAGCCTGAAAACTGATTTCACCAAACTAAATATGCCTCAGTGACAAAGCTCCACTCCTTCGTGCTTGGCAGAATCATCTACAGTCGTCATGAAAATAACACAGCAAGGATTTAAAAGATTTTTCTGTGAGGAGCAGGGAACAGCCTTAACTCTGCCCTGGGATACTCCAGGTGCCACCAGACCCGGACTGGCCACTGTGTCCCCCCAGCACCCAGGGCTCCATGCCCTTCTCCACCACCTAAAAATCACAAGTCCTCCCCGAGCCAGAGCCTGGGGATGGCCTGGCACACACAGCCCTGCACAGCCAGCTCTCTCATGAAGATGAACAATCCTATTTGATGTGATGACATGAGCCAGTGGCTGGGGCCATCTCCTAGCTGCTTTAAGGGCAAAGCAAAGCATTGAGTCTGACATGGATCATCTGCATCTGCAGGGAAGGAGACAAACAGGTTGCCCAATAATTAGCCCTGGAGTGCTAATGACACTTAGAGCACTGACAGCCATCCCCCTGCCCAGTCTCCTGCATTGAACAGGGAAGCTGCAGCATGGAAAGGGCAGCAGGAGACCTTGACATGCCAGAGGTGAAGTCCCAGCAGGACCAGCTGTGCTGGTTTGCAGAGGCAGGATTGTAAGCGGGATTTAGGCTTTTGGTCCTCCAATACGAATGCCAAGTACTGCTGCGCTTTTGATTTGTACTTGGCTGGCTGTGTCCATAAGGATGAAGGAAATCTGTTTCCCCTCTGAACCAGTGAGACCAGATGTGGCCTGTGGAGGGTATGGAGGGAGGGGAATGAGGGATCTCCATCCTTGCGATCCACAGGCACAACACCACAGCAGAGCTGGGCGAAACTCAGGCCTGAAAAGTCAGGAAGAATCTGCCCAAATAGCAACCAAGATGCAACGTTTCTCCTGTTCCTGGGAAATGAAATCCCCACACAGAGAAGTTTCTTTTCATTTGGTCAAAACCTTCTACTCTGATTATAATCAAAGCATCACTTTCTGCCTTGCCGTCTCCCTGGCGGTGGTGGGGTCACTGGGGATATCTCAGTAGGAAATTTCTAAAGAAAATGTCTTTCAAAACAAGCCTTTGTGGTAAGAACATATCCGTCTTATCAAAATGCCTTGTTCTCTGTTTTATTTTTAAACAAAATCTGCCCAGACAGGCGCTGTGAATGTGTACCAGGCTGCATCACCCAGCTATGCCTGTGGCTCACACCATCCCTGCACGGCCGGGAGAGGAATTCAGGCATTTGCTACCCTCTGCTGTCCTCCTCCTGCTATTTCACCTCCCTCTAGCACAGGAGACTGCTACTTTCCTCTCTCCTTTATTTCCCTATGTCATTTGCCATAGAGGCATCATCATCCTTCACATCAGAAGACACCGAGCCTTTGGGCTGAGCCTGCTGCCCCCCTCAACCATCTGCACTCCCAAACCACTCAGACTCATCTCCCAAATATTATTGTCTCCATATACACAGGAGCTGTGCGTCCCTCCATCTCCCAGGCTGCTTTTTCACCCTGTCCTTTCTGCTTCCCGGCAGGTCCCTCTGCCCCTAAGGCTACCCTTGTGTCACTCCTCCCTCTGCACCTCTCACAAATACGAAACGGCTCACAGGACAGCGAGCACTGAAAACACTTCTGCAGGTCTTGGAGAAGGATCTGGCATCACCAAGGTTAATTCTAAGGTGGTAACAGTGCGGCTTCTGCCTTTATTAACAACCCTTGACCCTTCACAGAGGAAAGCAAGCCAAGAGATAAATGCCAGCTTCCCCATGTTGAATATTTATCACCACAGACATTATTTATCACAGGAAGAGAGATCAGGGCATAACCTTCCTAATGAGCCTTGTTCAACTGACTCTTGATAAGATCTGAAGCATGGAATCCCTTTCTCTGAAAGGAACAGGAGTTCCCTCCAGTTTGACAGAGTGGAGATCTCAAAGATACCATCCAGATACCTACACCTCTAGCAAGAAGAGGTGTTCAGGGAGAAAAGCCGAGCTGTGCCCTGACTCAGCCTGCACCGTACCACAGATCCAAAGGAAACCTTCCTGCCTGCTGCTTGCACAAGTCTGCTTTCATCCCGAGAGGTTTCAGGACGGACTTTGTTTATTTATGCTCAAACTGACAGAAAAACTTGAGAGCTGGTGTGTAGGGGGACTTTTTTTTTTTTTCTTTTTAAACGAACAATAAGGATTAATTAATCCCGTTAATCACCAGTGCAAAGCTTTCTCCACAGGCACAGCCCAAAACCAAACCCCCTCCAGAGACGCTTGCTCAGCCCTGCCCTTTCCCTCCGCTCTCGCCAGGACAGAGGCATGAGAACCTCACTGGATCTGACCCCCACCTCTCCCAGCCACGGGGCTGGGAAGTGGAGGGTTTTTCACGGCTTTTCTCATTATTTTGTCATTCTCAGAGGACAGGGAGGGAGGGCCGCCTTCGCTTGTCATGATTTTCCCCAAGAATAATTGCTGGTGTTTTCTGCCGTCTCTAAGTTGTTGCATGCTCTGTATCTCTGTTGTATTTTAAATGATCTGGTGGGTGTTTTCTTATTTCTCTTGTTTCTTTTTTTTTTTTTAACTTGTTCTGTTTTCTCTTGTACACATTTTTTTTCACAAGCCGATAGGATGATTTGAACATATTTACCCTAAAAGCACTTCTCCCTCCCCCTACACCTCACCTCCAGAAACTGGTACAAATGAGAAGGAGTTTTCAGCCTTACTCATCCCAGCCCTCTGGCTGCCTGTACATTTAACTGCTGGCGTTTAGTTCTCAATGGACAATCATAGGAACCTACACCTCATTTTCCAGGATAAACAGGAACATTAAGAAAACACACCCTTTTTAACAGATTCCAGTCTGAACCAAGAGATTGGCTGAAGTGTCCCTGGCTTGAATCCAAACTTCCTGCTGGAAGCTGTGGGCTGAGCTCTGGCTTAGGGTGCACCCAAGCTGGCAGAAGGACTTGAAAGAATGTTCCCCCTGTGTCCTGGTTCTGGCTAGGATAGAGTTAATAATCACCTGAGCAGGGTGGAGAACTGAAGCTGGTAGCCCCTATGGCTGGGATAATTAATTAATTAGCTAACAGCTGGGGTTAATTTACCCAAATTAGCCAAAGGGCTATTCCATCCCATCTGACATCATGCTCAGTATATCAGTGAGGAGGGTGCTGAAGGGGGTCTCCTGTTTCTTGGAAGAAACTGGGTGTGGAGATTTGTTGTAAGGCATTGTACTGTATTTATATTCCATCACTGTTTTGTTTTCTTTTGTCATTGCTGTTAAATTTACTTTTTGTTCAATCTCAATCCACGTGCTTTTTGTTTGTTTGTTTACCAATTCTCCCCCTGTTCTCTCGGAGGGTGGGGGGAGTGGGAGAGAGACTGTGTGGTCTGGTCCTGATCAGGGCTGAACCACGACACCCTGGTACGTGGTCACATCTTGCCCTCCTTTGCTCAGTAACTTCTGTCATTTCTCCCTCTGAGACTTTTGTGTTATTTCCCCTCAAAACCACAATTTCCTATTTTCTTCAACACGTTCTTGTTTTTTTCAGATATCCTCCGCAGCCAGTTCTAGGTACTCTCCACAGCTGGAGACCCTGGAGTCTCCCTCTTGAGTTATGGGGGAACCTTAGCCCTAATCTAGGCTTTCTAGGTTTTCCCTGCCTCTTGGTCTGCTAGGATTTCCCCTAAAAGAAGCCTTGTGTAGCACTCTCATCATCTTATCTCATCCACTCTGATCATCTCTCCTACCGTGTCTCTTCTACTAGGACGTCCCCAGCTACAATTCCTCCAGTGCCTCCTGCCCAGAAGGTCCCCAGAAGAACAGCTATGTTTCCTACAAAGCCCAGACCTGGTGGGTGTGACCAAGGTGGGCAGGAGACATGACACTGCCCAGCCTGTGAGCCATTACTAAGGTGCCAGGGAGAAGCAGCAGATTCCTCATCGCCATGGTAACAAGATGCTCCACATTGTGCAGTGGGGCAGGATGCTCTGTGCTCCACGCGTTTGGCCAGATCTTGGGGGACTTGGGGTGTTGGGGACCGTGGGGATCCTGACTTTTGTGCTTCACAGCTGCTCAGGTAAAAGACGAGTGTGGAGGTGGATATATCCTGCTCTGACTCTTTGGAGGGCAGACGGGAGCCTTGGAGAGGAGACAAGAGTGAGGTGAGTGCCCTCTAAGCTGAGCCTGAGTGCTGCCCCTCTGCTTTCCTCCTAGGACAGACAGCGTTCCCGTCTGGGAACTTGCCAGTCAGCTCCAGCTGGGAACACCCAGGAAGTGAGATCTGCAAAGCTCTCCTGTGGGATCTCCCTGACCCATGTGCTCCTCTTTCCTGGGTGAAGTAGTCTCCCCCACCCAACCTGTGTCCAGACGTTGGTGGGAGGAGCCTCTCCTCGTCGCCCACTTTGCTGATGACCTGGGCAGAGGATGTGGCTTCCCAGTCACATCTGACACCAGCAGAGATGGCCCAGTCTACCTCTGTGGTCTCCACCAGCTCTGCTTACCAGAGCCTTACTTCTTGCCACTTATTCCCACGGCTCCTGGCATTTTCTCTCCTCTAAACATATTAACATTCCCAGGTGTCCTTGCAGGATGGTCCTCGGTGAGGTTTGGTCCGTCCACATGCCACGCAGGTTCCCAGCCTGCTCCAGTGGCTTCCCAACCCTCTTCTCTCCCCAGCTCCAGGCCTGTTTGGTTTTTTGGGTTATTTTTGGGTTTTTTTTGTTTTTTTTTTTTTTCAATTGTAGAATCATAGAATCTTTACAGTTGGAAAAGACCTCTAAGATCATCAAGTTCAACCTAACACCACCATGTCCACTAAACCATACCCAAGTGGCATGTCTACACACAATGCCCTGAAATTCCTCAAATGTCTCCCCAGCTTTTGTTTCTCTTTCTCTGGCGTAGGCCCTGTCTTCATCCACGTGGAGAGCAGCCTGTATTCGCTGCCCTGCAGCCCTCTTGAGTTGGAGGTGGCTGATCCCACCTACCGCTGGGTGCGGGACAGGGCAGGTAAGGTCCGCACTCCTCTCAGCTGCACGGTCAGGAGCAAGCAGCTGCGATGGGCTCTGCTACTGTGAGGCAGGAGAGGGGTAGGAGGGGAAACAGCCACCCAAGGAAGGAGCAGGTCTGTGGAGCAGGTGAGGGGCACGTGAAGACTAGGATCTCATGAGATTGCATGTGTTGGGGGGGTGCTGAACTGCAAAAAGGTATGAGGTTATGGGGTAATACTTACCCCTTTTTCTGTCCTAATAAGGTCTGAGAGGTTTTCTTAAGAAAGTTTTCAGGCATTCGGATGGTTCTTTTGCAGATAGCAACATTTCTGGCAGAGGAGAGGGCTCTGAGTTTCTTAATTTCTTCTTCCCTCTCCCTCTATAACTTATCAGAGAAATAAAGGGAAGAGCAGCTTTGTGAGTCCTTGAAGAGTCTCAGCAGTTGTTTAAGGAGACCAAATCTGGGGCAGTCCAGGAGAGCATGACACAGCCACCCAGGACTGGGCCAGCTCAGCACAGGACAGCAAGCTCCTGGTGATCACCATCAACCCCTCTGTCTCCTGCACTAGCTCCCAGGTTGTTGTCGGTCACCAAAGAGGGACATCTCCTCTTCCAACACTTCCAAGCAGGTGACAGTGGGAAGTACTCCTGCACCATCTCCTACAAGAAGCACGGGGTCCCTATGTCCCAAACGTTTCACTACAGCATCTTTGGTGAGTCCAGCAGTGTGCTAACAAGCAAGGGGGGACCAACCCAGCAAGGGCAGGATGGGCAAAAAGGCCGTGGGGTGAGAGGAGGGATGGGATCATTCATACTCAGCTCTCCGCACGAGAGAGCTCTCTCTTGGCAATGGGGAAGAACCAGGCACCTTTCAGGGTTTTCCTTCACAGGCTACCATGTGCTCGGAGGCCTGGACGCTGTGCTGCTCTTCTACAGCAAGGTCTGTGAGGATGAGTGGACCAAAAGGTTCCTGTGGAGTCTACAGGAGAAGCTGAGGCAGCTGGAGATCGAGCAGCAGTGCAAATTCCGGCTCAATGCCACCTTCTGCTTCCCCTCGCTCAACATCCCTTCGGATGAGTTCATCATCCAAGTACAGCTAGAAGGTAAAGCTCCAGGCAGAACCACCACAGCAGAGTCCCCAGGGGACAACGGAGGCAGTGGGATGGACTGAGAGGAGTTCAGACATTGCAGTTTGTGCTTGCAGGGGGAAGAGGGAGGCAGCACAGGCCTGGAAGGGGGTGTAGTAAAATTAGAGGCTTTTTGAAGACAGTGGTGTCTAATAGCTAGATTTGTTCAGGGCTTTGCCCATCTCCTGGCGGAGCTGGGACTGCCTGAGCTGCACACAGAATAAGGGTGCAGGACACTCTCCATACTCTAGTGTCCCTCTTCGGGCCCCACTGGGATGAACACTGCAACCCCCAGGAGATGAAGACGGTCACAAACTGCTACCGCAGAACAGTCCAGCACAACCTCGGGCAGGTAAGCCCTGGGGCCAGCGTACCTGTGAAGGAGGGAGCATGGCACAGGGGGGTGTGGAGCTGGGACACTCTCGGGTATCTTCGGTAGTGTTGGAATGAAGAAGAGCACCCCCAAGGATTTGCTCAGACTCCCTGGGGCCCAGCTGTATCTCCCACCCAGGCTGGTGTGCGGTGCCTGTCCCCCTTGGCTCACATGCCACAGCTCCCGCACTATGGCACTGGGAGGACATTTTCTGTGCAACAAGGTCTCAGCTGCCCTCTTGGACCCTAACGTTGCCCTACTGAGCTCTGCCTGCTCTCTTCTTCCCAGGTCCAGCTCGCCCTGACGAGGTTCTTCAAGGAGCACAAGTCCTTCCACATTACCAGGGCTAATGTCCCCAGCATCAACTTCACCAACGAGTTTGTCGGCTTCTTAAAGACCAAGCAGTGCAGCAGGGGCTACGGGCAGACCAAGCAGCTGCAAAGATGTCTCGACTGTTGCAGTGAGCCAAGAGTCCACAGCCCTTTGGCCTCTCCTCTTCTTTCTGCCTCCTTGTTTCTTCTCACCGTGCTCAGCTCTGTGTTTCTGAGTCTTTGCTGTTCTCCCGATGCACAGGGAATGTAGTGGTCGGGGTAATTCTGAACCTTTAGGCATCGGGGCTCAGTTTCCCTGACTCTTTGTTGAATACATCTTTAACAAACAGCCAGTGCCGTTGCTCAGAAAGGCACTTCTACATGTTCTCTCCTCAGTTGCATGCCCACCAGGGATGTTCAGTCCTCCTAAGAGCAGCCAGTGCTCCCCATGCCCTGTTGGGACCTACAGCCTGGTCTACGGGGCGGCATTCTGCACGCCTTGCAAGGATGGCATGATCACCACGGTGCCGGGCGCCAGCTCCACAGCAGACTGTGTCAAAAAGCAAAGGACCAAGCAAAGTATGCAGATCGTCTGCTGCCGAAGCAGGGCAGGGAGGGGACTGGGGGACTCTGAACTGAGGGCAGGCACTACAGTGGGACCCCAGAGCAGCTGCCCCAAATACATTGGCCACGGTAACTTCTACAGCCCTTGGGGATCCCTTTGGAGACAGGTAGCTCTTGTCTCTTCCATCACCATCCCTGAAGAGATCACAGCTCCCTCACTGCTCCTCACATCAGGATAATACTGAACAATCTGATCTCTCTCTCTCCACCCTGGTGTCCCCTGGTGCCTTGAGCTCTGACAACCTCACTGCTAAGAGTAGCGTAGGTCACAACAGCCCTGCCTGTCTCTGGGGCTGGGGAGAATTAGCATCAGGATTATCTTTAGGGCCTTCAGCAGTGGGACTTCTCCCTTTGAGTCATTCCCACCCATTTCTCTCTCCTCAGCTGTCTCCATCGCGCACAGGATCCCGCTCCTGCTTCTTATGATCTTGCCAGCATTACTAGCCATGAACTTTCTCTTCATCGTGTAAGTCTGAGCTCCTTCTCCCCACATGGGAGATTTTGGGGGCAGTTTATTAGTGTTGAGTGCCCCAGCTCTACATTCCTCCTTGGAACAGGAGATGAAGGGAAACCTGAGCCCATCACTGTGACACCAGCAGGAGGTGTCATGTGAGAAATAAGGGTGCAGGACACCAAGAGCTGGGAATAGCTGGCAATAGCTTACACAGATATATAAGGAGCAGTTTGGGATGGCCCTGGGGAATTCCGGCCCTGAGGGCTGGTGCTGGGTGGCTGCTGGGCTCTGGTTCTTGTTCCTGGCACTAAGTTCCCAATTTTCACTATGGGCTTCTGTCTGTCTGCAGCAGCTCTTGTTACTGGTTCTGTCGAGAGTACCAGGTGTCATCTTCAAGGGCTTCCAAGACAACAGAAAAGACCCACGAGGATGGAGATGGTGACCAGTTTCTCCAAGACTCCCAGGCAGGGCCCCCAGGCTGGCCCTGATGCTGGACCTGCCAGTGACATCAGTCATCGGGACACCAGCGCATCTCAGAGGCGTGATGAGGAGCACATGCATGGAGCACCATCCCTTGCCGTAACCCCAAACCTTGTTGCTGTGATAGATGAGACAATTCCTGTGCTGATGCTGGAGGACAGAAAGGATATTTTCTTGAGATTCCTCCAGGTACATAACAACACTGAAGGACAGCATCCCTCCAGCCACCGCTGTCCATTTTGTTTATGTCCCCAACCACCCCACACTGGCTGAAATATCCAGCAATGGAGAAGAAGGATATCCTTCTCTTCTCTGAATTTTTTCCCGAACAGCTCTGACTGCAATGAATCTTTTTGCTAATAAAGATAGGCTTCTATTTGCATATCTCTGCAACACCGATGCTCCAGACACAGCGGGGCCTGGGGATAACAGGGAGGGGGCCTACCATACAGGTTGAACCAAGCATTTGTCTTTAGTTGTGGAAGGTGGCATTCCCAGTCAGTCTCGCGCTGAGGAATGACTCCATTTTCTTCCTGTACCACTTTTTTATACCCTCTTGAGAAAGCAGCCCCTGGGAAGAGCTTAAGCTACAGCGCTTGCTGGGACCGAGGTCGTACAGGACAGAGCAGGGCAGCTCAGCCCCAAACCTCTTCCTTTTCAGAGCCAAGCCTTGCCATGCAAGGGACACAGGGAAGGATTCCCACTTTGGTGGCCTCAAAGAGATTCTCATCTGCAGCTGAAACTTTCCTGGTCCCAGCAGCTGTTGGAGAGCCCAGGAGAGGGCAGCAATGCAGTGCGGGAGGTGCAGATCAGCCTGGGCAGGGAGTGGGTGATGCTGAGCAGAAACAGGCTCTGGATCCAAAATGCAAGCAAGAGAAGGAGGTGGCTCTGCTTCTTAGAATAGCAGCAGCATGCTCAGAGCAGGGGTACTGGTCCGGCTCCCGGTCTTGTGTTCAGCATGGTGGTTTCAGGGGCACTAAGCTATCCCGAGAAACTTAGCAGAAAGTGTGGGCTGGCATCCTGCGAAGGATGGCTGTGGCCAGATCCATGTGATCTTCAGTGTGAGGAGTTTGCTCTTCCTGCTGCTGGCAGTGGAGATGGCGTTGCTGTTCCCAGCCCCTTGCTGCCCATCCACACACCAGCGCTTCTGGCAGCAATGGGCTGAGCTATCCCGAGCCTGGCACCAGCACTTCCCAAGGGGTGAACTCCAGTCAGACATCCTTCTCCTGGTTCCCTAGTTCTGAAGGGCTGAAGGCCCTTGGTGAACGTCCTGGTTTTATTTAGTGGGGGGGGCTACGATGGCAGCTTCTGTAAGACGTTGCTAAGAAGTTGCTCCCCTTTGTCCAGTGGACTCGGCCGGGCCTAGGGCGGACCCGCTGCTGGCCAGGGCCAAGTCAATTGGTAGCAGAATGTTCCCTGATAACGCCTCTGCGACAGCATATTTAAGAAGGGGAAAAACAGGGGAAAAAAAAAAAAAAAAAAGGAAGAAGATGTGAAGAAGCTGAAGCAGGGGCAGAGAGGGGTAGGCGTGAGCCTTGTGGGCCTTGCAGCCCTCACCCTCTGGCCTCCCATCAGGCAGCCGTCTCATTGTCCTGCTTTGGTTTTAATAATAAACAAATAGTTTTCCCCAAGTCAAAGCTGTTTTGCCTGTAACTGTAACTTTAAGAATCTCTGTGTCCTTATCTCAAATCTCGAGCCTTTTCTCTTATGTTATCTCTCCCTATTCCCTTAGAGGGTGGGGGCAGTGAGAGAGCGACTGCGTAGTCTGGTCCCGAGCAGGGCTAAACCATGGCAGTGACACAAGCAAAGAACAGGCTCCCTGTCACAGACAGCTCCTGCTGAAAGGCAGCGTGGTGACCCCTCCCAGAGGAAAACGTCTCCTGGACAGTGCTTTGATCCTGAGCTGGAGACTGCACTCTTTGAAGAAATGAGATGTAGAGATTTTTCTCTGCAGACAACACATCACGGAAGTGACTCGCTTTGATCTTATCCAAAATATGAATAAATACAGAGCTGCTCCACCATGTCAAGTGGAGCACAGAGTTAACTAATTGTCCGAATGGCGATGGTCAAAGGGCTGTCTTGCCAGCTGCTGTCAGTAGGCAGCAATTAATTAAAAGTGTTCCTGTCTAATTTTGCATATCTTTTCTTTCAAGCCCAAAAAGACCACTATCAACTTTGTCTGCTCTTTCTTCTCCCAGGATACATCCACATACTTACTACCATATGCAAGACACTGGCGATAATTAGTGCGCTCTGCTCACTGCTGGAGACTGTTCACTTTTGGGCACGATGTCTTAAAAGAGGGCAGATGACATCTGGAAGGCCTGAACCACCCCCTCTACGGAACTGCGAGTTCAAGTGTCTGCAGTTCAGGCCAGAGAAGGCCAAGGGGGTAGGAGCAGCCTACCTGTCCCTGAAATGCCGTGGAGAAGTGGCTGTCCACATCAACTGAAAGGCAAGCAAGCAAATCAGCATAATTCACAGCCCAAAGGCTTTTGGCTGGATATTAGCCTATCAAGCAATGAGAATTAAGTTATTGAAAGAGGTACAGTTGTCTTCGCTAGAAACCAAACAGCCATCTGTTACCCCCAGACCCTCTCCCGTTGCATCAGCTGGGGGAGAAGGGATCCAGCAGACAGCCCAGGCCAGAGCCCACCCAGCTGAGCCCAGTGCCGGGGAAGGTCCCGCAGCTCTATGTCCTCCTTTGAACTGCAGAGGGGCTGTGGACCCTACCCAAGGCCACGATGCTCACCCCCAGAGCCCGGTGGCCACTTTTATGTCCTGCAGACTCCAACCCATGCCACGTGAGACACAAACACCCACCTGCAGTTGCAGAAGCCCATTTTGCAGAAGATGCTTCACCTCCTGCGTGCTCAGGCACACACCCTCCCCCTCCTAAGTCCCACTCAAGCGTTTTCACCCCAGCCCTGGTGTTTCCATCTTTCCTCAAGCACCTTCACCCCTCTTAGTGAAAAATTTCCCTCTTATGCTGCAGCAGATGTTCTCCTAGACCCACAGCCCCCGAAACTGCCCAGAGCTGCAGTTGCAGACCCCACCAGCAAGTGCCAAAGTGGGTCTGTGGTTGGGAACATGTCTTGAGGCAGCTTTGCTGAGAACTATGGTCGTCCCCGGCAGGATGGTGCTTGGTTTCTTTGCATGGCTGCTTAGCGGTAATTATTTCAGTGTTCTGTGGTTTGCTTTGAGTTGCACAAAGCCTCGCATGGTGTCAACCAGAGAGGGGGTCTGATGGGGCATGTGAGCTGGCTGGAGGAAGGAAAGGCCCAAGTCATCGACAGCCTTCCCACTTTGCTGCTCTTCTGTGGCTTCTCCAATTAGTGCTGAGTGGGAAAGGCAGTCACAATTAAAATAACATCTATTCAAGATGAAGTTATAATTACTGTGGGTTGTTTATGCAAATCTGGCAAAGCGCATAAGGAGCTGATACAGCTGCCCTGGATCTCCTGGTCTGAAGGCTGTTCTTAGCTATGGCTCAATGCAATACAATTTTCACCTTTCTGTTTTTCTTTTTTTTTTTTTTTTCATTTATTCCCTTTTTTCTGCTTTTTAGAAAGAGTTGTATCCTGCTAAGCATTCTTTGAATTCTCTTATGGTGATTGCTATTTAGGTGTTGAGATAAATGCTTCCAGCCAGTTGAGAGTGGCAAAGGGTGCACAGCTGGACCTCCCCTGACTGCAGTAGCTGGGCTACGCTGCTTTTTGTGGCACTCAGCTGGCAGGAGAGCCTCACATGACCACAACTCTAAGGTAGTGCTGGCAGCAGGCGCGTTCTGAAGCACTCTTCAACCAGTTTCCTCTGGCACATTTGAGCCATCCGATCTGATTCTTCTGGGAACAAATCCCACAAAGCAACATCTCCCTTAACATGGTCAGGAGAAATGGATGCTCTTGTGTCAGGAGCTGGCAGGCTGGGATCCTCAAGCCTTTCCCCACGCTACTGTCTGCTCCTACTTTTTTTTCATGCTCTTGCCCTGAGCAAGTTGATGGTTTGATCACTGCACTTGTTTCTGCATTTGAAGGAGATGTTTCTGGGGTCTCATGAGGCAAAGGGGCAGCCTGGCTGGAGGATTTTGCTACAAGCTAGAAAGCATCAACATCACATCAGTTTCTTATTTGCTTATTCTCATTTGACCTGACTGCTTGCTTAGCAACTGCTTAGCAATGCCTTCCTCATTGCATGGGGGATGTGGGTCCCCCAAGCTCGATGGTCACGGTTGTGTGATTGAGAGACTTGATTTGCTTTAGCAGAAGGGCAGCAGAGTTTTTCCAGCCTGTGAGAAATGCGGAGCTTGACTGATGGGACTGAGTCACCCTGGCCTTGCTCTGCAGGTCAGGGGGAAGCAGGGTGGAGCAGTGGGAGAGGCCATGGTGAGGGTTACTGTCATCCCCAACAAGATAAAGCTGTGCATCCTCCCTGCCCCTTCTCTCTGCACTGAGAGCTTCAGAGCTGATGGGGAGGCAGACGAGGAGACATCTACGTGGAGAAAGCTGGAGGCTAATTTGACATCCCTTCCCAGAAAGCCATGGTTCCTGTCTGATGAGCAGGAACGTTCCTTCTGGAAGGTAAGAAAGTGCAGATATGGGTCTTACAGCAGAAGGTGCAGTTCCAGTCTCCCAAGAGCAGTCAGGGTGGTAAGGAATGTCCCACCCTGCCTGATGGAGACATAGGCTCAGTTCTAGCGGAGGCTCCCAAAGGATTCAGCTGGGAACCGCTTTTAGCCTGTTCGTGTGGTTTGGCCCCCTGGGAATCGTCAAGTTGAAATGCAGCGCTATAATTAACAACCGACAGCTTAAATAATGTGAGGGAGCTGGGAGGCTGGAAACACATACCCTCTCCCAGTGGAGGCTGTGTGGGTGGGCAGGCGAGGCAAACATTGCCAGAAGGAATTAGTCCCTCGGAGGGGGGCGTGTCAAACAGCTTTCGGCGCGGGTTCCTATCTGAGGCAGATGACTGCAGGGAGGAACATAGTTTGGCACAGAGGTCTCGCTACTGGTGTTTTCCCATTCCATGGAACAGTGTGTACTGGGATGAGGTGACACTTTTCTCCTTCTCTTTTGGGAAGACAGAAAGGATTCTTAAAGGATGCAGCTGAGCTGTGATGAATTTCCTGTTCGCTGACCAGTGACATAACATTTGACTTGACATCCCCAGTGACAGGAAACCAGCCGCCTGGGGTTGAGCTGCAGCCGGTCCACAGCAGTTCCACCAGAAGCAAATAGGGTTTGTGTTGGCCAGAGTCCTCTTGAGCTTCTCTTCCTCTTCACACCTGGGAGGTAGTTGGTAACGGGCAGGCCAGCTATCATGGCCAGACTCTTGGACTGTGAGGAAGAATTTATTTAACCCTGCAGGTGTTCTCGTCACAGTTGTCAGGCTTTTCCACGTGTGTCACAGTCAGGTTCACGTCCACAGCAATGTCTTTCATTCCTCCTCCTTCCCTCTCTCACTTCCATGGCCACCAGCAGATGCATCTCTTTCCTTCAGCCAGTCCCATGAGGAAGGAGAAAAAGCTGTGGCTGAGCCAAATGGTTGTATTTCACTTGGAAACAAGCAGATGGAACAGACAGATGGAAGAACAAAGCTATATATATATTTTTATTGCACAGATATCTAATAACCAATAAAATGGGTCTGGGACCACAAAAGTCTCTGACATGGTTGCCATGGCAATATGCACACCATTCCAGTGAGATGCAGCAAAGAAATCTTTTTGTGTTGTTAGGGAGCTTTCTAAAATAAAAATAAATGAGATTTAAATGAGTGATTACGGCTGCCTCAAGAAGCACCTGCCAAAAACTCTGGGCCAAACCATCTTCCAGAGTATGGTGTGGGTTTTTTTAAATTGCAACAGTGGCAGAGCTTTCTTTGGAGACAAAGCTGAGGGGCAACAGGAGGACTTACATTTTGGGGAAATTTTACATATAAGGAGAGCTGGCCTGTGGAAGTCTTTGTTTTGTTAGATTAGTAGAAGTTTATATTAAGTCCAAAAGAAACTAGGCAAATTCATTAAAGGAAAATCCACAGAGAATTATTCAATAAACCACAGCCAGCTCAGGATGTCTGAAGAGAAGGGAGCCTATCTGAGGAAAGTGTCACTCTTGGTTCTACAGGTGTCTGCCCGCGGCCACTGTGAAAGACAATACTGAGGCCAGAGAGGGTTAAAATGACAGAGATTAAATGACATAAAAATAACAGATTTATAGGAATACAAGCCATTGTGTGCACTGCTGTCAGTCTAAGCCTCGACTGATCACTACAAGCAGGTGAAATGCTGAATTTGGTTCTCTTTGAATTTTTCATAAACAAAGTCCTGGGAGGAGTCAGTGTGCTGGATGTTCCCATTTGTGAGGCTTGGACACGGGACTTTTGGAGTTTCCATGTACGGCCAACTGCCCCTGCAAGAGACTGAAATGGAACAGAAGTATTCACAATCACACATTCTAAGTCTGTTCTAGTGGTGATAATACCACAGTCTGACATCTTCTGTACCTGGGTTTGCTGAGCTCTCCATGTGTGCATTCTCCAAATGGCCAGTTCTCTCCTTTTCTCTCCATTTTCCTGTCTCATGTTATCAGTCCCCACAGAAGCAGTCCTCGATCCATTTCCTGAAAAACTCGCTGTGCATATTTCACAACCGAAGTACTGGTACCAAGTCTCTACTCACTTGAATGTGTCCTTTTGGAGTAGAATGGTGTTCTGTGTTCTGGATCAGCACGTTTCCTTTGTTAACGACCACCGGCCTGAGTCCTGAAAGCAGGTGAGATCCTGAACTTGTTCTTAGCTTATGGCTATAGTTGCCTCTGAGATGTCTTAGGAGAGCAGTGGTTCACTGAGGCTCTCGCCCTGGTGCTATGTTGTCCTGTCACTACGGAGCTTCCAGGAAAATTAGTTGTTTCTGCTCTAGGAAGGACTGGGTCAAAATCTGCAGCAACTAAGGGTGTTTGTGCACTGCCAGCCCTCTTCCCCAGAGAGCCACAAATCTGCTGTCCTCAAAACAGGCATTTGCCCACGGCTTAACATCAGAGTGGTTCTGAGAGGTGGATTGGGATCTGCTTGGGACCAGATCACCAGGTTGGCACTGAGCGCTGAACCCTTTGGTGCTACCACCTGGGAACATCTGCCTCTTCTTGCTGTGGCTGGAAACCACAGAGTGAAGGCCCTGCCGTAGCTTTTATCTCTACCCCTTTTTCCTGGCCTTGGTGGGAAGCAGGACACAGCTGCCCAAGAGCAGTGTGGGTGGATTAGACCTCCCTTGGGTGTGGGGTGAAACAGGTACCCCTGGCTGCCTTTGGGGCAGGACCCATCTGCAGAGCAGCCTGGCCGTGGGGAGGCGGGCAGGGAGGCAGTGTTTATTCGGAGCAAAGAAGCAAGCTGCTGGATGAGTTCTGCGTGGGAAGGGAGCTGTGAAGTGTGACGCTTCGGGTGGATGAATTCTAAGCAGGCTTTCCCAGAATAGACCAGGTGGAGGTGAAGGGAAATGAATGCCGTGGAGATGCACTGGCCCTCCCCTCCAGGCTGAGCTGCCAGGGGTTGGGGTGTGCATGATGCACAAAAGTGCCTGGCTCTGTTCTCTTCCAGTGGGTTCCTTCCCCTGCTTTCTTGCCTCACTAGTGTCCTCTCCATCACTCCTTTAGTTTGCAGACACTCGTGTTCACGTGCAAAGCTACTACCAGTGCTTTGGTGAGTAAAGGTGTTGCCTGAGTTACGTTGAACCTGGCTGCTGGGAAGTTTTGTGCTGCACTGATCTTCTCTGTGGCTGCTTCCATGAGGAAGAGGGGGAGCTGCTGGCCTTTGTGAGGAGGTGGGGATGGCTGCTGGATGACAGCCCACCCTAATGCTTCAGCAGCCGCCACCCATTGAGCCATTCCTTTCATTTTTCCAAGGCTGTAGAACACCTTCATTGGCAGAAGGAGGGGGTTTTGTGTCACTGTACCCAGGACTTCCATAGATTTCCAGGGAACAGGAAAAGAGAGAGATCCCTGTCAGATAAAACACCCAACCTTTTTTGCAAGGAATATTCTGCCTGGGCACCCCAGCACTCTGAAGGAAGTACCAGGTATGGCTAAATAGAGCAAGCATCTTTTACCCTGAAGACTAGGCTGGGAGCCTCCCAAAGTTGGCCAAAAATTGATGTGCAGACTGCAGGAATCTCACCATTTCCTGCAGAGCTGCGGGCTTTGCACCGTATCTTTTCCCAGTCCTTAACCGGACTACTTCCCTGCACACGGAAAGGCACCCATACTGGGCCGTCCAGGATGTCTCTGGGTCTGGGGCTCACACGCTTACAGGCAATAGTGCTTTTAAACAAAATCTCATGTTACAGAATCTGAAAGAATTTTTCTGAGAAAACCCTTTAAAAGCTGACACGCCTAAATGCGTTAGCGGCTAGCAACAGTTTGAATCACAGTGTTCCTTCATGCTCTTTGTTTCCCAGACCGCGTGGGCCAGTGTTTAATGCACAATCTGGATTTATCACTGGTTTATCTTAATGCAGGAAATTGTCCAAAAAAAAAAAAAAAAAAAAACCCCACAAAGAGAAGAGGGAGGAATAGGGGGGAGGGCTCATGACTGTTGGCAGCAAATTTTAATTTGGGTTTGGCAGATGAGGGGAGTTATTCATGGAAACCTTATCCCGAAATAACACTGAGCCTGCCGTGCGTCAGCCAAGGCAAGCAGGCACGCGTGGAATTTGTCTCCTCTTCCCAGCCGTGGGGCTGAGCGGCCCGCAGGGGGTGAGAACAGGCACGCTGCGTCAGACCAAAGGGCACGGGGCAGTAAGGCAGAGATGTACAGTCTGGCTCTGTTTGTATGTGTTCCCTCACCAAGAGCAGGTTCGGGATGGTTTTATGGCTCAAAGTTCCAGGGAGGAGGTTTCAGTGGGTGCATTTCACCCCACGCCGAGCCTGTCGGTGGCATCCCGACACAAACATGAGTCCTGCAGTATGCAAAAGCACTGTCGTGTGTTTCTTTTTTACCTGTACATTTTTCCTTTCTTTTGAGTTCCACCTTTCTAGTTCTTGAAGAGTGAAGAATGAGCGGCATTTTCTTCCCAGTCACTCTCGAAAGACCTTACAAACCTCAGCCATTTATTTCCTGTCACTGAGCTCTCCTCTGGACTGAAAATTTCTAGGTTGGTCCGTCCCTGTAGAGGAGCTGTTTCACACTTCTGATCTTTGATTCCTTTTAATTCTGTTGGAAGCTGCAACTCAGACACCACATCGGTCTCCCATCCCTTCTCATGCTACCATGGGAGAGAGAGGCTGAAACCATAACATTTTTTTTCTGGCTCTGCCAGCAAAGCCAGAGCATCTTCTGCAGACCCAATCCATACTAGGGGAAGGAGGAGGCATCTTAAATGGGTAGAGCCTTCACAGAGGCTTCTAGGATGATTCACACACAGGTCAGTGGCTGCGTGTGCCCAACAAGACCCGAGATAGCCCAGAAGCATCAGATCTTCTGTGTGCACAGATCAATATCCATCGTAAGCTCGTGTTTTCCTGTGGGAAGCCCCAATACATAGGGACAGTCTTATGCCCTTCTTGCCTGCCTTCTGTTGCAAGGAGTCCTGCGTCAGCGGAGCCGCTGGCTGGCTGGTAGTGGCTCATTCACAGCATCTTCATCCCAAACGCAGTTTGACAAATCTCTGGAACAGGCCTAACTTCTCAGGAACCTTTCGCAGGGAAACAGGCAGCCCCGTCATTGCCGTGGGAGAGGGCAGTGTGTATTGCTGCCACCAAGGATCCTGGCTTTTCATTTCCTTGTGATGGTACAAACAGGAAAGAAGTCTGATACGGTCCAGAGAATGATGAGGGAAGTGGAGTAACAGCCAGAATCAGACCTAGGTCTGCCGCACAGCAAACCGCCATTCTGCAGTACTTCTACAGAAGCCGAGCATCCCTGACATTATAGCTGGGGAAACTGAGGCACGCTGCCTGAGTGAAACAATGTTGTGGTTTTGTTTAGTGAGGGGGGCCTAAGGGCTACTGCATGAACAATCTCCTGTTTAATTTGTTCAAAATCTTAATTATCAAGCAGTCCAGACCTAGGTAGAAATGATCCTGAGCCCTTTCTGCTCTGGGCTGTCATATTGAGTATCCAGGACTGGGCTCTAGCAGCCCCAGGAAATCATGAAAGAGCCTTGCAATGATGAACAACGGCATTGCTTCCAAACCTGACTTCCTTTTTAGGCTGTATTCACTCTGCTGTGACAGACCAGCTCTGTTTCATTCAAAATTGGCTCTGTTTCATTCAGGGTGCTGCAGGATCAGACCCTGAGGTGTTGACCAAGTGATTGGCAGTTCCCTTTCTGCGGAGGCTCGCACTCTTCACGTGGTCAGCTCTGCGGAGCGAGCTCTGCTGCAGCGTGGGAGCCGTGTAGGCGGCAGCTCTTTCAGAAAGGCCAGGGAGAGCTGGAAAATAGACAAGAGCCTGACTGATCTCATTTGAGCCTCACTTCTGCTGGCCTGTTGCATCTAAGTGAATGTGGGTACCGTGCAAGAAGGAAGGGGGGGATCGAGCAGGTCTAACTCTCCTGGGGCAGCCAGGAGGCCGCCCACTGGGAATCCTCGCAGCTCTGCTGAAGCAGGAGGTGTCTGTGTGAAAGACTGTTGTCCTGCCATCATCTGAGCCCAGACGCGGTCCATCTGGCCAGCCCCTCCAGCTATGGTGCGAAGCTGCCCACCAGCCAGCCTCTGACCTCCGTCCGTGTGGCCTGAGACAGCCCAGTTAGAGAACAACCCGCAGATCCCCGGGCTGGGAACTGGGCTAGCACTGGTACGAGCCATTTGGTTTGGTGTGAATGCTTGGGAGCATGTAGGAAGGGAAGAGTAAGAGCGGGGAGATGATTGGACTGGACCATGTAGGGATGCAAATGCCCAGCTGAAAAACCTCTTACTTTCCCGATCTGTATCTTCACCTCTTCTATTTTTATTTTCCAAAAGGACGTGTATGAGGCCGCTCCTGTGCTTTGCCCAGGGAGGCAGTGCCACTGTTAGTCATTAGCTCCCTTCCTTCTTCTGTCTCCATCCTCCAACCCTGTTTCTAGTGGGAAACAATGAGGGAGGGACCTGGAGTAGTTGGAGCAGCTTTCTGCTCAATTAACTTCACAATTGCTTTGCTGCCAGGCTCAGCCCCATCCCAGGGGACACTCTTCCATGATCCAGTCTGCAGAGCGCCACATCAAAAACCTGGGCTGTGGAAGTGCTGCTCAGAGTAGATCTGATGAAGGCAAAGAATGGGAAATCTCAAGGACCTCTGCAGCTCAGAGCTATGCAAGCTGGGCTTAATATCACCATCCCATAGGAAACCAGTCACAGGCCAGCCCTCATGGACTTTCTCTGTGTCTTCGTAGACTCCTTTCCAGGTCTGGGGCAGTTGTCCTTTGTGCGTGGCGGTGTGGAGAGAGATGAAGACCCGTGTGCTGTCCTGAGGCTCTGTGTCCTCCCAGCCCTTCTCTCAGAGGGCCCACCATCTGCTCTCTGCCGAGCACTGGGGGCACATCCCTGTGACAGACCTGACCTTGGCATTGCTCCGCGCTCCAGGAACGCGTGGGCCCAGGAGGCTGGAGCTGCAGGGTCCCACTGGGAGGTGGGAGGTCTCTACAACCACGAGCTGCTGCTCGGCAGCTCAGAGGAAGGGTGCTGGCTCCAGGCACAGCCTGGCCTCAGCTCTTTCTCACTGGCATCCGTCAGCAGATTCTGGCCCTGAGGAACTGGACTGGTGCCTGGCTCTTACAACACAGTAATTCTCCTGGGGCCAGGCGGGTGCAGCCACAGCAGTGAGGGGCATGGGATCAAGTTCCTTTCCTGCTGCCAGTGCTACCTCTGTGGGTAAATGAAGCCAGGTCACGCACTGGCGTTGCTTTTATGCACTCTCATACATGTGTCTGCCTGCATAGCAGAATAAAGCTGCAGAATAACGTCCAGGGCCTTCTAGAGAGGTCTGAAATACCTCCTGGCTTGTTCTGCCACTTGCAGGAAGCCACAGCTCTGCCCAGTCCCTGTGTCTCCCACCTTGCCTTGCTCCTGGATGCTTATGGAGAGGCACAGGGAGATGGTGAGGGCAGAATACATTTAATCATGAGCACGCTGCTTCTCTTTGCTATTACAAGTTTTGTACTGTCCAGAGAGGGTGAGAGAGCTGAGCCTGCTCCCCACAGCATTCTTAAGCCTCACAGCATCCCTATTTCCACCCCACACGCATCTGTGACAAAGAGTGCCAGCACCCTTCCTGCTCAGCAGGCAGAGAGGGCCCCAGTCCGCCTCTGTGGGGGGAGCAGGAAAGATACTGCCACCGTAAATAGCAAGTAATTTCCATTTCGGTGCTCTTGCTGCGGGGAATGGCTGGGCTGTGTGTGTGGGTGCACACCAGCTCAGTCTCTGCCTCTCCCTACCTTGCGCCTCTTTGCAGAATTTGCCTGTCATCGTCTCTGCCTTTCTTCCCCACCTTCATACCTGCCCACCACCATCTCTTTCACTTTGTTCTCCTGAACCATCTTTAGATGGGGCCTGCATTACCCTTCCCAGGGCTTTCGGGTGGCAGTCAGCCCAAAGCAGAGTTGCAGCCAGCTGCTCATCCTTCGCTTGCAGTCTCCTGGTCCTCAGGGCCGTAAGGCTGGAAGCTGCTGAGCAGAGCCCTTTGGGGCTCCCAAGGTCCACAGGGGCTCCCAGCTCACAATAGAAATTAGTCCAGTTTGTTGCTCTGTCACCCTGTCTTAGGGAAAGAGGCTGTGGCTGCCTTAAACACCAGTGATCCTCACTGCTCAACGCCAGACCCTTGAATTCGGGGAGACTCTTCCTCCGTTGCAGGCAGGGAGAGACAGGAGAGCCATCGCTGAGCTGTTCTGAGTCTGTGTATCTGTCTGCCCCTCCTCGTGTGTCTACCCACTGCCAAGGCAGAGGAGTGTGAGATCTCCTGGTGGAAAAACAGAGGGAAAAGGGGGAGAATTGCCAAGTGCAACAAGGCAGAAGCAGGAGGCAGGTAGACTCTGTGCCAAAGAGAGATGTCAGTCACTCCTTCCGCACCAGGCGGGCTGTGAAAGGAGCTGGCAGCCGAGCAGTGCGGCAGAAATGGCTCTCTCCTGCCGTGGAAGCAGAACCCACAGCGCCGAGCAGCAGCCGCCTGCATGGGCTGGTTCGTGCCTGTGTCCCCAGGTAGGGCCATTCCTGCTCCCTCCAAATTATAACCAGAGTAACAGCACTTTATGGTCACCAGCTTCTCAGTGCTCCACCTCTCCTGCTGAAGCGTGCTCCTCTCCCTGCTGAATTTCCGCTGTACGTTAGGGATCTCGGGCTCCATCTCTCACTAGCCCAGCCATCCTTGGACACTGCCATTATGTTTGTGCCTCAAGAGGGGAGGCAAGTGGTCCCTTGCCCAGAGATACCGAGTGACATGCGCAAAGACAGAGGAGAGGCAGCGGCACATCAAGGAGTTTCAGAAATCGGCTTTTCTCAAGGCTTTGGCTTGCCCAGGGTCCTCCCTGTGCAGTTACTGTTGGGTCTGTAAGAAGAAGAGCCAGTACTGGACACTAGCTGGCAGAAGGAGACCCTGGCCTAGTTTTCCTGGCCTGTCTAGCTCTTCAAGGCAAAAGAAAAGAGACTGAGCCAGCAGTCAGTGCAGGCAGGTTGTGAGGGGGCTATTCAGTGGCCCTGCAAAAGCAAACACCCCGCCTCAAGCACCGTCTCACTTCCAAGCCCCATCTTTGGCGCAGATTCCTCTAGGAGAAGGCCTTGATATACATCACAAAGCATGAGAGAGCTGAGGGAGAAATGTGCACGAGGTGGCCAGCACCTTGCTCCAACCTTCTACTGTCTCCTCAGCTCCAGCGCCAGCCGTGCGCCGGCAGCACGCACCATCTCCAGACACCGCCTCCGGTGCAGGAGACAGCAGAGGAGGAAACACGGAGGTGATATAAAAAACAGCATTTGCTTTCTTGGCCATCTGTCACCACGTCGCAGCCGCCTTCCCAAACACATCCCGGCTCAGCGCTGGCTGGGAAAAACAGGGAGTTATTTTGGTTTGTCAGCATCCAGCGGGAGCAGGAGGATAGATCCCACGTGGCGAGCGGGCAGGCAGCGTTCAGCATCAGGACTGCTGCCTCCATCGCTGGTGTGGCACACAGCACCCCGCGTGCCCCAGGCTGGCGGTGGGGTTCAGTCCCTGCTCACCAGCGTCTTTGCTGCTCTGTGTTTTCTCCAGCTGCAGGGCTTCTCCCTCCGCCTCACTGACCTCCACCACGGAGAGTTAATTTGTCTGAAGATTTCGGCTGCAATCTTAAGGTCAGGGAGATGCAGGCCACTGCCAGGTGAAGGATCCTACATTTCTCCTTGTCTTCCCTGTGATGGCCCTGGCAGCAAATGGTTGTTCACTCTGAGTCAGGTTGGGGAGCTGATTCAGAGAACGGAGGACAAAAAAAAAGCAAACCAACGGTATTCAGCTAGATCAGCTCCCTGATCTGCCTCACTGACCGGCACAGGAGAGGAGATGGGAGGAGGGAACCGCTTGGCACTGTGCTTTGCCACACCAGAGCTCTCTGCCCATCAGGAGATGTTTTCCTCAAGCCCTGCTCTGGGCACGTTTCCCCCAGTGTCTTTCTCATTTTCCTAGTCATGAGGCAGAGTCCCCAGAGCAGACACAGCGAAGGCTGGCGGAGTTTTGACACATTCATAAGGAGCATTAATAGTGCAAAACTGGAGGCTGTGCTGTCGGAGGGCTTTGGCTCCTTCCATATTCATTTCTCAGGCAATTCATTACCCAGCTTAAATCATTCCTTGATTAAAAAGACAGGTAATTCTTTTACATTGAGCTTGGGATTTCAGGAGGAAATAACTTGCAGGAGACCCACACAAAGCAAACCGTGACAAGAATGGCTTAGGACTGATTGCCCTAGGATATTTTTAAGGGGAAGTATTTCCTTGGAGTAGCCTGGATTATTCCCATTCCCCCATTGTCCTGGTTCTGACTAGGATGGAGTTAATATTCACCTGAGCTGGGTGAAGAACTGGAGCTGGTGGCCCCTATGGCTGGGGTACCCAGCTGGGATAATTAACTAATTAGCTAACAGCTGGGGTTAATTTAACCAAATTAGCCAAGGGGCTGGTCCATCCCCTGGGACACCATGCTCAGTATATCAGTGAGGAGGGTGCTGAGAGGAGCATGCTGCTACTGGAAGAAACTGGCTGTGGAGATTTGCTGTAAGTCATTGTACTGTATTTGTTTTCCATCTCTGTTTTGTTTTCTTCTGTTATTGCTGTTAAATTTACTTTTTGTTCAATCTCAACCCATGTGTTTTTGCTGGTGTTTTTTTTTTTGTTGTTGTTTACCAATTCTCCCTTCTGTCCCACTGGAGGATGGAGGGAGTGAGAGAGAGACTGTGTAGTCTGGTCCCCATCGGGGCTGAACTACAACACCCATAAATGGAGACCACAAGAAAGGAGAAAAAGCCTTAGAAATGGAAGTGACGTGGCAGCTGGACTAAAGCAAAGCAAGCCAAGTTTTACTATGAGATTTTAATGTTTTATCTCGTTCTGTTTATTTCCCAAGCTCCAAAATTACCCATCGGCAGGAAACCAATGCCACATACTCCCACCATCTCCGCATTGTGATCCAAATTCAAAGCAGGAGTAAAACTTCCCAGCTCCATTACAGTGAACTGGTCTGCACTGAAGACTTGGCGTTGAGTAAAGGAGCAGCAGGTCCCACGTAAGTGGCTTTGGGCAAGGCTGTTATTACTGGCTACCTGTGTCCTGAAAATGCCTCATTGCACACACAAAAGAAAAGCAAGGGAGAAGTTACCAGAAAACAAGGGGTTTCTGCACAAGGACTGTGTGGTGGCTTGACTAAAGGAAACCAGAGTGTGTAATGTGTTTGCAGACACCCCACACTGGGAGGAGAGGTGTGAGTAATGCAAGACGAGATGGCAGTTTGAAAGGAGCCCAGTAAAACAGAGAAATGGAGCTGACAGCCCCTGTGATGGGTTCACGGGGAACGATCGCAGAGTTCCGCAAACCCGCAGAGGTTATCAGCTACGCCAGTTGTGGGTGGGGTACAAGGAGCTCAGCAGCAGCTATACAGGAATGGCCCTGGGGTTTTAGTGGATCCGGAGCTGAGGGACAACTCTTCTAAAGCTGTTTTTTGGGGAGCTTGAGAAATACCTTTCACAATGTGACAACCTTTCCCTCCTCTTTCCTGTAGCAGGACACGGGTCCTGTTAGTTGTGCCAGCAGTGTTGCCTGGGGGCTGCGTGGTGAACCAGAGAATGAACTGATCAACATGGAAACCTATGTTTAGTGTTAGTTTACTATGGGGGTTTAGTTCACAGCATGATTCCCCTATTTGTGAAGTGGGGAGGCATGAAGAGACAGCAAGGATGCAAGGAGCTGGGGATGCTCTAAGCTGTAGCTGCCACAAGCTTTAGCAGGTGAAGGCACAGTCCTAACCCATCCCCTCCTCCAGCAACGGCCAGAACTGGCAGGCTCAGCTGGGCATCTCCACCGTAACAGAGAGGGGAGTGCTGATGCTGAGCTTTGGTGTTGCTGTTCTTTGATTTCTTCATCCCACAAACCCCTGCACACGAGGAGGGAGCTATAAAAAGGGACTTTGGGCCAGTGCATCCGCATGGCCAGCTGTGTTTCTTTGTGTTTTGTTTCCAGGTGTTGCTCCCTTCTGTCTGTTAAAGGGTAACCTGGTATATCCCTAGCAGAGAATAATGGAGCTATTACTCATTGTGAAGCTCTGAAATCAGACACCTGCAGGCAGCACGCCTGAGCCATTTAAAGCAACTGTGCATGTGGCAAACTCCTAAGAAGCTGAGGTTCTTGCGAACTTCTCTCTCCTGTCAGCCTTTGCTGCTCCACCTGGAGCCAAGGAGAAGGAGCTGGGCTTCTGGTGGCTCATCCAGCAGTGCCGGAGACTTCCATCTCTCGTGCAAAGTGCTTTGAAATCAGCACCTCAAACGCAAGAAGGAGGGGAGCGGGCAGAGCCGTTCATACCATCGAAATGTGAAATGTGGTCGGTGCAGAGGAGTACTTTGGAATGGCTTTGCAGCCCAAGGGAAAAAGGAGACGTCAGGTCTTGGCTTGCAACTGAAACATCCAGAGAACCCAGCCACCGCAGAGCTGCCTTTTTTCTTCCTATTCATTTGGGAAGCACGTAAAGCTGAAAATGGTTTTAACACCAAACCGAAAGAAATATCCCTAGTGATATAGTCTAGGCAGAGGGAAGTGTGGAAAAAAAAAAAAAAGCCACAAACTACAGGAATAGTGCAAATGTGATTAGTACCTCCCTTCTGCACACCCCGCGTGCCCCAGTGATTATTATATTTCTGTACAACGAGATGACGAACAGCCAGCACTGAGTGAAATGTGTGTGTAATTTTTCATCCCCCCATGCCTTGTTTCCCCAGGCACTTTATAAACTCCGTAATGAAATGCAGCCACCTGGTACACAACATGCTGCCTTGCAGTGGGAGACAAGGGAAACTTGAGCGAAGGATGCAGAATAAGTCCAGCATTTTTCTAGGCATGATCCTTCAAGCACTGATGAAAGGAACATCATGTTTGTTCCTACCTGTGCAACCACCCCTGGGCACTGGGAAACTGCCGTCTGTACCAAGGACCAACCCTTTGCTCCTTGAAATGGGGATGTGGAGTCTCAGAAGCAACTTGCTAGAAAAATTGTGGGCACCTGGGCAAAGCAACCTATTTCCTGAAGCTCCTCAGCCAGAATGATTGCTTCACTTTGCCTTGTCACATTGATGGTGGAGATGGTCAGTTTCGTCCAGGTAGAAGGGAGCTCCAGTACAGCCAGAAGAACCAGATCTTGGTTTTCTAACAGAAAGCATTGCCAGGACCGATCTAGAAGTGTCACTGCCAACTCCAGCTTGTACCCTAGAGATTTTCATCAGCCCAGAGCAGCCCTGGTCATGAAACTGAGCTTTTGGAAGCTCTCCAGCTAAGACACACTGAGCAGATGAGACAGAGGGGGCAACAGCTGATTCAGCACTGACCACATGCAGCCAATCTTTAAGGCTAGCCGGCGGCTTGCATGCTGTAATCATGATGGAGGTAAGTGGAGATTCAACCTCTTGTCCTTCCTAGCTGTAATCCTGGCATGCTGCAAACGGCCCAGGGTAGGTCCCGTCACCCAAGGATTGCTGGCATGCTCCTGCCTGGGCGTGCAAGGTTTAGTGGCCCACCAGCTCCCTGGTTTGTGAAGTATGAGATGAAGAACAATGAGCCTTGCTGTGCACATGGGTCACTAAGCCACCCTCACAGCAGCCTGGGGGGTTTAGGGGTTCTAACGGCTCTCTGGAGATGATGAACCGAGCCCTGCAGAGCATTGCAGGTCAGTGGGTAGCAGTGCTCCGTTTCCAGGCTGGTCCTTGTGCCGTGGTGCGGCAGCTGGCATGGCACACACCAACCTGGGTGGTTTCCTGTACTGGGAATTCATTGTAACCAATTAGTCCGGTTTTCAATTATCTGAGAGAACAAACTTAGCTAATTAAAGCCTCATTACATTCTGCCTGCTTCTTCAGCTGTCTTGTCCCATTAAACCTGCATTTTGGGACTTGGTGAGGCAGAGGAGAGTACTCCCAGCTGCACAGAAACCTGCGAGTTGTGAATGCTTCTGGGGCCTGCCAGAAAGGACAGCTCTGGCATTAACCCCACGTGCATGAAAGCTTGAGCCATGCCAAGCCAGAGAGCCAGCACCCAGAGCCAGTCAGGCAGCTGTCATGGAAAGGGAGCAGTGCCCTGAGCTTGCTTTCACGCACACCTTGTTTTCCTGGAAGATGCAGTGTTCTCTGCCAGCACCTGCATCCGTCCGCACACCCACGCTTGTGTACCAGCCTCGAACGATACCAACAGACATACTAAGGTAACAAAACCGGCTCGGAGTTGTAGCTCTGCAGTTCCAGTTCCTTTTCCAGAAAGTTCTCTCTAGGTGCCTGCAGCCACAGGGTAGATGTTTCTCCTGGCTTTTGTTGATTATTGCTTTGATTGTCTCCACTTCCAGTGTCACATTCACAGTTAGAATGAGGTGGTAGCTCATGTCCTCGCAGTGTTGGACCCTTTCAGAAGAACTGGAGCACCACAGGAGGGGGTGGATCTTGTCACCTTTCTCCCTAGAATCACTCAGAGCAAAACCAAAAGTGGTGGTGTTCACCAAAGGCACCCCTCAGCAAGGCACAGCTGGTGCTGCATAAAGAGCCAGGGGACCCCACATGGAAAGAAAAGGCAGATCTAACAAGAGATTCTGGTGCTGTGTCCTCTAATCTCACAGCTCCTTGCTAGGAGAGCAAATCCACCTGCAGTGGTGGTGCATTCAAAGATTGTCGCTGGGGCAGGAGAACCCCATCATCTGAGACGCAATGTTTTTGTTCCACAGAAAATGGAAAGTTGTTTGATTTAATAGCTGCTACCTGACTGCATCCCAACAGAGAGCACTTCACCATGGCCAGGACTCATGATCTTGACCAGATGAACACCACAGGCTGACAGAGAGCCAAAACTGCTGCCTTCACCTTGAAGTCATCTCTGACCTGCAGCCAAGATTCCCACGCAGACCCACCTCTCAGCTTCTTGCACTACTGTGCTAAAATCTTTGTCATTAAAAAGACATTCCTGCTTTGTTGTTGATTAACCTGCCTTAAATTAATGATGTGAAAATGTCATCCACACTAATGAGCTTCTGGAAAGGACAAGAGCTGCAGAGGCATCTCTGAAGCTAGACTTCTGTTGTAACCTGAAATACATGTAGATGAGCAGCATTTTTCAGATCAGACAGTCACTTTAGATACGTGTTCATGTCTTTGAGCGTTGCCAGTGCCGCCACCACTTTCCAGCACGTTGACAGTGGTATTTTCAGGGATGTGCCAAGCCATATTGATTGTTGGCAGCATTCTGATTTTCTCTGAGCTGAATTTTTCATAATTATGTGCTCATGGAACAAACAACTTCAAGAAATTGCCTGTCTCTAAAATCAGAGGAGCACAAACTTGACCAGGCTGCTGGGGAGTTGCTCAGCTAAGTCATTTTAATGGGAGAACTGGTGTGAACCCAAAGATATATCCAACACCCTGGAACAGGCAGTTGTCAAAGCTATTGAGGATGCTTTGTGCTTCCCTCTGTTCTATGTTTTTCCAAAGGCTTATTCCCCAGAACTAAACCCAGGAGTTTCCAATCCCTCATTCATACTTGAGAAAACCAAGCTGGATTCAGCTTTAAAGACATCTACGCTTGCGCGTAAATCCATCCAACCTAACGAGATACCCACCCTGCACAGAGAGCGCAGTCCAAAGCAATGTCCTCGAATGCACTGTGGTCTTTTAACGCCGTCATTTTGCCACTGCCTGGGGACTGGTTGTGGCAGGTTGTTGGCACAGGTCTGAACCACACCAAGAACCATTCTCATAAGTTCACAATATCATCAGCCAAGTTCCAGTGCCCAGCAGCGTCGCCGGCACTGTTCGTTTTCCTGGTACAGATGGAGCTGTAAGATCCGTGTTTTATACCGAGGACTCTAAATGCTCACACAATCCCATAACAGCTCTGATTTGGCAAAGAGCAACACATATTTGTTTGGAAGTGAGCGAGCCCTGTGCCAGGCTAGCTGCTCCAGGCGGACTCGAGCACGGGGCCAGGGCAGGATGGGGCATTTGAGGAATTCCAGGCCAAAATGCCATCAGTAGCCACAGCAGCTGGGAAGACAGAGAAACCAGGAAATGTTTCCTTTTCAAACAGAGAAACTGGTAGGCAAAGTCTCCCAAGCTGTGAGGCAACGCTGGCTCTTGAATTCTGTTGCCGTTCGGCCTCAGTTTTCCCTTGGGTAGCTGACTCTCATGGCAGCAACGTGTCCTTCTCTGGCAGAGCTAATGGACCAGAGAGGCTTTATCTGGAGGCTAACGGCTCTCACACAGCCGACACAAGAGAACCCCACTGAGCTGCAGTGGAGATTTACGGAGCGAGGTTCCTGAGTAATTGCACTGCATATTTCAAGCCACCTCTCTGCTAAATGAACCCCTACATGCACTGGCTCAGCTTCCTTCATAGCAAATGGGCTGACAAAGCTGCTGATTTAGCAGCACTAAATTAAAATTCAGTCCGAGGATCAGCTGGATAAACCTGATGCACTTGCTTGAGAGGATGGCTTGGGAGGGGAGATGGAAGTGGCTATTTCCCGCTGACGGCAGGGCAAGAGAGAGACACAGATTTCCATTCTTGCTTGATGGGTGACCCTTTGGGGAGCCCAGCAGCCTGGACACCTTGCCAGAGCCCAGGGAAACTGTGTTTTCTTCTTAGATCTGTCATGTGGCTTTCGGAAAAAAAGGTCTGTTACCTCCTTTTCCATTCCCAAACTGGCTGCCTCGCCCAGGAGACCAACTTTGGCACCTTCAGCAGCTGGCATGCGGGTAACTGTAGGCAGGCTGCAAACGGGGATCACAGCATCCTTCAGTGGGCTCGGCTGAGATGAGTGCTTGTCCATGACCGTTCTCTTATGTGTATACACTTGGAGAAATACCCGTATCCTTCCCATTAGCCAGCTGGGAACACGCCTGAAGCCAGGCCAGAGGTCTGGCAGGGAAACTGTGTGCTGGTGGAACATCCCAGACCTACCCATGAGAGGGCTCCAGCCCCTCACCCCCATCAGCACTCGGTTTCAGACCTGCAGAGATCCACTCCAGCCGTTCCCCAGGCTTTCCCGGGCAATGTGAGTCTGGAACACCGTGGTTCTCTCCACCTACCTACAGCACAAGCCCAGAACTGCCAGACAAGAGACAGGAAACTGCTACTTACCTAATTTGATTTGATTTTACTTCTTTTTTATTTTTTGGGCTCTCAGAAATGTGTTCAGTCTGGACTGAGGTTACAACCTGGGTAATGCCTGCCTGCCTAAAAAAAAAAGGCTGTTACCATAACAACGTGACTCTGTGCTTCATTACCATGGCAATTCTCAGGAATTATTAAATACTGTGTATGTTTGGTGCGCACGATCCAGTACGTCTGGTGCCAGGCTCAGGTTGGGATCCTCCCTCCCTAATCGGTTTGTCTGTCTCATCTTGTTTAACCCTTTCATCGCCTTCAGCCAAGACTGCCAGGGCAGGGAGAAGGAGGAGGTGGGTGTGGTGTGGGACCTGGTTTGGGTTTTTCCCCGCGGCAGGCAGGACTGTATGAGTTTGCCAGGTTTACTCAGGTGGGTCAAGCCACCTCTTTATTTCTGCTGTTGTAAAATCAGTGATTACAGAGGTAGGGGATTTCTCTTTGCAGGCAGGCTGCTCAGCAGGAGGAAATGCTCTCACACTTGCCTTTCTCTGATGTTTCCCCACTGCCTGTCTAGAAATAAGAAGTTCCAGCCGGAACAGAATCGCAGCAAGTGGGGACCAGCCCAGAGACAGGGAGCTGCTCCCGAAGGAGGATTGTGAAGGTCCGGTGCAGATTGCTCTTGGTGGCGGTCAAGAAGCAGTTCCCCATTAGTAGGATAACTTGACTGACCATGTACTGCCTAAAATCATGACTGTTTTCAGAGAAGGGATGCAGACTAGATGGACCAGTGGCTCAGACCGATGTGGCCAGTCCCACAGGATGGCATTGGTATCTTGTATTCCACTGCTAGGAGATGATTTTAAACGAGACTCAGTGGCTGGTCCTCACTCTGCCGCTGATGTGATGATCCACCTAAGCATGTCCCTCCTTTCCCTGTCTCTCTTCTGCACTTTATAGCCAGCAGTGTCTCCCAGTCACAGTTGTACAGCTCCTGGCACCCCACTGATGTTCTGGAAGCTAACGTGCTACAAGCAACAATCAAAAAAAACCAAACAAAACCATTAAACGAGCCTTGTTAAAAAAAAAAACTGCTTAAATTTCCTTAGAAGCCAGTACCCACTTGCAAGCTTAAGCTAAATGAGTAGGCAGGAGATGAAAAAACACAGCTATTTGTGGGGAAAGGCAGCAGAAAGAGCCGTTACGGTCTGCTCTCATTACACAAGCCCCGGAGTAACCACCTCATCCTCTGGCTGCAGGACTCGTGCCTGGGGCAGGGCAGCTGGGTTTTCAGAGTCTGAGATGGCAGCTCTTCGTCTGAGATCTGGGGACCCTCAAGGTGCCCTCAGCACCCTCCCTTCCACCAGGCATGACCTCACTGGCATCTCCTCTGTGCAAACAGGGCAGGAAAGGAATCAGGGCAGATAAAACAGCAACCGTGACTTCACCTCAAGGTCTTCAGACCCCATATCTCTAACCCAAGGGATTCCCTAACCATGCCATCCCTCCCTTGCCTTCCTTCTGGCCTCCTCGTGCCGTCTCAGTGCTGGCATCCAGAGATCTTCTTTTCCACAAACAATTCCTCCTCTCAGTGTAATCAGCCTTTTACTGGGAATCTAACAGGATGGAGACTTGTGTGCAAGTGTCTTGAACCCACTGCAGCAAGACAGAAGCCCAGTAGCCCCATAAGGGCACATGCCGTGTAAGTACAACAAATGTGGATGGTGCCCACCAACTGCTTTGCTCTGCAGACTCTTCTGTTGGTCCACAAACCTGGCAATGTAGACACAGCAGTTATGGTCAGGAGAGAGACACAGTACAACTAGAGGATGAATAAGCTAATGTAAAGTTGGGCTTTTGCCCCAAGAGGCCATGTGGAAAGTCTTCTCGCTCTTAACTGACCCCTGAGCAAGCTCCATCTGTCTCAGCAGTGCCCATTTCTGCTTTCTGGGGCTTTACATTGCTCTTCTGCCTCATGTATAGATGACTCCACTGTGGCTGGACTCCACAGACCCTACTCTTTTCCTCTGGAAGACTCCACAGCACAAAAAGGACAAAGACCCCCACGCCCCACTCCTGGATATGGCCTCTGAGGACACTTGGTGAGTTGGTGGCTATGTGGGACTGCAGAGCCGTGGTTCCCCTGCAGAGCAGGACCCCTTAACACACACCCCCACACTTACAGCCCCTGGCAGAGCAGGCAGGGAGGGACAGCTGAGATCATTTGACCAGCTGCTTCCCTCAGGGCACTGCTGCAGGTCAGAGTTAAGGTGATTTTGGTACTTTCTGTGAATTAGCAGCTTTTCCTGTGCCTTGCTTGCATTGCTAACACTGGAAGGTTTCTTCTGTCGTCTCTGAATTCCCCCTTGTGCTGGGGCCACGGCTGGTGGACGGATTGGAACGAGGGACCAAGTGCCAGCTGAAAGCAGGAGCTGGATGGAGTGCAGTGAGTACGGGGCTGTCCTGGGCACAGCGCCCTGAAGATGCAGGTTACACCTGCGTGTGCCCTCCTTAGGGTTTGCAGAGCTGGGTCATCCTCGGCACTGGGGTTATTCACATCTCACCCTGATGTGGTGCCCAGTGGTTTGTACCCGCAGGCAAAGAGATCAGTGGCCACAACACTCCCTTCAGCAGCAGGGACCAAATTCTCCTTCCACGCTGCTGTGTAAATCCACGTTTACACCTGCCAGCAGCCAGCAAGCCCTCCGTGCAGAGAAGCCTGCTCAGGTACCCAGAGCTACAAGCTGCTCGTAAAAATCCCAGCCCTGCCTGTCCAGCCGTTTCACTGGCAGCACTGGGATGTTTCAGAGCTCTGAATTCCAAATTCTGATCCGGCTGCCACGTTGTCTTTGTGCTCTTAAGGTGTTCCAGACAACAGGTTAGTGGGAGTAAGCAGCGCCAGCGCTGCACGAGCCCTGCTCTGCAGTGGGTTTAGCCCACTGGTACCCTGTGAGAACCTTGGAGAAGGTGCTCAGCAAATATTGATTAATTATAAAACATACTCTAATCTTGTCCCTCCTTCTGGGAAAGGCAGAGAGCTGCTCTGTTGGATTTACCTTCACGTAGATCATGTCATCAGCTCCTCCAGTATCCAGGTTTGGTTTCCCACTACAGCAGTGGACCCAGCAGGAATATTGTTGGCGCAACAAAACTCGAATTATCCCCAGCTCACACCCACAAACAGAGCTGCAATTCCATCACAGAACAAAGGTCAGGAGCCCTCCTCCTCTCACACAATTTAGTTTTGACAGCTCATCAGGATCAGAGGAGCTGGAGATTTTAACTGGGAAGCTGAAATCTTGCTTTGCAAGAGGAGTTCAGTGCATCTTTACGAATCGCTGCTTCACTGCTGTGCAGGTATTTAACACAAGCCTGAAATACAGAGTTCCTGCTGAATTTATTTGCTACTGGTAACCCATACTTGCCTGTGAAAAATGTGTGGTAGTTTCTGCTTTAAAGGAATGTCTCTAATTAGAGTTCAGTTGGAAGGTGAGATGATTATACTTGGAACTAGGATTGAAACATCTGGACTCCACGCACACAGAGAAAGAAAATGAAGACAACACCAAATTCTTTTGAAACAGGTTCTTTTTTTCCTGAATGTTCACCAGTTTTCAAAAAACTACAAAAACCTCAAGGACTCTAACAATATAGCACTTGAGAAAAAGGCTGTTGTGTACAAAAACAAGCATGCTTTTGTTTTGGGCTTGGAGTGTTTTTTTGTATTTCTGTGGGTTCTTTTCTTCCTTTAGCATAGCACGAAAGAAGAAAGTACCAGTTTATTTAACAGAATAGATCAGAAAAATAAGGAAGAACATGCTTTGCCCATTACAAAACTCTACTAGAAGATGCATGCTTGAGGTCCGAAATACAGACTGACACATTTTGCAGCATGCAGACTTCGTTGTATGACCCACACAGCACTTCCCTTCCCCTGCCCCATGCTCAAAGATGTGGTCCATGCCATGCATTTTGCTTTCCCTTTAGTTTGTTTTTTTGTTGTTGTTGTTTTCTTTTTGTAGTGAGTTATTTGCCTTTTTTTTTTTTTTGCCTTTTTTTTTGTTTTGTTTTTTTTAGCCCTAAATCCCAGGTAGCGGTATCCAAGGTAACAGCAGGAAAGAGTCCAGATCTGCACATTATCACTGTTTCTGCAAGTTTCATGCAAAACTTAAGCCATTTCTGCATGCAACACAATGCTGGTCTTTTATTGTGCTTGATACAACTCTGGGGAGATTTCCCCATTTACCACAACAGAGTTTGTTGACTGGGAAGCGCACGTTTGCTTTCCCATGGACACAGACACATTAAAAGAACCCTCTCCCCCTTTCCACTCCCCCTTAGCTGCCCCAAGCACATGGGAATCTGCATCTCAGCACCAGCTCCAGACAGTTCACTTGCCTACAAAAGCCCGGTGGCTTCAGTAAAGTCCCATGATTGCAGCTCCCACATCCTTGGAAGGTCTTCGGTCCTTCACCAGAAAGTTAATCATGCTCTCTGACTTGATGAGCAAGTTGCAGCCCAAAAAGAAGATGCCGAACATCACAGTCAAGGAGAGGACACAGAGGACAGCGATCTGCACCACCCGCGTGATGTAAAGGCTCCTCTCGTCGGGTGCCAGGACCGAGGAGCCGCCGTCGGTTGCCAGCACCGAGCTGGTCCCGTTGCAGCAGGCCATGAGCATCCCCAAGCCCTGGGTCCTGTTGGGGTAAGCCCCCTGCTCTAGGAGAGTCTGGTTGAAAAAGGATCCATTCATGGTCTACGTCAGATCCCAAATCTCCAGGGGAGGCAAGAGGAAAGCTTGCTGTTCCCCTGCCCACCCCTCACATGCCAGGGCTCGGCGCTGCGGGCCGGTGGGCTCCGAGCCACCTCCTGCCTTTCTTCTTCTCCCAATGCCCTGGATGGAGGGGAAACTTCCTCGAGGCTGTGAGCAGGTGGGAAGCCAATTTGTGCAGCCGAGGGATGGCTCGCTCCCGGATCCCTCCTGGCACAGGCAGCGTTAGCACAAATCCCCAAACCAGCAAAAAGAGAGAGAGAGAAAAGGCAAAGGGGGTGCGAGGGAGAGGAAGGCAGCTGAAGATCGCCCCATGCCTCCTGCCCTCGCCGCTGCCCCGGAGCGCAAGGCAGCGGAGCGGTGCAGCCCCTTCCCCTGGGGGCTCTCCCGCAGGAGGGAGAGCTGATTCCTGCCGGCTGGGAGCTCCACAAATGCAAGTTCCAAGGCTTAAGTCTTCACCGTGTTCAAGGAAAGAAACCAGCAACTCCACCCCCTTCCAGCCTCCCCCCAGGACCGCCTTCCTCCCCCTCCACACTCACCCAGGCTGCCCACCCCTTCCCCACGCCTGTGCACCCCTTCTATGCCCTGCCCCGGGTGCCTGCACCCACCCTCCGCCACCCCCAGCCAGGGGCTGACCCCTAAGGCCCTGAGGAACAGCACCTAACTCGTCCTTCCTCCCAGCCCCCCACCTGCTCCCAAAGACCCCCCCCCCCAGGGTGGGAGCTCACCCTGGACCACTGGCAGGTCCCTGTCCCCCCGCCACGCAGCCTCCCGTGGGGCTCAGGTCAGTGCCGCTCTCACCGATCCCCGCTTGCTGCTCTGTGCCACCCACTCCTTCTCAGAGCAGCGCTGGCCCAATCCAGCCCAGTCCACCCCCGGCTCTGCTCAGTGATGCCTGTCCTGTGCCTCCAGATGAGGGCTGGATCCATCCCCCTCTCTGCATCCTTGTCTTCCTCAGGCTGGGGGTTTCCTCTCTCAGCACCTTTCCCTCCCTCTTCTCCCCCTCCTGCTCCGTTGGCCCCCTGGAAGGGGAGCACTGTGATGCTGCGCCCTGATCTCTGCCCGATGTCCCTTCCCTGCTGGGTCCTACGGCAGCGTCACTTCTGCACCCAAGGCTGGAGCATCACGGACCCCTCAGACCCCTCGGCCCCACCGAGGCAATCCCAGGGGAAGTTTCATCATCGCTCCCCTCTCCTCTTCTGCCTGACCTCCCCAAGTGGGAGCACGAGGCAGGGTGTCCAGCCATGTCTGGTCAGTCCTGACCCTGCCCGTCCCAGGGCTGTGCCCAGGGGAAATGCTGCGGCCAGGCTTCCCGGCTTTGCCCGTCGGCATTTGCCTGGAAACATGTCAGGATGGCACAGAACAGCAGATCACCCCCAAGCCACGATGTGGGGACCTTGTCCTGATTTATCCCATCTTGGCTGGCTTTCTTTGCCCGAGCCCCAAGGGAGATTTTCATAAACCTCAACAAGAATTGATAAATTGCAGCTAAAGGCAGGAGCGTGAGGCTGGCTGAGGATGGAGAGTGGCTTGCTAGAGAGAGCGTCAATTGATTTTCCTTTTAAGCAGCTGGGATTTGTGTCCCTGTTCGGCTGCTGTGACATTTAGGAGCTCCAAATCTGTTTGATTTGGGTTTGACTTGTTGCTTTTTCCTCCTTGTTTGGCACACGGCGTTTCCCTTCCGGAAGGGCTGCCCGCTCCGCGAGGGCACTTTGCAGCAGAAGCGCTCACGGGAGGGAGGTGGGAAGCCCTGATCGAACAAGAGCATCTGCTCACATTGAACCTGAGGGCCAGGAAAAAATCCCCATGGGAAACTAGAGCATCCCGAGTGCCCCAGCCCCAGTGGGAGCTCCTCTCCTAAGCTCGCTCCCAGACTGAGGGAATTTCTGCTCCCTCTTGTGGCTCCAGCCTCCTCTTCTCTCTTCTTTTCTCCTCTCCTCTCCTCTCCTCTCCTCTCCTCTCCTCTCCTCTCCTC